>CAIGQW010002497.1:157824-176987 GCA_903798125.1 Danio choprae | reverse complement strand
TATCTATCTATCTATCTATCTATCTATCTATCTATCTATCTATCTATTGTTTGTTCGCAAGCTTGTTTCTTCCCTCCATTCATCCATCCATCTCTCTCCATATCTATCTATCTATCTATCTATCTATCGATCTATGTAGTTATCTAATATATCTATCTATCGTTTGCTCGTTCGCACGCTTGTTTCTTCCCTCCATTCATCCATCCATCTCTCTCCATATCTCTCTCCATATCTCTCTATCTAGTTATCTAATATATCTATCTATTGTTTATCCCACCTCAAGTGCACCACAAGCACCACAAGAAAGTACAGTGTATTGATTTTTTTTGATGCAAGTACATAGTTAAGGCCACTTAATATAAAGCGAGGCCGAACATTTACTTTGGACAAACATTGGTGGCTTTCTTTATTCACGCACAAAGAAAACAAAAAAATTGGAAGAATGCTTAAAATTGGTAGCCATTGGGTCACATAGTAGGAAAGAAAATGGAAGTCAATGGCTCCCGGTTTCCAGCAAACCTTTAAAAAAATTTAATTCAATTCATCTTTAGTGTTCAACAGAGAAAATAAACTCAAATAGGATTTGAATAAGCAGACGCTGACTCAATAACGACATGGACATTATTTTTATGTGACCTGTCACTTTAAGCATACAGTCTCAAAACACTATCCCAACGATTCAAATTCAGATCAAAGATGATAAGATTTCACCCATTTTGACTCATGTCTCACATGTGAGGATGTTGCATTCGAGGTGAAAATATTGGACTCACACTTTGCGGTCTTATGAACGCATTTCATTTCTTACAGATGGTTTGAGGTCCAAAGAAGCAGATGAACATCTGAGGGGATTCTGTGCCAGCAAAGAGTCTCATGACTGACCAGATTCGCATTTGGGAATTCATTAGGATCGGGCCACTGCTCCGGGTCGGTATCATATGCTTTTGACGCCTGTTTCTCCTCTGTTCCTTACTTCTACAGGCCCCATGGCCATTTAAGGCAGGTAACAGGAAGGACAGTCCATAAATTATCTTCTTCAGCCATACATACATTAACATATTTAGTGGTAAACCTTAGTATAGGGATTAATTCTCACTATTAACTAGTGGCTTATTGCCTGCATATTATTAAGATATTAACTGTTTTTTAGTAATTAATAACTATACATACTCTGCATGATCTTATTCTACATCCCTAATCCTACCCATAAACCAACTACTACCTAAATACTCTAATTAGCAGCAAATTAGGAGTTCATTGAGATTAAGTCTTTAAGTGTTTGTTAATAGTAAGAATTGTACCTTAAAATAAAGTGTGGCTGCATTAGTTCACACAAAAATGAAAATTATGTTATTAATTACTCACCCGTGTGTCATTTCAAACCCCAAGACCTTTGTTCATCTTCAAAACACAACTTAAGATGTTTCAGATGAATCTTATGCTATAGAGAGCACGGTTCTAGACTCTTTCAAACTCCTTCAGTGGTTCATTGTAATATTATCAAGCTGCGAGATTCCTTTTGTGTGCATATAAAACAAAAACAACAAATTTATTTAACAGTTTCCTATCCTCAGTGTCAGTATAGTGTGCATTGGTGTATTGTGAAAACGTTCAATACACTGACGCAGGGGAGAAGAAACTCTTATTAAAAAGTTGTTATTTTCATGTATTCGCACATAGGATTATCATAGCTTGATAGTATTCCAATTGAACAACTGAAGGCATCTGATCTGTTTTGATCTGATCTGGACTTTTAGTGACTCAGGAACCTTGCTGCATATGGAGGATAGGAAATTCTCAGATTTCACCTAAAATAACTTAATTTGAGTTCAGAAGATGAACGAAGGCCTCAGGAGTTTGGAACGACATGAGTAGGTAATAACATATCTTTTTATTTTTGAGTGAACTAACCCTTAAAGTATAGCAGAAACCGCTACCTACTAATTTACCTTGATCTCAGCCGTTCGGTGGTTTCTGAGAAAGACACTTGAAAGAGGAACCCTTGTGCACCAAAATTTGGTTTAGATCAACAGACATGACCTACAATTTCACCTAAAATATCGTCATTTGTGTTTTGAAGATGAACGAAGGCCTCAGGAGTTTGGAACGACATGAGTATTTAATAACATATCTTTCAGTTTTGAGTGAACTAATCCTTATAGTACAGCAGAAACCGCCACTTCCTAATTACCTTCATCTCAGTCATTAAGTGGTTTCTGAGAAAGGCATTTGAAAGAGGAACCCTTGTGCACCAGAATCAGTTTTAAATCAACAGACATGACGTTATGGATTCTTGGAAGTTGGTCTAAAACCAGTATCCATAGGACGTGTCTTCATTGAGAAACGCGGCCTGTAAAGTCACTGACTGACTGGGCAGCTGGTTTCGCTTATGGACGCAGCCAGAAGGATCATCATCAGTTGAATATCTCCACCTGCAGCTCATCATATGAAGATGTGCGCAGCTGTGCCGCTCCACACCATCATCCAGGACTATTAAAGAAAGACCCTCCTATTCTGGATGGCCTGGAAGAGCGGAAGTTGAGGTGATGGTTTAAGGACAAGTACAGATCCAGAGAATCCATGAGCGCTGGAGGCATATGAAAAGGGGCATATCAAAATGCCTTCCAGCTCTTGAAGATGCTTAAAGGCCAGCACATGTGTAGTGACATTTATGGAACCGTGTAGACATACAAAGTTTACTTTCAGAGCACGGTTTCCTCCTCCCTGACCCTCGGAGGATGGCAGGATGTTTGGGGGCCATTTGGACATATAAATGTCCGCGCACAAGTCAAAACGCATAAATTATGCTGTATCACAAGACATCAGGAGATGCTTTAAACTCCTTTTGGAGAGAAGCAGGCTGTGGCTTACAGAGAGGATAAACTATTTAAAACTCCTTTTTTTTTCTTTTTAGAAACACTGGAGACTAATATTAAACATGCCATGTTATTTATGCAATAGTACACTAAAAATATATACTGTGTTGTTGTAACCTAATGTTGGAACAAATATGGACAAACCCAATTGTGGGTTAATGTTTTCAATTAAACTAAAATAATTTTTAACCAAAAATTTGGGTCTAAATGCTAATGGTCTAATCCGATTTCATGATTTATGCTACTTCCGGCAGGCGCTTCAGGCTCCCCCAGATAAAAACCAGCAGACTGAGGAACAGCTTTTTTCCCAGAGCTGTCTCCCTTTTGAACTCTGCCCCCCACTGACTCTTTTGCCCCCCTCATACACCCCCACACTCTCCTCATAACTTATACTCCCCATAATCACTGCACTATTTAACATTTGCACATATTAATTAGTAATAAATACATAAATAAATAAATAGTAATTGCACTACATTGCACTGATTCATTCATTTTGAATTGTACATATCCACTGTACATATACATTTGTAATTATGTACATACCCACTGTACATCATCCCGGGGCCCCTACAGACTATGCAGCGCCATTGATGTGATCCTAGAACTGTGAAGAGATGATTCAAAGGTATCCTGGACCAGGCCGTATCCCGAGCTGATGCTGTGGTGGTCATGGAGGAATGGAGTGCATGAGACTGATTCCTGAAAGGCTACAGTGACAAACAAGTCTGCGCTTGATCCTGTGGGCCAGCCTAACCTCCCGCCGGTGCCCTACCACACCTGCAGCTTTCCACGATGGACGTCCAGCTTCTCCAGCCCCCGGTGCCTAGACTGCAGCTCCACACAGGAAGTTTGGCCAGAAGAATAATGGTCGTGCCCAACAGAGGCTGGTTACTCTCAAGGTTTTTTTTTCCCTTCACTTCGTCAATTGGTGAAGTTTTTTTCCTCCACTGTTGCCACTGGCCTGCTCGGATCGGGACTTGTGGAGCTGCGCTTCGGTGGATTTGCTCTTCAGTGTTTGAACTTTCAGCAGTGAAACTTAAACCACACTGAACTGAACTAAACTGAACTTCAACTCTGAAATCTGGACTTTACTAGAACATGTTAAGCTGCTTTGACACAATTTACATTGTAAACAGCGCTATATAAATAAACTTGAATTGAATTGAACATATACATTTGTAATTATGTTCATATCTATCTGCACACTTCTGATTATTAATAGCAACCTGTACATATATTAATCTATTATATATCTCTGTTCACAGCTAATATAAGCTGTATATAATGTTCATAGTACCTCCATCTGTAAATATCACCATAGTTTTTCTATAATTGCACTTTGTAACGTATACCTGTATCCTGCACTTGCTGCTAATGCACTCCTGGTTAGAGCTAAACTGCATTCCGTTGCCTTGTACTTGTACATGTGTAGTGCCAATAAAGTTGAATCTAATATAATCTAAGCTACGCTAAAATTACAACCGACAGACAAGGAGATCGACTGAATGGATTAAAAAATGGCAAAACTCAACTGTTTAACTCTAAAGAAATTGTAAAATTAGGCAATTTTCTCTTTTAAAGAAACACAATGTTAAAATTTAAAGTTATTTGATGTGTTTTCGCTAAAGATTTATATTGTATAAATATTAGTTTTTAAATTTAAATGATAAACGGTGGCTGAGTGGTTAGCACTGTCGCCTCAAAGCAAGAAGGTCGCTGGTTCGAGTCCCCACTGGGTCAGATGGCATTTCTGTGTGGAGTTTGCATGTTCTCCCCGTGTTGGCGTGGGTTTCCTCCGGGTGCTCCGGTTTCCCCCACAAGTCCAAACACATGCGCTATAGGTGAATTGAATAAACTAAATTGGCCGTAGTGTATGTGTGTGAATGAGTGTGTATGGATGTTTCCCAGTACTGGTTTGCAGCTGGAAGGGCTTCTGCTGTGTAAAACATATGCTGGATAAGTTGGTGGTTCATTCCGCTGTGGCGACCCCTCATGAATAAAGGGACTAAGCCCAAGGAAAATGAATGAATGATTGAAGGTTTGAATGGTTTGAGTTCTCTTAACGGGGCCTCACGGTGGCGCAGTGGATAGCACGTTCGCCTCACAGCAAGAAGGTCACTGGTTCGAGCCTCGGCTGGGTCAGTTGGCATTTCTGTGTGGAGTTTGCATGTTCTCCCCGTGTTGGCGTGGGTTTCCTCCGGGTGCTCCGGTTTCCCCCACAAGTTCAAAGACATGCGGTATAGGTGAATTGGGTAAGCTGAATTGTCCGTAGTGTATGAGTGTGAATGGGTGTGTATGGATGTTTCCCAGAGATAGGTTGCAGCTGGAAGGGCATTCGCTGCATAAAACATATGCTGAATAAGTTGGCGGTTCATTCCGCTGTGGCGACCCCAGATTAATAAAGGGACTAAGCCGAAATGAAAATGAATGAATGAATGAATGAGTTCTCTTAACGTATTAGGTTTTACAGTGTAATTGTAAAACAGATGGAAGTCCTTGACCATTGTACTTGGATCATGTATATTACTGCAGCATCTCAAGCAAGACACCCAAGTCCCAAGTTAACATAAATTTAAGTTTACATAAAACGTTTCAAGATCTTGAGAACTGCCCTGTGTCTCGTAAGTGTAAAAACATTCAGTGTGAATCAGTTCAAGATCAGACACCTCCCTGTTGATTTCATCGTCTCTTTATGTCAGATAAGCTGTCAAGTGTTATTTTACACCAATAAAGCGGAAAACCCATAATCAATATGCACTAGGCACCATAATGAGAAAATAAGAGTTAGTTATGCCATGAAAAGGTCTAGATGAATCAAGTGTCAACACTGTAATCACAGAAATTCAAGACAGATTAGGTTTCTCTGAGGAATCCCGAGTTTGCCAAGAAGCGTTATGTGATTTGCTCAATAACTTAACAGAGGCTGTGCAAGAAAAAGACAGAAGTGTTTGATTCCGACAGGATTGTTCTCAGAAAATACATCTGCGAAACAAATTTACTTGATCTTCTCTAGATCGGTCCAAATAGGGAGCACAATTTGAGAGAGTGCGGAAAAGAAACTGATTATCCCCCAAATGAACACCACAACTTCATGTGCTTTGGAAACAATTCAGAAATGTTCTCCTTACGAGGCTGCATTTTAGACCTGGGCACCCAATGAATGATCAAAAAGAAGCTCTGCTAGCCAGATCATAAAAGGATTGTCTACGCCAATGTACACAGTGTGCCTCGCTTTGTATTTGACAGGCTGTTCATCTGTCCAGGCTCAGTGAATGCAGAAGGTTAGCTGAGGTTTCAGCCTCTTAGCATGCTGTTTACTATTAGGCAAGTGTACCTCTACTTGTTTATAATTCTACAATATTGGATCTGTTTAGGCACCAAGCTGCCCTCTTTGCCTTCTGTGGCAGCATCCTTATAGAAAACGGTATAACCCTAACCCTAACTTGTCTGAAAGATAATACTCAAAGTCCACATGAACTGGAAGCTGCGACCGTTTCTTTTTTTCCTATTGCGATGCAGTTCCTAGAGAAACGCAATATTAAAGGAGAGAACAGTGGTCGTGGCTTGTTTTTTCTACTGCAAGCTGATTGGATGCAGGCATTTTATTCAAAAAGATCGGGAAAAGGGTTTGGGGAAAGTCATTACAACCTAACAGACACCTCCTGCTCACTATTTCTGTTTGTTGTCAAAACTTACTCTCTCTTAAAGGGGCGTGGATAAGTATGTTAGCCCCGCCCAATACCTCAGACTGACATAATCTGAGAATTTAACTGAAAACAAACAGGAAGTGCAAACATATTTTTTCTTAATGACATGCACAGATGGATTGTTCACCACAAAGCTAGCAATGAGAACTAACGAAATCAATACGGTTAGTTTTGATTTCATTTGTACTTTAAGTGAATAACATAAAGACTTGAACACAGACAGCAACTCATCATGCAGCAAAAAGAGAGCTCTGCAATGGAGATGGAAACTAGACCCCCAACTGACTGCAAAAAAGTCTCAAATGTGGATAAAAGAAACAACGCAATTTTCCATAATTTAATAAATGTATTATCATACATGTTTTTTGTATAAAAGTTACAATTACAAACAAACTTCAATAGTTATTTTCAGTATAATGTGAATAATATTTGTATACTACTGTATTTACAAAAGTACAAATAACTATGCTTATACATATTATAGAGTATTAAATTTGAGAGCTCCATGATGACATTCACTGATTCATCTGTGATGAAAATAAATATATATAAAAGAATTACGACACCTGGACGCCTACCTAGGGAGGTGTTCCAGGCATGTCCCAACAGGAGGAGGCCTCAGGGAAGACCCAGGACACGCTGGAGGGACTATGTCTCTCGGCTGGCCTGGGAACACCTCTGGATCCCCCTGGAGGGCTGGAGGAAGTGTCTGGGGAGAGGGAAGTCTGGGTTTCTCTCCTAGGACTGCTGCCCCCACGACCCGGCCCCGGAAAATCGGTTAAAAATGAATGAATGAATGAATGAATGAATTACGACATTAAGCAATAATATGACTTTTCCAGCTTATGCTCATTGGAAATACATGCCTCAGTCTACGCTTGCAAAATGTTTAATACGTTGCTCCGGGTACAATTCATAGCATATTCATTCATTTTCTTCGGCTTAGTCACTTATTTATCAGGGTTTGCCACAGTGGAATGAACCGCCAACTATTCCAGCATATGTTTTACGCAGCGGATACCCTTCCAGCTGCAACCCAGTACTGGGAAACACTAACACACACTCACATTCACATACACTCATACACTATGGCAATTCCGTTTATTCAATTCACCTATAGCGCATGTGTTTGGAGTGTGGGGGGAACCGAAGCACCCAGAGGAAACCCACGCCAACATGGGTAGAACATCCAAACTCCACACAGAAATGCCAACTGGCCCAGCCGGGACTTGAAGCAGCGACCTTCTTGCTGTGAGGCGACAGTGCTAATCGTGCTGCCACTCATAGCATATTCCTAATGGCAAATCCACTAGAGGGCACTGTCTACATTTTTGCAAAATCTGAAATATGTTACTTATGATACTGTTTGTAGTATGTTTCAGATTCATGTCCTTCTTATCACCAGAAGGTGGCGCATATCGATCACCTAGACCAGCGACCCGCTGACCTAAACCTTTCCCTAAACCCAACCAATAGTGTTTTCAAATGCAAGAGACACTTCCACCAAGTAGATTTTGCTTGATTTTACAGTGCTTTTGTCTCTTTCATGGAAGCATGCTTCATCAAACTCCTTTAATAAACCTTTATTCGTCAATTATATGTCACTGTAAATATCATTAATGTGAAAAGGAACAAAAGTGTTTGGGTTAATACTGCTCCCCTAGTGTTCGTTTTAGCCAGAAATTGCAGTCAAACATATGTTAAAGTTTAAGCTAAGTATGTTTAAGATCAAAGTAACATTAACAGGCTTGGAATGACCACCCTTCAACAGTAAAATACGGTGTGCAAACAGACTTTTGGAAAAAAAAAATCAGTCTAGCTCTAAGTCATCCAACCCGACCACCACCACTGAAGTGATGCAGCCATATGAATCATAACGCTGATTTTCCTTTATGACATTCCCTCTGATCCTCATTTGAAGATGCATTCATTCGGAAAACGATCTCTACAGTCGCAAACGCTGCTTAGTTGAAGATTTCTGCTCATATCCTAATGCAGGCCAGATGTCCACTTGTCTTAGCGAAGCCCATTCTACTCAACAGCTGTTTAGTTTAATTGACTATGACCGGCGGGTGGATCCCATTGCACTGTTCATGTGAAAAATGCACCACAATCACGCTCTTCCCTTTCATTTGCTTGCCTCCCGGAGAGATTAATCCCAAAGAAACACAGCAAACAGTCCACAGGCTGGTCAGAGAATATGGTACAGTGGATGAAAATAGTAGGACGGGCTGGAGAGCAGAGCTTGAACATTCAGTCAGCTGAGATTCACAAAGGCGTGACGTTTCATTATAGACCCTAGAACTTCCTCCAAAGATGTGCAAATGAACGGTAAGTATCTCAACAATATTATGTACTTAAAAACATAAGAATACATATAGTTGACGTCACAAATATTAGCCTTCCTATGAATTCATATTCTTTTTTAAATATTTCCCAAACAACGTTTAACGGTATGTTTAAGGAACAGTGATTAAAGAATTTTTCCACAATATTTTTCCTTCTGGAGAAAGTCTGATTTGTTTTATTTCGGCTACAATAGAAGTTTAAAATTTTTAATTATTAAATTTTTAGATAATCAATATTATCCCCCTAAAGCACTATTTCTTTTGGGATTGTCTACAGAACAAACCACTGTTATACAATGACTTGCCTAATAACCATATCTTGCCTAATTAATCTAGTTAAGCCTTTAAATGTCACTTTAAGCTGAATATTAGTATCTTGAAAACTATCTAGTCAAATATTATGTACTGTCATCATACTGTCATGCAATTTAAAGTCTTTACTAGGTTAATTAGGTTAACTAGGCAAGTTAGGGTAATTAGGCAAGTCATTAGCCCCTTTCACGCAGTGATACCGGTTGATATCCGAAGAATTTCCAGAACGACTTTACTGGTAAATTCATAAAAAGTGCTGTTCACACAGGCAAGGACGTTCCGGAATTTTTCCAGAAAAGACCATTCACACATCCATTCCAAAATCCCAGAAATTCTGACCTCATTAACCAGAAATGGGCTCTAAACGGCTGCGCATGCATTTGTAAACGTAATAAGCTTTTGTTGATGGCTTCACTTTTATTGAAAGCTTTAGCATTCATGCCGTGCTTTTGCCCCAGAGACATCCAAAGGCAGAAGCGCGAACCGCAGATAAATGCTTACACATTTGACAAATGTTCACACATTTTACACATTTACATTACCAATTCTGTGGATGGATAAGTATTGTGAACAACTTCGATGTAAAAGTATGGAGGAACGCGTTGGAATGTCGAGATGTACATTTGTTTGTGTGCTAGCACTCACCGGAGCACTCCTTCGCGTGCACGAGCGCCACGCAGCTGAACGCAGGGCTTGCAGGTAAACTCAAAGCGGTTTATCAGAAGCATTTTATCGATCATTTTTTCCACGTAGAAACGTTATCTGACTAACAGCTAGCAGCTAAATGTCTCTGGAAAGGTATTTAAAGGTTAAACAGCACGGATGTGAATGTGTCTGACGTCTCACATCAGCACGTTCTAAATGTGAACGCGCTCTATCTGGCAATTCTCCTTCTGCGTTCACACAGAGCAGCATTCCGGAAAACTTGTGGATTTCTCTGGAAAACTTCTCTTTGCGGAAAATTGTCGGAATGAATTTACCGGTAATTAAAAAGGCCTGTTCACACATGATCCCTTTCCGGAAAATTACCAGCAAAAAAAAAAAAAGTCTGTATATGTGAAAGGGGCTAGTGTATAACGATGGTTTGTTTTGTAGACAATTGGGGAAAAGTATTGCTTAAGGGGGTAATAATATTAATAATAAAATAACAAAACTTTCTCCAGAAGAAAAAAACATTATGGGAAATGCTGTGAAAAAGTCCTTGCTCAGGTCAACTCTCTGCTCTGTTTGGGAAATATCTGAAAAAGTATGTCAACTGTGTCGGCAATTTAACTCTTTTAATTTGACCTCATCATGAGAGCAGTTTCAAAGGGGCCCAGCTTACCCCACTCTCCTCATTCATCGACTCCAGAACTATCAGTTTCTCTTTTCCTGGATTTTGCCACAAACCAATTCTATCCTCTGGACGTGTCAGTCACGCAAATCTCAAGGTCTTTTGAGGTTACTCGCACTCTCCGATTGATTTCCTCCCAGCAGAAAACAGCAGTGAACTTCTCAACCGTTCCTGCACTCAGTCAACGTAAATACACGTTCCATAAGGAGCAAAGCAGTTATTAAGGTATGAGGTTTTATCATGATGCGGCATGTGTGCGCAGAACCGATCCGGTTACAGGACACAGGGCCGTCATTTTCACAAGGACTCAAGGCCATAACAATGGCAAAGATCCTGGAGACTTGAGCCAGGAAAGAACAACTGTAGTGAAGACCATTACAGCGGAGGAGACGATTCAAATGAACTGAATCTTCTCACGTGACTCCCCCAATAACTGGAGCTCAACGGGAGACTCGCTGCTCCCTGCAACATCTGTTTAAGCTCCACTGCTTGGCTCTTTGCTCATTTGGGTGCATTTGAAGGTCCACGGGGCCCGGAAACATCCCTTTTGCTTGTAAACATTTGGTGGAAAACTCTGCTGTGAGACGGCAACACCGAGGACGGTAATTATCTGTTATTGTGTGCAGCTGCTTTACTCCGACATGTCCACATCCAGTCGAAAATCAGCCAGAGATATATTGCAGGAAGAACTAAAGGCCATCGTTCAATCCTCTGAGTCACACTTCGTTTTTTATTTATTTTTCGCTGTCCTTGAGGCATTGCATTTATTTCCATTCATAAAATTCATAGAGTGTTTGTGGTTTCGTGCCACTCTTCACAAATACAATGGAGTTTGGTGTCCCGTGGGCACACATCACATGCTTTTTGTTAAAACAATTATATGTTAAGTATAAAATGAACATAACAGGAAAACTATTTCTAAACACAATATTGCTATGATCTGATTTCTGTATTATTAAACTGTTGTGTGTTCAGATACTATTGGAGTTTTGATTAGTAGTGTGTATTATATTTGATTTAAAAATGTTTAGATTGGTTCTCGTATTATAGAAAGTGACTTGCTGGTATTCATTCATTCATTTTCTTTTTGGCTTAGTCCCTTTATTAATCTGGGGTCGCCACAGCGGAATGAACCGCCAACTTATCCAGCATATGTTTTACGCAGCGGATGCCCTTCCAGCCGCAACCTATCACTGGGAAACATCCATAAACACTCATTCACTACGGACCATTTTAGCTTACCCAATTCACCTATAGCGCATGTCTTTGGACTTGTGGAGGAAACCGGAGCACCTGGAGAAAACCCATGCGAACACGGGGAGAACATGCAAACTCCACACAGATATGCCTACTGAACCAGCCGAGGCTCGAACCAGGGACCTTCTTGCTGTGAGGTGATTGTGCTACCCACTGTGCCACCACGTCGCCCTGCTGGTCTTAATTTTGAGTAAAATTTGAAGAAGAAAAAAATAATAATAATAATCTTGACACCAATACAGTGCAAGAAAACTGCTAATCCCATAAATAAGTGCATGAGAAATATACCATATTGTGACAAAACGGCAAATCTCACACTAATGAGTATGAAATTATCCACCCATGCATCCATTATCTGCTGCTTATCTGTGGCAGGGTATGAAACTATATAACATTTAAATGAAACTTAATTTTAATTTTTGATTTTGTGAAGATGACTTTTTTTTATTAATAAAAGTCACGAAAAGAACTTGGGCTTGGGCAAAAAATGACCCAAAATAAAAATTTAAAAAGTAAAAATAAAATAAAATAAAATAAAAATAAAAATAAAAAATAAAAATACAGATAAAATATGTTTTTAAAAATAAAATAAATAATAATAAATAATAAATAAAATAAAAAAATAAAAAAGAATAAAAAGAAAATTAAAAAAATAATGTAGAAAACCAAAATAAAATAAAATAAAAAATAGGTTGTTTGACTTAAAAAGAACGGACTTTGCCCTACTTTGAGTATTCTATAAAAATGCTCAAATATATAAAATATATATTTTTAAATTATATCATAAAATTAAATAATAAATAAAATTGTTTAGTTCTGCTGTCACAATTAATGTGAAAAATAGAATTGAACAAGTTGAATAATATTGAAAGTGTCTATTCTTCTGCAGTAGTTTTTGCATGACTTGTGTTTTGAAACTAACATCATGGGCATGTTTTACCAGTGTAGCTGCAACATGAAATGCACCAAAACCTGTTTTCCATTGAGCAACATTAATAATTACTACAATACCAAGAGCAATAATTAATGATTTTTTCATAACTCTGAAGCCCTTTCCTGTAATGTTTATTATTATTATTATTATTATTATTATTATTATATAATCAATATCCATTACTGTATGTAGTAGACTTTTTAAAATTATGCAATTATTGTATAAATACGAGTCATTGAACAACAATAAAGAGTTTTAAACACTTGCAGATTACATTTTAGTGGCTACAGTTTATAGTACTCTGACGGATTGAAGCAATTTGAGCGATTTATACAGTAATTATGAAATTCACGAGGGAAGACGTTATCTTCACGCCTTAATTAAGATACATAAAAATGCCCCTAAAAGTCAATTCCAAGGAGGAAAAGATGTAAAATTCAGTTCTGATCCCTGTTGTATGGCATATTTTATATTCCACATGTGAAAATTGACTGATAAATGTTGCATCTTGGCTTAACAGTCATGTAGCAAAGAAAAAGAGGGTTTCCAAAAAAAAAAAAGGTGTTTCAAAGACATTCAAAGAATGATAGCTTGACTTCACATGTCACAACAAGATGGAGATCAGGCCGTTGTGGATTTCAGTCTGGGTTCTCCGTTGATTGTTGGAAGAGATTTAGGTTTAGACTGACTATGCAGTTCAAACAAGATTCAGATAAACAGGGATTCATTCACACATGCACACACTCAAACACAGGCAATAACATCCAGTTATTCGGACGCTCAAGAAAGCAAGAGAGTCTCTTCTCCAGGAATTCTTCTCTTTACTTTTTTTTCATTTGTGTGAATACTCAGCATTCAATCATGCTTGCATCTGGGAACCATTTTGTCCAACATCTGTGCCTGGCACCTGATACGACAGGAATGACGCTCTGGAAATATCCAATAGTATTATTAATATTTCACCGTCCCTAATCCAGTTATGTGATGAAACGGGCGATAACCTGCGCATTGTTGCTACATTCAGAACAAGTCTGACCGCTAATAGCTCCAGATCAAAACATAACCCGACTGTCATGGATGTGGATTTCTGAAAATGAAGTATGAGAAACTAGATACTCCATGCATCGAGGAAACAAGTCGACCAACATCAAGCAAACGTCACTGGAAACTGGCCAATAAATCCAATAGAAAATGCTTCAATAGGGAATTTTCTCCACTTGTTTGATGAAAGAAAGAAAAAACGATGGCAGAAACACAACAGACTCTCTGAGACGCCTAACACTTTTGTTCTTCGCTCTTCATTCCCGTGTTCGATGAGTGAAGAAATTTAACTGCTGTAATTTCACCAAACCCAAACATTCTTCAAAGGACCAATTGAAGATGAAAATAATGAGAGGCTCAACCAGAAGTTCTCATCCATGCATGCCCGGATAATTTCTTCAATGCTCAAAAAAACAACAACTTTAAATCACTTTTGAAGGACAAAGATCAGTGTGGTTTATTAGTTTCCATTGATGTAGAACATTGTTTATTTGTGTGTCATAATCAAGTGAGAACTTTATTAGAGTGCCTGTGAGCATTTAAACGTTAGCAGTTGTTGAGCTAACACCAAAATGGAAAAAAAAAAAAAAGGCCATCATTTACTCGCTTTCATGTTGTTCCAAGACTTTCATTCATTTTCCGAACACATATTAAGCTATTTTTTTAAGGGTTGCACCAAATATTTCGGCTGCCGAAAATGATCGTATTTTTGAGCTGAAAGAGAAAAATGATTGTAAATATGTTGCGTCACGCTAACCGGTGATCTGGTTTCATTCTCCCTCCAGCGCTAGTCACTGCATTGTCAAGAGGCTTTCACACTAGACATGGAAAACGCTGCGCAATGAAACCCATTCATTTCAGTGGCTTGCATCACACAAGAGCAGTTTGTCGCTGCACCAATCAAAGTGCAAGAAATGTGGAGCACACTATTGACTAGCTTACGCTTCGGAAAAAGTTCAAAATATTCTGCTCATGAACCTGAATACTTATCTATGCATGAACCACACATGCTCACGGGAAAAGTCAGCTAAAATAACGCACACACAAGACATTTCTATGTAATTCATGCTCCTGTTGCTGACAATAGTGCTACTGTGCTGCCATGGCAACGCTGGTAAAATGATGCCTCTTGAAAATTTGAACTTTCAATGAAATGTGGTTATTTTACTTATTTGTGTATTTTTAAATCAGGCAAACTTTATCGATCAAGTTACATTTAACATGTTTTACAGAATTACTTTACAATATTTAATAAAATTATAAGTAATTACTACAAAGCAATTTCAGGTTTCAGTTTTCTGCCAAGTGCATTCACAATTATCAGCTTCGGTTACAGCCCAGATATGTCTGAAACTGAAAGTCTGTCGATGCTTCAAAACATTTGTAGAGGCATCCAAAATCTATTCATTTGAATGAAATGATGTATAAAATGAACACATTTCATTAAGGTTTTTTAATTTAGGTTTCAACCAAAATGTTGGTAAAGGAGGGTTAAAGGAGGTTAAATAGGGTTAAATTTGTATTATTATTTATTATTAGTAGTATTATTATTATTACTATTAGTTTACTTTTTACTCTTTTTTGCAATTTGGGTTACTTTGTGTTTTGTTTTTTGTGTACCTTCTTTATGTGTGAGAACATCTCACTGGCTCTTACAGAAGCTCAAGGTGCAGCATGATATGCAAGAATGAACGCCATTGGCTCTCAGGCATCAAGCAAGCATGCTTTCATTTCAGAAAGAGAAAAACTGAACACTGTAAGCAAAGTTTGCTGATTAATATATTTGAAACAAGATACTTGGATTAATATGCAAGACAAAGTACATCCAGGCGGTTGTTAAGTCATAATAAAGCCCATAGATTTGCCAGCAGCTGTTGACTTAAGGGTTTTATTCGAAAACAACCGCCTGGATGTACTTTATCCAGCCTATTACACAGCTACTGGCCACAAAATGTGAAAATTAGCCATAATAGTTTATTAATTCTTTAATTAAAGACAATGCTGACAGAAATGAAAACGGCTGAATGGAGCAAACACTAACCTGTGTATTATTCAGTCAGAAAATGGCAATAACAGACAAAAACAGGCGTGAGAGGTATACATATGAATGCGAATGTATTCACTGATGGTCAAGATGATTCGAAGTACCCGAATGAGCCTGTGCTGTTAGTTTTTCAGTGGTTGTTATCTGGGAATAACATACCCTGGAGGGTTGTGACTGACCAATCAGAATCAAGTATTCTAGACAGCCATTTAATAAATTGGTATAATACTTGGATTAAAATACTTTGAAACAAAGTTTGCGTTTCTTTTGCGAGAGAGAGAGAGAGAGAGAGAGAGAGAGAAAGAGAGAGAGAGACACGCACACTAGATGATTATAAATGAATTGTTGTAAATATACTGATTATTATTATTTATTATTACTGTTTTATCCTAAAATGTTAATAGTTAATTGCAGTTTATTCTGATTTATTATTACTACTATTTACTGTGTGTTATATATACTGTATATATACTTTTTAATGTAAACTATAAATTCTTAGGCAATACATTTGTAACATTTGTCATGCCAATAAAGCAACTTTTTATTTTGAATTTGAGAGAGAGAAGGAGAAAGAGAAAGAGAAAGAGAGGGTGAAAGAAAGAGAGAGAGAGAAATTAAGCACAGAATTTTCCTTTTGGGTTGAACAGATCCTTTAAATCACATAGAATACAGACATCCCAGGAAAGTTTTGAAAGGCCAGACAGGACTCGTAGAGGTTACCACTAGTTCCTAAAGAGGAGTCTTGAGTAATGCCAGTGCTGAAAGAGGACACTTGGTGCCATCTCAAACTTCACAAGAGGAAGATGACAAGACAAACAGGAAGGGTTTAACTTATTATCCACGAAGAAGGAAGAACTGAATTATAACGTTTCAACAGGCCAAAGTTATGGCTGAAGGTCACCCGGCAGATTTACTGTTTGCTTTCCATCTTTGGTCAAAAGTGAAAATAAAGCCTTTCATCAGTCGATCAGGTCACATGACCCTGTGTTTCCTCTGGAAGCGCTACATGACTTTCATTGAGCGCCCTGCCCATCCTCCATCTGCTTTCCTCATATAAGTCTTAATATCAGCCACTCCATCTTGCTCTAATACTACCCTCCTCTGCATCTGGATCTGTGTCCTGTACATGTGCAGCTGTCCCTTCTCCTGAATCATCTCCTTAGTTCACTCTTCACGTCTGTTGGCTAATTTCCTCCATGCCCTTGCAGCTACTGCTGATTTCTCTAGTGAACGCTCTCATGTTTTTGGTTTCGCCGTTCAGTCAAAAGGAGCAATGGCTAACAGATCTTGTGCTGTCCTCTGACAGATATGATCTCCAGATGGAATCGTCAGCTTCGGCTGTCAAAAGTTCACCAGTCGTGCTGGGCGTTTCTCATCAAACTTCAGAACACACAGACACGGGATGTCTTATATGTCTTCAGATGGATGTCCACATACAAGACCAGGTCTGACCTGATTTTACAATGGAACATAAAACTGAAAGCTGAGGCCATATTAACTAAATTGTCTTTACACTTCTATAATGGACACTTCTATGCAAATGATGCAACTTCTCATTTTAACGCTTTGTTTACAGAATTTTCCGATAATTATTGGTGCTGTATGTGTGTTTTGTCCTCTTCTAAAGCATACAAATACCATAATATGATTGCAGATGTTTAAGAAACATGCCAAGTAAACATACATACAGTGCTAAACATATACGAGTACGCCCCTCACAAATCTCTTATTTAAATGAATATGTTCTATAGGAAGCTTGACAATATTATATCTGTGCATATACATTAGATTAGTCCGTACTGAAGCCGAATCTGGAGCTAATCTAACAAAATAACATAATAACGGTCCAAAATGAGTACACCCAAATTAATGTTAGGGGAAAATATTAAATAAAAGATGTAAAAAGAGCTAAATTAAAGAGAAACAATTATAAAATGATACAATTTTGTTGATTTTTTGTAATTAAAAGTTTGTAATTATTTTTCTCCAATATTTCGCATGAGTTTAAATGTATTATCTCTTTATTTCTAAAGATGTTCGGTGACTAAAATATCATTTTAATAAATATATCTGTTTAATAAATCTGTTTTGTTCAAATGCAACAAAATATATGACCTATATTTACAGAATAAATATGAGATAAACATATTAATTTTCACAATGGGGTGTACTTATTTATGATGAGCATTGTACGAGTTGGAATGTCTTTGTTTTGGTCTCTATAACCTGCCCACTGCTAGCTCACCCAATCATATTTCAGTCAGAAAACACTGCGTATTTCATTCACTTGAAGGCTTCCTCAATATATATGCGTGTGCAGTCGAAAATGCAACCTCTGGAGGACAGTAGCACTCTCCGAAATGAGATACAGATTCGAAGTTATAAAAATCAACATGAGGTGGTTCTTAATAAGCAAATAATACAAATATTACAAATGTAAACATTAGCTGAGCAGCTTAAAGTCTTGATCAGGAACGCTCGCTTCTGCTTGTGTCATCAATCTGGCAACCTGTGTGTGTCGAATCGTCAGAGGAGGGGTCGGGTGAATAAAACCCTCTAAAATGTTTTGAATTTGGACTGTAAAACCTAGTTAAAACCTGATATTAATTATTCACCCTCATGTCAATCCAATCCCCTGAGACTTTTTATCTGAACACAAATGAGGATACTTTAGATGAAAGCTCCCTCATCCTCCAAAGACAACAATGGTATCGAGATGTTCAAAATTAAAAAAAGGAACCAAAACATTGTCAAAAAAAACTCCATGTGTCTTTAGTGGTTCAACTGTAATCAAATGAAGCTTCAAGAAAAAAAATATATATACATATATATGACTCTGTTCACTAATGTTTTCTCTTCCACATCAGGGTGTGTGTTCACTATGAGAAATGTGACATATTGCCATTAGAGTCAGCAGCACAAACACACTGTACTGCCTAGTGATCAGTTAGTGACCAAACTTCCAATCAAAAAATGTCCCTTTAAATAAGTTCAATCATTGCAGGACAACTCTTTAATGGTCCGTTTCCACTGAGTGGTACGGTACGGTTCGGTACGCTTTTATGGCCATTTCCACTGTCAAAAAGTACCTAAAAGCGAACCGTACTGTACCACTTTTTGGGTACCTAGCACAGCAAAAGGGTACTAAAAGGTGGAGCTATATGCGCAACTAAACACTACTGGTTTAGAGATATGTCACTCGCTCGTGGACAAGCCAGAATGAAAACAAAGGAACCGCCATGTTCTAAATACACAGCCGAGACATTACACCGTCATAATAATTATATATATATATATATATATATATA
>CAIGQW010002497.1:122806-137824 GCA_903798125.1 Danio choprae | reverse complement strand
GTATGTATGTATGTATGTATGTATGTATGTATGTATGTATGTATGTACGTATGCATGTATGTATGTATGTACGTATGCATGTATGTATGTATGCATTTATGTATGTATGTACGTATGCATGTATGTATGTATGTATGTATGCATGTATGTAGAAATGCAAGTAAAAACAAATAACAAAAAATGCAATAATATAAAATTACATCATCAATAACAATAATAAAACGTGAAAAAAGCAACAAAAAAAACTAAACAAATACACAATATGAAATCTTCATAATACGAAACGCAACAGATCAAACTCAAAAACAAATATAAAATAAAAATAAGATAAAAAACAGATAAAAAAAAAAGATCAAACTAATAAAACAGGATAAAAATAAAAATAAATACAAAATATAAATAAACCAAGAACAAAACAAATACAAAATGAACGGATCAAAACAAAGCTAAGCAAATTAAAAAGCAAAGCGAACTTAAATAAATTTAAACACAAAATTAAACACACTGCATAAATATAAAACATAGTGCTCTAAAAACTGGCAAAAATACATTATGTTAACAGAAATTACTCAATTAAATTAAATAAAAACATTATTTCATTTAATTACAATTTTAATTAAATTTAATATTTAATTAAAATATTTAAGTTATTAAATTTAAATAATAAAATTAAAAAATAAATTATTAAATTTAATATTTAATTAAATTTAATTGAAATTATAAAATAAAATTTAAAATAAATTTTATTAAATTTTATTTAATATTTAAAAAAATTGTATTTAATAAAAAAATAAAAGCAAACCCAAAATTTTGTATTAATTTAAATTAAATTTACTTACATTCAAAATGTATTTATGTTTCACAATATAAATCATCCTATAATAATATTGTATCACCAGGCGATCATCACGTTTCAGGAGTCTAAGTCAACAAAAAAAAAAAGGTTTCACAGCCCGTTCCAGCAAAAAGGAGACAATTTGACCCCAGCCCTCCCTTGCTTTCCCCAAAAAGATTCTCACATAAGAAGGGACAATTAGCACACCCTAATTGAGCCTCAGTCTGAAAGTAACCTAATCAGTCAACATTCATTTTCAGTTTTGATTAAGTGCTGGCAAAGACCCGCAGCCTTCGGGTGACCCAGGAGAAATGGAGACACGGATTCAGCTCTCACGCAAGACAAAGCACAAACACTCGTCACATTATTCATTAGATCATATTATATAAATGACCTACGAGACTGAACACAACATCCCAAACAAATGTCCCAAGCCTGTGACACCAACAGTTAACCTAAATAGAAGTTTGCTTTGGTGGAAGTTATTGAAAAAGACTATTTCCAGGATTTCAACGTTGCCTTTTTTTGCCACTGAGAAAAAAGCAAAGGGTGTCTTTTATTAGAGCTGCGCTTGAACACAGTAATTGTTTTAGGTTTTTGGCTGCACTTCACGTCCATGTGGTTTTCCCTCAAGAACGCTCTCCTTTTACATTAGCCAATGGTAGTACTTTTATATGTGGCTTACTTTATCTTGAAGCTCACAAACACCTATTAATCTAATAAAATGATTCCAAGACGTCCATCTCAAACCAACACAGGTTCATTCTAAAAACGTAGCCCTATATACATTTCTGGAGATCGCGAATTAGCCAGAGGTACGTTTGGCTGCATTTCGTCTTTAAAACGAACGCTATGGGGCGGTATAACGCCGTTCCTTTTTGCTGGTCAATCGGTGCTTTTTAAAACACTACCGATTGGGTTTAGGGAAGGGGGTGGGTGGAGGGTATCGGTTGATTGGTCAGTCAGTCAGTCAGTCATTCGAGAGCGGCCTCTGATGGATTTACACAAGAATAGCAGGCACGAATG
Organism: Danio choprae; assembly: GCA_903798125.1. Taxonomy (NCBI): domain Eukaryota; kingdom Metazoa; phylum Chordata; class Actinopteri; order Cypriniformes; family Danionidae; genus Danio; species Danio choprae. The sequence continues at coordinate 135,963 of CAIGQW010002497.1, read as the reverse complement.
GCACTCGCGAGAGAAATTTGAGATCTGAAAAAGCGTACACAGCGGCCTCTGGTAGATTCGCGAAAACAAAAACTGCAAACAAACGTACCTCCTGGGATGTATTTGACGCTCTCCAGAAATGTATATAGGGGTACGTTTTCAGAATGAGCCTGGATTGTCTAAAACTGCCTACAATATCTAAAATCCTCAATTGTTCTGTAAATCTTCGCACAATATTTTAAATTACGCACAATACTTGAGGTTTTCCCTTAAAGTTTGCCTAAAGTTATTTGAATGTATAATTAGTTTAACTTAACACTAATTTTAATGCATAAAATAACCCTTGGTGGGTGTAAAAATACTTACTTTACTTAATATTGGGAGGCAAAACTGACACAGCTCCATACTCCACACAATGGATGGTTTATTTTGAAGCTCACAAACACCTATTAATCTAATTAAATGATTGCAAAGCGTCCCTCTAAAACCAACATAGGCTCATTCTGAAAACGTAGCCCTATATACATCTCTGGAGATCACGAATTATGTAGCCAGAAGTACGTATGGCTGCATTTGGTCTTTAAAACGAACACTAGGGGGTGATATGACACCGTTCCCTTTCGCTGGTCAATCTGTGCTTTTTAAAACTCTATCGTTTGGGTTTAGGGAAGGAGGAGGGTGGGTCAGTCGATCGGTCAGTCAGTCAGTCGACAGCGGCCTCTGGTGGATTTACGCGAGAACAGCAGGTGCGAATGGCACTCGCAAGAGAAATTTGAGATCTGAAAAAGCGTACACAGCGGCCTCTGGTGGATTCGCGAAAACAAAAACTGCAAAAAAAAAAAAAGTACCTTATGGGAGTATTTCAGTATTTGATGCTCTCCAGATATGTATATAGAGGTACGTTTTTCAGAATGAGCCTGGGTTGTCTAAAACTGCCTTCAACATCTGAAATCTTCAAATTGTTCTGTAAATGTTCGCACAATATTTTAAATTACGCAAAATACTTGACGTTTTCCCTTATTTGAATGGAAAATTAGTTTAACTTAACTCTGATTTCAATGCATTAAATAACCCTTGGTGCGTGTAAAATATGATCCCTTTTCTTCTATTTACATAAACGTTAAAAAACCTACAACAATAATGCAACTTGACTTCACGCATCTAATGTAGCCAGATCCAATTAGTTAAATTCTATGAGATTGGTTTACTTAATATTGGTTTACTTAATATTGATGCAGCTCCATACTCCACACAATGAATGACTTATTTTGAAGCTCACAAACACGTATTAATCTAATAAAATGATTGCAAAATATCCATCTAAAAATGCCTACAATATCTGAAATTCTCAATCGCTCTGTAAATATTAGCGCAATATTTAAAATTACGCAAAATACTTGACGTTTTCCCTTAAAATTCACTTATGTGAATGGAAAATGTTTAACTTAACTGTGATTTCAATTTACTAGGCATGCAATAACACTGAATGAGTGTAAAATATGATCCCTTTTCTTCTATTTTTTCAAAATGTTAAAGGTGCAGTACGCAAGTTTGACACCCAGTGGTTGAGCTAGGTATTGCATTCCTGGATTTAAGATTTAAGGCTGATTTAAATTGTGTTGTAAATAAAAGCAACGGCACGCAATTGAAGAAATATTTTCATATTAAAAGGAGTTTTAGTCCTAACCAATACCTGGAATGTATATTTTAGAAACAGTTTCTATTTTTTGCAGCTGAACAACAGAAAACTTGATGGCATGATCACCTCAGGTAAACCTCATGTGCTTTATTTAGTGTTAAATGCTAACAATGAAAGTTTGAATGCCATTATACATGACATGTATTGCCATACTACTGAAAGCAGCAGCAGATAGTTCACCTCAGATCTTCAACATAAAATAAAGCGTTTCAAATTGAACTTTAGAACTGTGAATCAAAACCAACATCAGTGATTCACAGGGGCGTAGCAACCAGGCGGACGGGGGGATACATCCAGGGTGCGAATTATACATTGACGATCGGGGGGGGTCAACTTTTCCTGTAATGTTAGGGTTAGTTTGTGTAAAGCATTCTTCAGTGAATCGCATGTATGTCTTTATTTAAACTACATCTTATTTTTTAATCAAACGTATTTAAGTCTTCAGTGTTTTGTGTGATATTTAGTATATTCTGACCTACAGTATCCTCTGATTAGCTATTTCAGAGGTTACTGTAGGTCAAACTGAAACAAACTATGCATCTAATTTGACTTAACATTTAGGCTATATATAGTAACAAACTGCTTTTTTACAAGCAAAAAAGGGTCTTGTCTATCAAGCATCCTGGAAAACCCCTGAAAGGCCGTGTATTGCTGCTAGTTATTTCTGGGTCACTGTGCACAAGTTAAAGCTTTGTCTAATGTTAGTGTTTCAATATTCCTTTGTGAGAGTCACTGAAAGTTCCTGGACTTCAGAGAACTCCTTGGTCCGACATACCGCAAGCCTGAATCATCCGTTCCCACAGTCACCAGTACAGCAGATCTGAGCCCTGGTTAACCAGCACACTAACCCAGAATAACCCACCCACTGCTCACTCTCTAACCAAGGAAGAGCACACGCACAGCTGTCAGCTCACATGATGGATTACAGCAAATCTAGACGGCAGAATAAAGACTGTGTTAAGTTACAATGGCATAGTGATGTTGCTTCAAATACATTTCTGACAGTTGAAGTCAGAATTATTCGCCCTCCTGTGATTTTTAGTTTTCTTTTTCAAGTATTTCCCAAATGATGTTAAACAGATTCAGGAATTTTTCCCACAGTATTTCCTATAATATTTTTTCTTCTGGAGAAAGTCTTATTTGTTTTATTTCGGCTAGAATAAAAGCAGTTTTTAATATTTTATAAAATAATTTTAAGGTCAATATTATTACCCCTTTAAGAAATTAATTTTTCGATTGTCTACAGAACAAACCACTGTTATACAATGATTTACCTAATTACCATAACTTGCCAAATTAACCAAAATAACCAGTTAAGCCTTTAAATTGCACTTTTTAGATGCCAAATTTGATTGGTCTCTCCCTTTGCTGTTATAACAGATTCAACTCTTCTGGAAAGGATTAGGGCTGTGCTTTTTCACTATTCTTAGTTCAGGCACTGATGTTGCATGAGAAGGCATGGTTTACAGCCTGCGCTACAATTCATCCCAAAGGTGTTCAGTCGGGTTGAAGCCAGGACTCTGTGCAGGCCAGTCCAGTTCCTCCACACCAAACTCCTCATTCATGTCTTTATGTCATGCTGGAGCAGGAAGGGTCATCCCCAAAGTGTTCCCACAAAGTTGTCCAGAATGTCTTTGCGCAGTATGCTGAAGCATTAAAAAGTTAATTACACTGGAACGAAGGAGCCATCCTTAACAACCCCAGACCATAATCCCCCCTCCACCACGGCATCCCATGCTTTTGGTGATGTAAGGCTATGGAAACCCATTCCAGAAGTCTCTCTATACTCTCTACACACTGTTTTTGAGCTAATCTGAAGGCCACATGAAGTTTGGAGGTCTGCATGTTGACTCTGCAGAAGGTTGGTGACTTCTCACTGTGCACCTCAGCATGCATTGACCCCGCTCTGTGGTTTTTACATGGCCTACCACTCGGTGGCTGAGTTGCTGTTGCTCTCAATGGTTTCTACTTTGTATAATACCACTGATATTTGACAGCGGAATATTTAGTAGTGAGGAAAGAGGAGTTTTGAATGGAGCACAGGTGGCTCAAGGTACCATGCATGAATTCACAATCTGCATGCTAAGGTGATTGATTCTATACACCTGTGGCTGTGAAAATGATGTGGAGAGGCGTCCCAAAACTTTTAGCCATATAGTGAATATACTGTATACAGTATATAACACGGGAGTATAAAGTTGCACAAGCGAGTGAAAATATAGCCTGGGAGACGTGCCAAAACAACAGCTTCAGTGGCCTTTGAAGAAAAGCAATCTGGAACATGGACAAACTTTACACTATGCTGTCAAAACAGAGAGCATCCAAAACAACTGCTGTAAAGTGTCATCCACCAGATCACATGACTAAAAATGTGTTATTTTCAAGCCTCAGTCAAGAAACTAAAGCATTTTCAAATGTATCCACTTTAGAGAGCCTTATCAAAAATATACGTTTTTTGTTACCTAAAATGTAATCTCAGTGTGAACGAAAGGCCAAAATTGAGGGAAATATGCAATTAAAATAAATACATCAGGAGCCATTTTGATACCTTACAGTACAATAGTATAACGTTTTGAATTTCTAGGCACTATTAAGTACCTCTAAGCTATCAATTTGGACCTTTTAGGTAAAAACATGTCCCTTTTGAAAGCCCCACAGACAGCTTATGTATTTTTTTTCCAAAAGAGTGTGTATGAAATAATTTTATAATGAGTATCAGCAGATTCATTCAGTCATTTTCCTTGGCTTAGTCCCTTTATTCATCAGGGGTCGGCACAGCAGAATGAACTGCCAACTTATCCAGCATATGTTTTACACAGCGGATGCCCTTCAAGCTGCAACCCAGTATGGGGAAACACCCATACACTCTCACTCATACACTACGGCCAATTTAGTTTATTTAAATCACCTATAGCACATGTGTTTGGACTGTTGGGGAAACCCACACCAACACGGGGAGAACATGCAAACTCCACACAGAAATACCAACTGACCCAGCTGGGACTCGAACCAGCGACCTTCTTGCTGCGAGGTGACAGTGCTAACCACTGAGCCACTTTGCCATCCCAGTTTTAGCAGATCATATACCCAAATGAACAGATTATAAACTGAGCGACCCACCTACACAGAATCAAAATTGACAAGAACAAATGTTCAAATTCCTCCTTTGTTTTCTCAAGGTTTTGTTCAATGGAGAAACAATCATCCAAGTAGAGCTAAACTGTGACTCGTGCCATCAGAGGGAATTACAGGAGTCTCTGCTGTAACTGTGTCAAAGCCCTTCAGCTTAAAGGCCCTTTTTCTGGAAAATAATGAGGTCCAGGTAACAAAGAGCAGTCCAAGAATCCAACAAACACACACTCACTCACACACATACACAAACCCTTTTAAAGAGAACACAGGAAATAATGGAATCAGAAATGTACAGAAATGCACTGCAAAAAAAAATTTACTCAAAATAAGTGAGCAAACCTCTTAATTTTAAAACAATTAGTTGACTTTACTTAAAAAAGAGAGTAAACCTATGGCCTTCAAAATAATTAAGTAAATGAACTGTGCATAATTATTCATTCATTTTCTTTTCGGCTTAGTCCCTTTATTAATCTGGGGTCGCCACAGCGGAATGAACCGCCAACTTATCCAGAATATGTTTTACGCAACGGATGCCCTTCCAGCTGCAACCCATCACTGGGAAACATCCACACACATTCATTCACACACATACACTACGGACAATTTAGCTTTACCCAATTCACCTATACCGCATGTCTTTGGACTTGTGGGGGAAACCGGAGCACCCGGAGGAAACCCACGCAAACACGGGGAGAACATGCAAACTCCACACAGAAAAGCCAACTGACCCAGCCGAGGCTCGAACCAGCGACCTTCTTGCTGTGAGGCGATCGTGCTACTCACTGCGCCACCGTGCAGCCCTGTGCATAATTATAAAAAATTTTATTAAATCAACTTAACAGCTCCAAGTTACAAAGGGTCCACTTTTTAAAGTAAAGTCAATTTGTCGCTTTTAAGGCAATGGGTTTACTCACTATGTTTTAATAATTTTTTTAAATAAAGTAAATAATCACTTATTACAATGTGCATTTGTAGCCGAAACACCTATACGACTCTATGAACTTATGACGATAAAAACTATTTGCTTTGCCTTGGAAATGGTGTGAAAGGTCACATGTCTTCCTTCAAAATACATTAATACCATACAACATGTCAGCATATCATCAGGTCTTAATCCAGCTGTATATACAAGCAAAGCGTGTCCATAAGCAGATTTGAAGGCATTGCCTTTATTCCATCTGTGCGCATTAACCTCACAGTATCTCCAGATGGAACTGGCTTTGACCTCGCAGAATACTTTTCATTTACCCTTGGAGCGAGTTGATAAGTCATGTGAGGTAAAGAGTGCAGCTCACGAGGGTCAGCGAGGACTAGTGTCACCAGATGAGCCGGCGCAGAAACAAATCTGCACTTAATAAGCGTTTCTGCCTGATAGCGCTCTGGAGGTACTAATGAGATTTGGCATGCGGCCTAGACTCGGAGGTACCAGGTTTGCTGGGGTGAAACTCAATATCCTGAATGAAACAGATGCCACTGAAAGGCAGCGGTGGGACGTCAGATTCGTCTAGGGTGAATGAGAAAATTGAGTGTGTGACTGGTGTGATGTGTAGTGAGGGATCTGAACTGACCCAAATCACTAATGCTGGGGTTCATACCAAATGCAGAGAACATTTGCATCGCTTCATTTGCTTTACATTACTCACATGATATTCTTCATTCACTTGCATGAATGTTTTTATTTGCGCAAGGGACGTGAAAAACATTTCACAAGTCTAGACATGAACATAACTATGTTCGCTGCTTTGTAAAACCTGCTGTTAAAGTCCAAAATGGCAGAAAGCCAAATGGCAAAATTTGGGGTGTGACGAGATCTCGTGTTACAAGATCTTGCGAGATTAAATCACAATGAGGTGAAAAGTTGTCTAGTGAGTTGTGGTGATAGCATGATGGTGCATGAGGGTCAAGTTAGCATTGAATATTGGAGGCAGGACTGGATTGGAGCTGCACACACAATAAACCTGGCAACCCAGGCTGGCCTCAGTGTTGCGCGTGTCACTTGGTTGCTTGGGCGGGGTGTGACTGGTGTGATATGTAGAGTGAGGGAACTGAACTGACCCAAATCACTAATGCTGGGATTTACACCAAACGCAAAGAGAACATTTGCATCACTTAATTTGCTGTGCATTACCCACATGATGTTTTTCATTCATTCGCACAAATGTTTTTACTTGCGTGAGTTACATGAAGAACATTTCACACGTCTTGACATATAACCATGTTCGCTGCTTTGTAGAACCTGTTGTTAAAGTCCAAAATCCAGAAAACCAAAAGTCGACATTAGGGGTGTGACGAGATCTCGTGTTACAAGTTCTTGTGAGATTAAATCACGAAGAGATGAAAAGTTGTCTCATTAGTTGTAATGTTAGCATTATGAAGTGTGAGGGTCAAAATAGCATTGAAGATTGGAGGCAGCATTAAATTGGAGCCGCACATCAAGTGCTTTGCACACACGATAAACCTGGCAACCCAGATTGGCCTCTGTGTTCAACAGAGTTTTTCATGTCCAAGCAGAGGTTGCTACAACTGCCACAACACAAATAATCACGGATGTTACCATGAAATGCAATAGCACTTTAGATATGCTAATATCTAAAATACCATATATCTAATTAAGACGTGAACTATTCCTATTTTAGTTGGATTATTGAAGTGCAGTACATTTAAACACCAGAATCAAACTATTACCGTCGTGTAAGTCATTTTGCGACAGGATATTCCATACACACATGCCTGTTTGACACTATTCTCTACACCTACCGATTCAGTAAAGGACCACTGACACTCGCATCTCCGAGTGCACACACAGGGAACTTCTGGAGACTCATCACACCCTCCATCATCATCACCGAACACAGGTTTTCTTTCCATTTGGCATGCGGGGTATCAAATTCCATTGAAACAACACACTCATATCAGTCCTTACTTCATACTCGCATCCAGCAGCTCAGAGTTTGTAATTCATTCAATGATTTTCCTTCGGCTTAGTCCCTTATTTATCAGTGGTCGCCAAAGCGGAATTCAACTATGGCATATGTTTTACATAGCGGATGCCCTTCCAGCTGCAACCCAGTACTAGTACAACACCCATACACTCTCACATTTACACACACACACACACACTTATACACTACGGCCAATTTAGATCATCCAATTCACCTATAGCGCATGTGTTTAGACTGTGGGGGAAACCGGAGCACCCGGAGAAAACTCACGGCAACACGGGGAGAACATGCAAACTCCACACAGAAATGCCAACTGACCCAGCTGGGACTCGAACCAGCGACCTTCTTGCTGTGAGGTGACAGTGCTAACCACTGATCCACCGTGCCGCCCCAGTTTCAGCAGATCATATACCCAAATGAACTGACTATAAACTGCGTGACCCAATCTTGCTGAATGAAAGTGAAATTGCTGAACCGCAGTTTTTAAAATGAAATGCAAAAAAAAATACATCAAAGGTTTTTAAGTTCAATTCGTGGATGTCACGCTCAGGTTGAGGGACATGAAGGTAGAAGAACACGGGATTAAACGAACACGAATTTATTAACAAACACTTACTACATACATGGGCACTGGAAGATACAGGAAACTCTGGGAGGACATGGGGTGACGACAGCTTGGATGGATCAACACGTAGACAATACAACGAAGAGTAGACACTACAATACAGGACCATGAATGTAACAAACAGAGGGGTATAAATACACGAGGGATAATGGGATAGATGATACACAGGGGTGAGACACAGGTGAAACTAATAAACATTGAAAACGGCGGGAAAACAGAACAAAGGAATCACATGACAATAACAAAAGCACATGGAACACAACAGAACAACAGACACCTGACAGTGGAAAGGAGTTTGATTTCTCATGTGAAATTGTACCGGGGAAAAGCCAGTCAGTAGAGCTTATAGCAACATATTTTGTAGTGTCTGTATGTCCATTACTGCATAGAATTCATTCAAATAGAAGTCAAACAACATTCATTAAAAGATAATTTCAAAAAGCACCTAAATTGTTTTGCATTTTGTGATTTTTTGTTGTTGTTGTTGAATAAAAGATTATTTCCCATTCATATGTTTCATCATTGAGGATTTCTCAAAAATGCATTTAAAGATGCCCAAATTAAGTTCTTTGTGATGCATATTAATAATGAAAGATTTAGTTTTGATGCATTTACAGTAGGACATGTATAAGAAATCTTTATGGAACACAAACTTCATTTAATATTGTAATGATTTGTGTCTTAAAATAAAAATCATATATAAATCATATAAATAATTTAGATTATTGCTAAAAAATACACCTGTGCAACAGAAGGCAAGTTTGGTGGTCCAGGGTTACATATTTCCATCCAAATGGTCTGGATGCTTTGCTAACTGAGCTCCTTCAAATGTCTTTCTGCTCCTAGTTGAATAAAAATGACTACACAAGTATATCTGGGCCTTTACTCTTTTCACACGTGTATTTTACAGACACGAATGTTACCTGAAACCGCGTAGTTTGTGCTGTAAGTGATTAGGCTTACAGTTTTAATAAGCACACTTTGGCATGGGTCAGCAAGCAAACACTGAGAAACACTTCGGCTACATTCACAACCACTCAGGACATCCGGCATCCAGAGCGAACAGCCCAGGGGTTGAGGGTTTGACGTCATGAGCATAAACGTGTCAGAGACTTTCACATGTAGACTGTAAAAAAAATCTGTTAATTAACAATTTCCGTATTTTGTGATTCCTAAGTGTCTTGTGTTTATTTACGGTTGTGAATTGCATTGTGGGATGCTGATCTCTGCTCTGTCGGCTTTTGATGTAGAAAATTCAACTCTAGAGTTTAACAAAGTGACTTTTATTGACATTTTAGTCGTTTAAAATATAATGTATAATAATGATATGTAGAGAAATAAGTCTGCAAAATAACAGAAAATGTACTGGCAGCTTATTACAAGTTTTTTTTTAGCATGATATACAACACCAACCCAGACAATATATCACTTTAAACTATTAAAAATGTTCATAAAAGTCACTTTTTTCAAACTTTAAGGTTAAAATTTGTTGGAATAAAGATCAAATTGCCGTAATGCAATTCAAAAGCATAAATAAATAGGAAAAAAACACATGAAAACATGAATCACAACATACAGAAAACTTTACGGACATGTTTTACACTGTATATTAGCTCATCTTCTGTTTTAGTTTAGTTTTCTCTGTGCTTCTCTGCAATTCCCTCACCTGTTCTGCTTGTCTTTGATTATGATCTACTAATAAAGGAACACTACACCTTTTCCTTTTTAACCTTCCTACAGTTAAACAGTTGACTTGAATCATTTTTGAATCCATTCATCCGATTTCTTGTTCTGGTGGGGTCACTTTTAGCGTAGCTTAGCATAATGACTTGAATCGGATTAGACCATTAGCATTTCATTCAAAAATTCAAAAAAGAGCTTTGATAAATTTCCTATCTGAAGTCCCCATGAACCAGAAGCTGCGATCGGGCTTTTTTTTTCATATTGTGACGCATGTCCTAGAGAAACGGAATTGTAAATAAGCAAAAAGTGCTTGTTTTTTCTACCGCAGGTTGAATGGATGTAGTAAAGTAGGCATTTAATTCAGAAAGATCGGGAAATGGGTTTTAGAAGAGTTCTTACAACCTAACAGACACCTCCTGCTCACCATTTCTGTTTGTTGTCAAAACTGACAGTTGGACCAGCGTGGTAAAGGATGTTAGCCATGCCCAATAACTCAAAATCACGTGATCTGATAATTTACCTGAAAAGAAACAGTAGTGCATTTTCAGGGGCAACTTTTTTTTTTCTTAATGACATGCACAGATTAATTGTTCACCACAAAACTGGCAACGTGAACTAACAAAATCATATGGTTAGTTTTGATTTCTTGGGGACTGTAAAGCTCGAGTGTCCTGTAGATACATTGTGTAATTAGACTGACAAAAAGTAAAAAATGAAAACCAATATTACTAGGAACTATACTCTCATTCTGGCGTAATAATCAAGAAACTCTGCTGTCGTGCCATGCCTGCACCAAGCAGAACAATATTATTTTGCAGCGGAAGAGAATCCCTGAAGAGATAAAAAAAAAAAATGTGCTTGTCGCACTCCATCACTCCACGATTTGATAGCGAAACTTAACATTTCCATTCAAATAATTACAGGTCATAATAGTCCTTATAAACAATTCATTTAACAATCTAATTAGTATGAATTTTTGTCATTAAATATTTGTGTTTTCCTGTGAGATCAGACAGGCATTCCTGGTGATTTTATTCTAATTCATTGAAGCTTTACATACCTGCAACGTGATATAGAAATTCACAAGAGTTTGTTACTTAAGAGACAGTTCAAAAAATGAAAATACTTTCATCAATTAATCACCCTCCATTCGCTCTAAACCAAAAATATCATCTTCTGTGTTCAACAGAAGAGAAATATGAAATGGGTAAATAGCTCTTCCAAAAAATTAACATTTATTAACTATCTATCACTTCAAAAAAACTATATGAACGTTCCCTAGAATAAAATATTCAAGCATAATGTACAATTAATAAAACAACAACATACTACATGACAGAGTTAACAAAACTTTAAAGAAGGTCAGAATCTATACAGGGTACTACACAACAATACAACAGTAATAGCTTATTTACTTTATATTTACTTTACTTACTTTCATAAATACACTCAAAAAATAACATTTGCTGTTTGTTCAAACTCCTTATATATAATGAGCTGAAACAAACACAATTCTTGAGGGGTTTTTGTGGTATAACTTAATTGTTTTATGTCCAATCAGCTTAAATTAGTAAAAAACGAATTAGTTAACTTAATTCCTTCATGTTGTCCCAAGACAAATCCATTGTGTGGAACCCAGCATTTTTTTTATTTACAGTGTATGAAGATATTGTTCGGGTCATTACCAAAATCTCACTGGTAAACTATGACAAAAAGGGGCTTTCATTCATTCATTTTCTTTTCGGCTTAGTCTCTTTATTAATCTGGGGTCGCCACAGCGGAATGAACCGCCAACTTATCCAGCATACGTTTTACGCAGCAGATGCCCTTCCAGCTGCAACCCATCACTGGGAAACATCCACACACTCATTCACACACATACACTACGAACAATTTAGCCTACCCAATTCACCTATACCACATGTACCGCTTTGGACTTGTGGGGGAAACCGGAGCACCCGGAGGAAACCCACGCCAACACGGGGAGAACCAGTGACCTTCTTGCTGCGAGGCGAACGTGCTACTGACTGCGCCACCGTGAGGCCCAAAAAGGGGCTTTTTTTCCCATAATATCTTTTCTGTTTTTAATGATGTGAAACTCCAGTGCCAGACTCATTCATGTGTTTCAAACAATCTTATCTTACACCATGCCGTCACCAGACACAACCGTTGTCTCTCTCTTGCAATCAGCTAATAATAACCGTCCACGCAAGACACAACAAAACCAAAGTTCCAAATCAATCTCTCCTTCATGTAAGAAGAGGCGCAAGTCCTTGGAGTACGTCAGAAATAAACAAAGAAATCGCTGTTGAGGAATCACATCCAGTACAGTCATTATAAAGTTATATTGACACAATGTAAAGGTTATTGCACACTGAATCCAAACTTTTCATCCGTAATTTTCGTACGTTGACCTCACGTTGAGCGAATTGTATTGACACACTGCCTCCGAAACGTTCGTCTGCCATAAAATGATTTGAACCGGGTTCAATGTTTTCTGCTGTTCGCATCTGAAAAAGCGCTTTGAGAGGTGTTTTGACAGTTCAGAGCCACCGTATAAGCAAAAAGCTAAATACAGAACGCCCTCATTTGAGCTACAGATAATATTAAAATAATTATTATGTCTACAGGTACCAGTCTCTGTTCAGGATTTGTTTACGTACGTGAATGTGTGAAGTATCACAAGCAGTGTATCAAACTTCCACTGATTTCCTGAAAGAAACTTTGCATTTGGGAATAATCCAGCGCAGCTCTTTGACAAAGAGCTGAACTCTCCTTCCGTACTGGATGAGCACGATATGCAGCCTATTCCTCTTTCTTTTTCTACTTTGGAGAAGAGAGGAGAACAAACTATCACTGCTTAAACTGACTCTGAAATGTTTCGCGTTTTTTCGTAATGGATTAATTAATACACATCGGACTCGGTGTGCAAGGTTTGTTTACGTGACGAATTTGTCCGCATATGAATAAGAAAATACGAAATACGAAAATTACGGACTTCAGTGTGCAAAGACCTTTAGGGTTTGTGCCAATCCAACTCCCCAAAGAATATGTCAAATATTAAAACCGGTCAATTGAGTATCAAGATCATTCATTT
>CAIGQW010002497.1:0-18850 GCA_903798125.1 Danio choprae | reverse complement strand
GGCGACTGACCACTTTCCTCCTCCATGTTTCCTCTGTTGTTGTTTACAGTGTCGGCGTCTCCACACACGCTCTTCCTTCTACGTCATTAAACCATGGAGAAGTACCACTTTGTCAAAAGTTTAATGACGTACAAAACGAAATGCCTCAATAAATCCGATCTGCCTGTTTACATGATAGTCGCATTGTCACATATCGGATTTATGTCCACATATGAAGGAGGCCTGAAACCGATCTCTGAATATCCGAATGCATGCGTTTTTTTCATGTTTACATGGTCAGAACAGATCCGATCTGTGTCGCATATGAGCAAAAAAAAAAAAAAAAAAAATCGGAATTGGGTCACATTTAACTGGCAGCGTAAACAGGGCCTTAGTGATAGACATCCGTGAAATACATTACATATTATATGGAAAGTGAGGACATACAATAAAATTGTCTACAATGTATAAAAACATTTTAATAAAGCATTACATTGCTAGTATACACTGAGTAAGCAAAAAGCACGCGCTTAACCCAGTTGATCCTTTTCACATGATGTCACGCAGTGTCCGGCTTCACTCCACACAGTGCATCTTTGCTTCCGCCTACACAGAACTCCCCATAGAGAATTCATCCAGTCAGCTGTATATTTACTACAGATATGGTTAGATGGTCACTACGGCGGTTTTCTAACAATAAAACTGCATTTTAATTCTAAGTTTAAAATGCAGCATTATTCGATTATGAAATTATTTGTAACCTATTATTAATAAGGGTAAAAGGTATACAGATATTAAATTATACCCACCCAGTAGGTGGCGGCAGGACACCGTCTAAAGGTCTTAATTCATTCAAATGGAGAAACTGAAAAAGACATTTATGGATCAGTAAATAATAAATGATGAAACCGATTGCATTTAAAGATGAAATACTTACCAGATAATATGAGAAGATTTAATAAAGAATTTTACTTTTGCTGGAACATTCACATAACAAATAATATACATTAATATTCAAAGCAGCATCAAAGTAAAAACGAATCCATTATTGAGGAAATAAACTGAATTAATAAGCGCAAAGGTTGCAAACATATACTTCTCTTGATAAACAATAACTTATTCCTATTCTTAATAACTTAATCCTTTAGCAGTTCACTATTGAAAGAGAAACCTTTGGCCCAATACTTTAATAGACTTAAATCACAATGTGCAATGCTTATATTTTTAGTTGTAAATTTTTCCAGAGAAGTCTACCATTCATTCAAAGGTAAACCGGAACTAAAAATACACTGCGATGCCGATGGGGGGGGGGGAGTGACGTGACATCATTGTGAATAGGGTCTGTTTGCAAAGGATTGCGCAATCTGAGGCAGAGCTGGGGCTGCCTTTCCTCGCTTCCTATGCTTTAATTTGACAGGAATTACCCAAAATACAGCTATTTTGATAATAAAAATAATTGAAATGATTTGAATCATACAGATGTAATTAATTTAAGTCAAACATAATCAGTTTAATAGACTTTAGCATTCATTTAGTTGTTCAAGTATAAAACGAGATTGAGGAGCAGCAGGTGAGTGCTAAAACTCCATTGAAAATACTGTGGTACCTATTATAAAAACAATAAGGCGTGGGACAATGTAATTTAATTCAGTTCTTCTTGTCTGGTCTGAGACCCACTTTATATCGTATATCAATCAGGCAGTGAAGATCATTGATTTAGTAAGAAACCAGATTTAAACGTGGCGATTTTGTCAGGTCACCGGTAACGTTGATATGGCTTGCTGTAAATGAAAAGTCCCTGTGCATATACCCCATTCGTGATTTTACAGATTACTGTGCGTGTATTCGTCATTAAACTGTCAATGTTTAAACTGCTGTGACGAACTGTTTTGGTTTGTTTGTAATGCGGTCTGTGGGCCAGCAGAGGGAGCCATGGCGTTTCAGCCGCTCGCTAAACACGTTTTAATCTGTAAAAAGTGCTAATATCTATCATCTTGCTAGCAATATTTATTTTGCCCTAACTATTAGCATCTTATTTAGGACTGCTACTTAATACTTAGCTGTAGTTCTTATTCTTAATAGTGCACATTAAGAGATGCTAGTTGCTACAAAATACGGAAGTATTCATTCTTATTTGTGTATATCCCTGCTGAAAAAAACAGCATATGCTGGTAAGGTATGTTTTGATGCTGGTCTTGCTGGTTTCAGTGCTGGTCTTAATGCAGTGTCCTGACCAGCATTGAAACCAGCAAGACCAGCACTGAGACCAGCATCGAGACCAGCATACCAGCATTAAAACATACCTTACCAGCATATGCTGTTTTTTTCAGCAGGGTAGTCATTTTTCAGCTTTAACTTATGTAATTGGCATCAATGTTTCATTCAGATTTCTGACTAGTTTTTCCCACATAACAAAATACTATATTGTTGTTGTTTTTTCAATACAGTAAAGTACTTGTACCTGTTGTGGTAATTTTATGATTGCTATAGGCTAATATATAAACAAATGACCGAATACTGTAGTTTTCTGTGACTAAAGGGTATATTATACTACAATCCACCACAGTTTACGGTTTTTCAATGTGCTGTAGCATTCATTAGTGTTGTATAATATGCTTTACTGTAGTATTTTTTTGCTAATGTGAGTTTGTGCATACTAATAGCAATCTGATACATATGGTTTACTAGTGTTTACTCATTACTAATGTATACAGCAAACCATTTGATCATTTAGCCTAAATATTCTAGTAGCATATCAATTTTGCTACTAGCACATTTTCAGCACCTTTAAAACATAATAATACATATTAAAATAGATGTAGAGAATTAGATAGGCTACTAGTTCCTATATTCAGTTTCAACAAGTGTGTATTCTAGTTGTGGCTATACACATATTTGTATAAAGGCCTACTATGTCTGTTACTGGATGCTAGTATTTAATTTGCATACTACTACTTAAGTATATACTAATTTATTTAATAGATACTATTATTTTCTTTATTAAAGATACTATAGCAGTTATTTATTTGGCACTAGTACTTATTTATTAGAACACAATGTCAAATTAAAAGTCTTAACATTTGAAATACTAGTAAATACAATGTATAATATACAAGTAATGAACAAGTAGTATTAGTAGCCACCTAATAATAAATAAATACTAGTATTTATTAAATAACAACTAATATGCATTTTTATGTATCAAATATCTAATAAGTACTATTATATAAAATTGAATACTAGTCAAGACTAAATAGTTAATATCTCAGTGCCAGACACACATAGAAGCCTATGGGGGGGATTATTATTATTATTATTATTATTATTAATATTAATAATAATAATAATAATATGGCACAGTAAATAACAACATCAGTATACACTGTAAAAAATGTCAGGTTCCACACAATTGATTTATGTTGAGACAACATGAAGAAATCAAGTTAACTTATTAATTCTGGCAAATTTAAGTAGATTGGACATAAAACAATTTAGTTGTCCCAAAAAAACTTCAATAATAGTTTTATTTCAGCTCATTTTAAATAAGTTGTTTGACAGCAAACGTCATCTTTTGAGCGTAGTAACTAATTTAATTGAAATATATTGATGTAGAAATACCGGTATCTAATAAAAGAGAACTAGTTTCTAACAAATGGGTACTAGTATATTTTTTAAAATAACTTCTCACTCGAGGAAATGTCTACAGTAAAGCTGTACGGGTCATTCATAATCACATGAGAAGCACTTCTCACAAAACAGATGCTTTATACACGTAAATACTTGGGTATAAATGTTCAATACTAACCTTTTTATGAACATGATTTGATTATAACTGCAGATCAATGATGTGAAATAGTCTACCGTAACGTCTGTGATTTACATAAAATAAATAAATGCAACATATATGAACACACACAGCCCCTTACAGTCTCTGATATGTTACCAATTACAGAAAACAACTGGTAACAACTTGTAAACAACTACGGGGCACAGGGTAGATTCTGCTCTTCTTCTTGGCCTTGTGGCTGTTCATCAAGACGACGACAAGGTTTGTTTAAGCTCGGGTTGACCACGGCTTGTTATTATATGTATATATTATTACGGTGTAATGTCTCGGCTGTGCATTTAAAAATGGCGCTTCCTTTGTTTTCATTCTCCTGGATTGTACACGAGCTAGTGACGTATCTTTGTAAACCAGTAGTGTTCAGTTGCGCATGTAGCTCCGCCTTTTGGTACCCATTTGTTGTGCTAGGTACCCTTTCGAAAGGGTACCCAAAAAGTGGTACGGTACGGTTCGCTTTTAGGTACCCTTTGACAGTGGAAACGGCCATAAAAGCGCACCAAATGGTACACTCAGTGGAAACGGGCCAAAAGTGGTACAATACGGTTCACTTTTTGGCACCTTTTGACATTGGAAATGGTCATAAAAGCGTACTGAACCGTACCACTCAGTGGAAACGGGCCATTAAATGTTAACACAGCTAGCCATGTTTCTCACAGTATTATTAAGAAGCGTAACCAGGCATGTTTTTGCCTAAACTACGTAATTGCCTACTAAGATATATGACTTAAATGAGATTCAGAACATTCATAATGAAACTCCTGCATTTAGTTTCAGACTATATAAATTTCATATAACCAATGTTGCAATCAACCAACCACCTCGAATATTTCAGGGATTTCCACCGGCTTCGTTGTGAAATCATGGACAGTACATTTGTGTTTAGGGAACTAAATAGTCATTATGATCACACTAAAAGTAAATGTACTTAACCAAATTAAGTTGCTGTTCTCTATCAGGTCCTTTCTCTTTACTATATCTGACTTGTTTTCATTGATTCGGCATGAATATTATTACCCATTTCTTCATTATGGTTTTTCCCAGCAGGTCTTCGTTAAATGATAGGGATGTCATCTCTCCATAGCAGTGGACCACAAATCATGCAGGTTAGCATTTCGCATGACATTTACTCACATGCTAAACCTTAAATATTTATACCTTCTTTTGTGACGCCAAAATCCTGGCATGACATAAGAGAGATGTGAACGTTTGTTTGCTGATTTCTTCCTTTGTACGGACCAATGTACTCGTATTACACAGACATGAGTAATAGTTTCATATTTTTCTGTGGAGATATTGAGCAAAAACTCTCATTTACACAGCACCTCCAGGCGCATCTGAAGAAACGGTTCGCATATCATCCACACAAAATGAGGTTAGGGATTAAAAATGGCCAATTCAGCCAGTTAAATCTACTACACCCACTTTCAGAGGACTGAACGTGGTATTTTTTGTTTGTAACCAAATTAAGTTGCACAATTTATCCTCCCTCTTGAAAGTTCGTAATGGGAAGATGGTGCAAGTGACCTTCCTATACGCCACATTTCACTAAAATGTCATCTAAAATTGTACTCAAATTTGCTAAAAAAAAAAAAACAAGTAGTGCAAGGCTTTAGCACTGTAACAAGCATTGGCCATGCTTTATTATAAAGCAGTTTTGTGTGATATTACATTTAAGCTATACTTCATGTGCAAATGGATAAAATGAAACATAAAAGAAATGTCAGCAAAATTGTTTGGTCAAGATGAACTATTGTAGGGCGGCGCGGTGGCTCAGTGATTAGCACTGTCACCTCACAGCAAGAAGGTCGCTGGTTCAAGCCCCGGCTGGGTTTCTGTGTGGAGTTTGCATGTTCTCGTGTTCATGTGGGTTTCCTCCGGGTGCTCCGGTTTCCCCCACAGTTTAAACACATGCGGTATAGGAGAATTGAATAAACTAAATTAGCCTTAGCGTATGTGTGAATGTGAGAGTGTATGGGTGTTTCCCAGTACTGGGTTGGGGCTGGAAGGGCATCCGCTGTGTAAAACATATGCTGGAAGAGTTCGTGGTTCATTCCGCCGTGGCGACCCCTGATGAATAAAGGAACTAAGCCGAAGGAAAATGAATGAATGAATGAACTTTTGTATATCTGATCAATAACCACTTTCAAATCTTCGTTACCTAATAATAAACCGAAGAGCAGCCTTAAGCACATTTATACTGTTATATCCATTACCAGATCTACTCATGTTAGTCAAGGTTGATGACATTTAATTAAACCATAAAAACGGTGTTATGCAATAAAGATGTAGTTTTGATCCGCAAGGTTTTACGCTTAAAAGCAGAGATGACAACAGTACAACCCTGACATTCTGCGGTGGTGTCATTCTAAAAATAATAATAATAATAATAATAATAATAATAATAATAATAATAATTTTGAGAAAGCTTGTCTGGTAAACAGCTTTAAACTAGTGATGGCTGCTTTAGAAGCATTGCTTCATGAAGCTTCAAAACCTTTATTTTGAATTGGTGATTCGAAACCACTGAATCTAAACCAAAAATGAGTTTCCGAGGTCACTTGATTTCAGTAAACGAGGCTCTGTTACGTCATTACTGTTTTGAAACATTTCACAAACTCAATGGTTCTCCGCTTTGGGGCGATCTATTCGATGCAATACAATAAAATCAACTCCAATCGGTGGTGAATCGGTCAACAGGTCTCAGATTTTAACTGGTCTCGGTTCAATTTTATGAGTTTGTATGAGTTTTAATGAGACATTTGTAAAATGAAAAGAAATAATATTAGTTTCTTGTAGTCTCTTTTTGGGCTGATTAGAACAGCCCACCATGGAACAAACGATAAGCCTTGAACATTTATAAAAGAACATTATGTAGATACTTAATATTTAATTATATTGGATGATAAGCTTAGTGCATTTATAGGTTACCCTGTAAATTTGTTTAAAAAATACAATTGTAATTCATGTTTGGCCTGAGTTTTTGTTGCATTCACACAGTTTTGACCAGCAGGCGTCTCTAGCGTGTGCTGTTTGAATATTTCGAAACAAAGTTCAATTGTTTCAAAGCTTTAAAAAGTCACTCGTTCAAACTATAATTGGTTTGTGTACGACTGTTTCGGTTGACAGGCACCGTGTCTGGATGCTGCTCGTGCTTTATGCTGCGCATTTTTTTCAAACCATTCTGAAAGCAATGTGTAATGTTTTTCATGTTTGACACGTTCTGTGTAAATAAGCACTAAGAATGTGCCTGTTAAGTCCACAAAACTGTAGGATATCCCATATGGATTCAGACAAAGACTGTGAGGTTCTAGGGCAGGGATGGGCAAACTCGGTCCTGGAGGGATAGAGGGTGGCCCTCAAGCATAGGGATGAGCCCCTCTGGATTGAGTGCAGTTTGTGACCCCAAACAACTTCCCTGCTCAAAAGATCATGGCCTAAAGAGTCCATCAGTTGTATTTTTCAGATTCCTTCATTCCAAAAGGCCCTTTTTTTAACCACAAAAAGGCCAGTTTTGAGCACTTCGGTTTGGAATGACACTTCAATAAGGAGGTTATGTTTATTTCACTCCGTAGTGCCCTTCGAATCGAGATATAAGAGTTTAGCTGCAACCCTAATCAATCACACCTATCTGTAGATTTCTAGTGATCTGGAAAACACTGATTAGCTTGTTCAGGGGTGTTTGATTAGTGACAGAGCAAAAATCTACAAGACAATGGCCCTCCAGGACCAAGTTTGCCCATCCCTGATCTAGTGATTTGGGCAGCTTTACTTGCACTAAGGGTCATATTGACAGAACTCCGACATTACCATTAAATCTCTCAACCAAACCCCCCCCCCCCCCCCCCCCCCCCCCCCCCCAAAAAATCCCCATTCCTCAACTCTCACCCCATTCTGACTCCAAACAGCTGGAGAAGTAATCATGGTCATGGTGATGGTCCCCTGGAGGAGAGCCCAGATCATCACCCTCCTCACGAGTCATGAGAAAACCTACTTTTTCCAACTTGAAACCGAGACGGGACTAGGGAAGTGTCTTTCCCATTGCACAATCCACCAAAGGTACTTATCTACTAAGTTTTACATGCAGAGATCTGATCCTCGGTGGAACATCTCTCAGCGTTTATCATAACCTGATGAAAACTACAAGGAAGCAGCACTTTGGATCTTGATCGCCAACTCAATCCTTCCTTGAAACCTGAGCTTACAATGCTGCCTTCATGTTGGCACGCTTTTTTATTCATCCTCTACGCTACAATATGTGAAAGTCAGTAAGCAAATGAACAAGGCAATCACCTGACGAAGCTTCAAACCAATATTCCACCACCAGTGATAACATAATTATCACACCAGTTACGTCAAAAGGAAATGTGGCCTTGATCACGAAAGAAGGCTTTATTAGTAGAACATTGAATCATAAAAGACCTTTTGTGTGCACCAGTGTGGTTTAATCTTCTTTAATCATCAGTCATGGCAATGCAAGGCTCCAATGAAGATGAAGAATCTCCCACGTTCATTCACATAAATGTCTAGCAGAAGACATCAATCACAGCTAAGCCAAAGCGGAGACAGATCACATTTATGGCATAGCATGGATTCTGACAGCTCCAAGATGAGTGTGGATAACAAATTTAGGACTCCATTCTTAAATCTTGCTGACAAACCGCAATAATTGGCATCTTGATTGTCCTGGAAGTTGAACTTTTGGATCTTTACTCTCCATAAATATAGATATAGACTACAAGCTTAACTTCAGGTCGGAAACATGCAGCTGCAAGACTTCCGGTTTTTGATTACAGTTCAAGTTTAATCTCAATACGATGAATATTGGTCACTCCCTTTTATTGTTGGAGCAGAGATATTGATTCCTAATAAATATAGCAGATAACGTCAATTTCATTAGATCTGTGTAGATCAGGCAATGCAGGCAGTAACAGACAGTATGTGAGACCTTTGGAAAGAAGTTGTCTTCAACAGCAGAATCTCGAAAGGACAGTTAAAAAAAATTGGCAGGGAAGTTCAAGAACAAATGAACAATACATTTTAGAAATCAATGGAAATTATATATATAGACCTAGTTTTGTAATCCTAATACATGTTGACATCAAAATACAATGCATCACCTATGATCTAAACATACCGTTTTGATACATTGGGCATGTCCCTCAATGAAATCAGCGAGTTTCTGAGCGAATGAGCGGGAGTCCATTGTCCGTCTGTCTCTGTACCTCCCTTTTTTGGAATGCTTGATATTCCCAGTCTTTTTATCTCTCTGGAAGTGTAGTCCTTGTTATTATCTTGGTGTCTTTCTACTGGGATCAGGAGGCAGCCAGAGCCTTGACCAGGTAGAGTTTGTCGCCCTGTTCACTGGTGAAGATGGGCGCCTTTTTGTAGTGTTCCACCAACTCCTCCATTGTGTTAAACTTACGCTGTCCGATGCAGTACAGGTTGTCCTTCAGCTGGACTTTAAAATGCTTGTTTTTGGACTGAGCTTTCAGCGATATTGAAAAGTCATTGGGCTAGAAAAATAAAACGTAAGGAGAGAGGGACAAATGGTCAAATTAGACAAATTAGCGAAAGCAGTAATTTCAATATTAGCAGTTTGAACCATTTTCATGTGAAAAACAAGATCAAGCCTTTTTTTCTAGTTTACACAGATATGCAAATCTGACTAAAATGCTGCAATATGCATGCCTGGCCAATTGTTTTCAATGTTGGTTAGTTTCTTGAGTTTTTTTTTTGTAAGTTAGCATTTTAAGGCTCCCCCAAAAGCTGCAGTTGTGTACATGAACAGCCAAACACTGAAAGTTTAAGTGCTTTTGTTGAATTGTGGGTGCGTCTCAATCAGCCCCCTAGCTCCTGAGGTTTAGTAGGTCATTTAGTAGTTTTAGTGGATTAGTAGGTCGTGTACACACATTTGGGCACTGTTAAGAAGCTTGCTTCACTACACATTGGGACACTGAATGTGACATGAAAACGTCCTCGTTGTACAACATCAAAAATGGAATTGATAAACAACAGCAGAACTTTTGTTTAGGAAGCACCGTCATTTTTATGGTACATCGTGAGAAAAATATTTGCAATTAAGATTGCAATTAACCCTTAAAAATGGCTGGCTCCACAGTAAGTGCCCTGACTAATGAACAAGGGAGGTCATTCCAGGCACAAGGCAGAACTCACTAACAACTGACTAACATCAGAATGTAAGTATAAAACTTCTGTCTACTTACTGAGGACTCGCTGTCCCGGATAAGAAAGTCTCCCTCTGAGCCCCTCTGGTTGAGAGCCACCTCCGCCTGGTGTCGAGTCACCTTCCCGTAGTACCACTGCTTTCCTGCGAAGCGGCCGCTGGATGAAGGCTCAATGTAGTCACAGTCGGGTGTGGGCGGCCCCGGCATACTGGCCGAGTTGTGCGACTCCTGCAGAACAGTCACGTAGTTCTTCGGCACGAGTCCCATCTGCCCGTCTGCCTTACGACACTTCCACCACTCCGGGTCATTTTCTGGCTTCTCCACAACATCCATAACCTCCCCCTTCTCAAAGTTCAGCTCTTCGTCATTGCCCGAGCTGAACGGGTAGAGTGCTTGTACTGTGTGCAGCACGCGGTTGCCATTCGCACTGTGAACAACTGTAGCCAACTTGTCTGACAGTCCAGCAGAATCGTTGCTCGCAGATCCGTCTGCGTCCTCCGTCACATAGTTGGAAGGGAACCATCCAGAATGGCCGTTGTAGCTCCCCCTCCACCAGCCATCGCTACACTTCTCCATCACGATAACCCTCGTGCCTTTAACCAACGATAACTCATCTTCCCTCTCGGCTGCGTAGCTGAACTTGACCAGCGCAGGGAGGTTGAGGTCATACAGACGTTCGCCATTGTCTGGGTAGAAATCGGAGTCTGCGTTGGAGGCTGTTTCCCGCATGCCTGTTTTCCTTTTCACCTTCCCGATTCCTGCATACATAAAAAAGAGGTTCAATTAAGTATTTCCCAGACTAAGAACCTCTGTCCTTTTTTTGCACTCAACTCCTTGGGTTTTCACCCTAACAAATTTTCAATGCGACAAAGTAGAGCAGATGTTAACTTATTGCGACTGTACTATGGTAGTTTCCACAGTGGCAGTTGCTGCAATGATTCAGGTTTATTTGCCAACAAATCACAATCTTTTTAGCAGGTTTGTTGCTACAATCTGGGATCGGCATAAAGGCTACATCTCTGTGAAGAAAACTTCAGGTACTTCTTGTCTAAAGTGGGCAAAACAAAATACAAGACAGTGTAAAGTTTACCTGCTTACCTTAATATAGTAGCAGAAATAGTTAACTAAATACTAAATAGTAGACTAGATGAGTTATTTTTATAGCAAGCAAAAGCTCATTATGACACTAGCAATACAATCGCATAAATCATTTGCAAATAAGCAGCATTTCCATCCAAGGAGACAGAGAAGAAAACAGTCAGTTCCTGATAAACTGGCATCAAATATTAAGAGTTTTCTGCGGTAGGAGAAGCCACTGTGGGATTTTTTTTCTTGTATTATAAATTTCTTGCACCTCAGAACATGAAAAGCACTGAATGCAGTTTTCACTTTCTAACAACAGGCTTAACCAAAGTCATTTTTCAATAAAAAATATGTTGAGACAGTCTCTATAGGGAGTAATTTCATCACTCCGCACCCTGCACTCATTCCAGTCTTGTCGAAATGAGCTGTGAAACCAAAGAGCATTGTATTTTGATACAGGCAGCAACAGGCAGGGCATGAGTGAAAGAAAAACTTGTCCAAACACATGTTACAGTGCAGTGAGGCTTGTGCATTCACACCGACAGGGGTACACGGTAGCTATCAGCTCCCGTCTGCTCGAGCAATGAGTCCTCTCTTAGTAAACACGGGCACTGGTCCAGTTTCAAAACCACCCAATCACAAACACCATTCCACCACTCATCAGATTATGCTCTGGTTTTTTTGTCTTCCTCCTTGATTATGAAGTTGATTCAATTATCTCCAAATGAACAGACATACAAGTGCAATGGTGCAACAGATTTGCTAACAAAAAGCTTTATGACAATCTGAAAAAATAAATAAATAAAAATGTTGCCACCGTGCAAGTTTATTTCTCAGAATTTGACTACCTGGTTCAATCATTCGAAAGACACAGCTGTGTGAGCTAGATGTATTATTCAGAGAAAAGTACAATTAAGAGACACTGGAATGATCACCACACCCATCGTCCTCCTCCATGGGGAGGGAAAGAGCGAGGGAGTGTTGGGTTATGTTGGGAAAGAGTGCTGGGTTATGTTCATGGACACTGTCGAGGATTCCGACTTGTCTGACCACATTAGGTCAAGCCAAATGGGCCGGTCTGGAGGATTAATGGAGAATATCTGACCCTAAGGCCTTTCAACCATGTTGGAGGTTTGGCAAAGGTTTGTGAATACGGTTACCGTAGAGGAATGTCCACTTGGCAGTTAAGTTTGTACTAGCCCAATCCAAAGGCCCAAAGACAGATAAACACCCTCTCTTTACATAGCTTACAAAAATGCACTGCAGCAACAAAATGATGTTAATACCACGATATTAGCATAGCACATATACTGAAAACAGTTTCAACTAATCTAAGGTGATTTGCTTCAAGTGTCCATCAAATCATCAGACCAGACCTTTCTTACTAGAAGCAGTTTGGTGTCTCAAGGGCTGTTAAGATTGTGTCTTTTGTAAATTCATTATTTTTGCTCACTTCTTTTTAATTTATTCACAAAGGGTAATTACCCTGTGGAACTTAACTAAAC
Organism: Danio choprae; assembly: GCA_903798125.1. Classification (NCBI taxonomy): domain Eukaryota; kingdom Metazoa; phylum Chordata; class Actinopteri; order Cypriniformes; family Danionidae; genus Danio; species Danio choprae. Next base: position 6,254 of record CAIGQW010002497.1, on the reverse strand, counting down.
TTGTGGAAATTACTAATATTACAAGTGTAGACCGATTTGTCAAGAGCCTAGCTGCTTATCATTCATTTATTCATTTTCATTTCGGCTTAGTCCCTTTATTAATCTGGGGTCACCACAGCAGAATGAACCGCCAACTTATGCCCTTCCAGCTGCAACCCATCACTGGGAAACATCCACACACACTCATTCACACACATACACTACGGACAATTTAGTCTACCCAATTCACCTATAGCACATGTCTTTGGACTTGTGGGGGAAACTCACGCCAACACAGGGAGAACATGCAAACTCCACACAGAAATGCCAACTGACCCAGCCGAGGTTAGAACCAGCGACCTTCTTGCTATGAGGCGATCGTGCTACCCACTGCGCCACTGTGAGGCCCCTGCTTATCATAGTTACTATTAAAGTCTGTGCCAAATCAAAATTTACAATGTTGATTTTGGGAGCACAATTGTTCTTCTTTAGCTGAATTTGCTAATTAATCTGCGCACGTTAATTCACTGTAAAAAATAAATAAAGAAATAAATAAAGAAAAGTTTGGGTAATCTTCAATCAAAATCTGTCCATTTGCTGACGCCGAAGCTGACCTCTCAAAAAATTTAACTACAAGTCGCAATGACGCATAGCGCAAGCTCTGTGATTGGTCAGCTTTGTATCGCTGACGAGTGTGGGTGGGGCCAAGAGTCGCACAAACTCGTTGGAGCGAGTGTTTACAAGTGTCGAGTGCCGTTAAGGATCTCCAATTTGAGACTTTTGTTTTGTGTTTGCCTTATGATTAACGTTGTAGCACGTTCCCACCTCTGAATGAGTGTGTTTTAGCTTCTTGTGCATTAAGTTAGCATTCACAAAAAACAAAACACGCTCAAAGAAACTCGACACAGAGGAACATAAAAACCTTACTGCCACCTAGCGTTTCGGAAGTGTTACTGCAGAGCAACACAAACAGCACGCCGAAGTATAAATGCACGGCAATCGCTCCACGCAGAAGTATGAACCAGCCTTAAGATTTATGGTTTCAATATTCTTTAGCCACATCCCTCTTACCATTACTTTGCTCCGAGGGAATGATGCACAAAAAACAAAGCCCACCCATTACTCAATATTCTGTTTCAGTTGGAAGTACAACATTACTGAAATAAAACTCTGAGCAACTTCCGGTTCACGTGGCCTTTAATGGTAACTTATGGTTAATCATCTACTGGTTGCAAAAGATAAAATAAAGAAGCTAGCCATTTTTCAACATGGATATGTACAAATAGCAAGGTTAACAACAAATCGTCAATACAGTACTAAGCCCCCCAAAAATAGTAAAATGTTGGATTTCCTTCCATTTGAAACTATGCACTCCCAAAAATACCAACCAGATGTGATTTAACAAAACCTGACAACCGAGAGGCAGGTGAAAACCTTGCCTAATCTGAAAGGAAATCACCCAATTTACCATATGCTTGCTCAGGGGCTAAAGGTTAACTGAGTGAGAACATGAAGCTTTTCCAACGGCTTTTTTTTGTGTTGCTCTGAGCGAGATGCTTATCAAAGTTCAAGGCTAGAGGAATTTATTCTGATGCCTCTGCTGCCTGATTTGCATTAGAAATACATGAAATCCCAAACCAAGATAATTGCCTGTGGCCCCTAAGCTACACTATGTCAGATTGAGAGAGAGACACACACATTTGCATGGTCAATGTGAGCAGGAAGTGAACCAGTAACTGGAGCATTTAGTGCCCCATTGGAGGACGTGTTGGTGCGTGTAACCACGGGTGTGTGAACTTTGACAGCACGAGTTCAGCTCATCCACAAATTCATAAGGCATTTCCTAAAAGGGACAGTTCACTAAGCATAAGTTAACTCCAGTGCAATTCTTGATGTAATTTAAAGTCATTCCCTTTAATTAAGATATGGAAAATTGACCAGTCACTGTGAACCAGATAAATCGATTCAGTGAAAAAACCCAAACACTTTATTATATCTAGCTATAATCTAATATGAGTGAATTAAATCACCCACAATTTAAAAAAAAAAAGTGGCCTGGACTGTTTTTTGCAGGGCTTTTTTGTCCTTATTAAAAACTGGTAGCTTTCAGCACTTTTAGCTTAGCTTAATCGAATTAGACCATTAGCATCTAGCTCAACATTCACTCATTCGTTTTCATCTGCTTTTCCGGGGCCGGGTCGCGGGGCCAGCAGTCTCAGGAGAGAACCCCCAGACTTTCCTCTACCCAGACACTTCCTCCAGCTCCTCCGGGTGGATCCCAAGGTGTTCCCAGGTCAGCCGAGAGACATAGTCCCTTCAGCGTATCCTGAGTCTTCCCCAAGGCCTCCTCCCAGTGGCACATGCCTGGAACACCTACCTAGGTAGGCGTCCAGGAAGCAATCATGTTTATGACAGATTTATGACAAGTTTTGTTGTCTTGATAATGTCAAGTTGTCATAACAAACAATGTCATCTTTGCATTAATGTCATAACTGAGCAAATGACACTTGTTATGAGCATGCATAAAATCTCACTCGCATGTCACGATTTTAAAGGTTTAATGAGTCTTATGAACACCCCTCCAATTAAAGTGTTGACAAAACTTAGCATTTTGCCCACTTTCTACACACTTCCTGTGGTAGTCGATAATGTATCTTTTCCAATTGCTTTCATAGTGTAAACACTCGTACAGTATGATCGAAAAACCACACAAGACCCCCAACCGAAAGAACATGCGATTGTTATGGGACGAGACTTGTGGGACTTGAGGCACACCAAAACATGACAACCAGAAACATTCCCAATTCAAGCACCTACATTACAATTCAATTTGCAGTTCCCATTCACATCCTTTAAATCCGCTTGATTGACATGTCACTTCTAAACAAACCTATCATGGGGTTGGGGCTGGCCAAACAATGTATTTCGTGAGATAAAGCATAACATTAAACAATAGTCTTTTTATTTTCGGCCACATGATATGTATATTGTCATATCTCACAGCCCTGCAAGCGTTATTTTCTTCAGTAGCATTTATGCATCCCACTGAATGCTTCCACGAAAGTGATGTTGAGCGTCTTGAAATAATAAAGTCTCAACAAAATCCAAACAACAAATGGACCCAAGAGACATTTGAACGTGGGTGGAAATAGTAATGCGTCTCGACTGACCACTTTTGTCTGGATGACTGAAAGCGTATGTTAATACCAGATGGAAACTGAGTAAATGGATGTGCTGCTGACAGAAAAACATACACCGTATGAAGCCATGGTGTATTTCCTGAAAACAGCAGCATGGGGAATTTTCCTGTATTCCTACTAGGGTTGTGCAATATATCGCAAAATACCGTTATCGTGATAAAAGTATATGCAATATACCTATCGCAGGCATGTGTGATACATCACGTTTATTTTAATGCATTTATCAAAATTTGACCAATCAGATGGGGACTTGATCTATTTATGCCCGCCTCCCCAGTTGTTGCTGTTCTGCTATTGGCTGAATATAGGTGAAGCCAGAGATGAAAATAAACACTAACGGCGGGAAAATGACAACAGTCAATCAGAGTTTTCACTCATTCATAGTGTTTTAAATACTAAATGCTTGCACCTTGACAGTTTTTTAGTCTGAATTACAATAAAAATATATAGATTTTAGGTGTATATATTGATAGCATTAAATAAAGAAATGATTTAAAAACATGGCTAATAAAAATAGCATTTTCAGGGGAAATGTTATATAGTAAGAAATATTGTTATCGCAATACATAACATTCATTCATTCATTCATTCATTCATTTTCCTTTGGCTTAGTCCCTTATTTATTAGGGGTCACCACAGTGGAATGAACCGCCAACTATTCCAGCATATGTTTTACGCAGCGGATGCCCCTTCAGCCGCAACCCAGTACTGGGAAACACCCATACACTCACATTCACACATTCACACACACACACACACACACACACACACACACACACACTCATACACTACGGCCAATTTAGTTCATCCAATTCACCTATAGCGCATGTGTTTGGACTGTAGGGGAAACCGGAGCACCCGGAGGAAACCCACGCCAACATGGGTAGAACATGCAAACTCCACACAGAAATGCCAAATGGCCCATCCGGGACTCAAACCAGCGACCTTCTTGCTGTGAGGCGACAGTGCTAACCACTGAGCCACCATGACGCCAGCAATACTTCACAATATCTCATATTTTTCCAAAAAGGACGCTTGGGAAGGTAGTTGTGCACTTATCATGACCATAATATCTCAATGTTCATATTTATTTCTTATCTTAATACAGACTACAAAATGTAAATTAAGATTGAATCTGAGATATACAACTAACAAGCAAACATTAGAGCAGAATTTGACTCATCCAAATCGTCTTTTTACCACCCGCCCAACAGACTACATCCACTTCCTTTCCATTTTCAAGTCTTTCCTCTGAGTGCAACACGAGTGAACTTGGAGAACAATAGGATGAGCTCACCAGAGGAAACCACCAATCCAATGCAGGGTTGTGCTCCAGTTAAAAACAATGTGGAGCCAGAAATAAATAGGTGTCGATTTTTACTCAGTTACTGATGAAATTATGCTAGGTAAATAAATGGCATAAGAGTGTGGAATACAAGCTTGTGTCGAATAGACAAACACTTATTTTAGAGAACAAATCGTGCGCTAACAGTTGAAAAGTGATTCTATAAGATGGTAAATATATTAAACCAATAGCCAAATATACACTGTACGGGTCAAAATGATACTTATTTATTTGTTTATTTGACATAAACACCACAATTACACTGGACAAGTGTTTTAGCAGACTTCCTAATTCTCAACACATATCCAAGGGGTATATACATTTTTCTTATATACCAAAAATAATCTAAATATTGAGTAAAGAGAATGTTATATGAATATATTTTATAAATTTCCTCCTATAAATATATCAAAACTAAATTTTTGATCAGTAATATGCACTGCTAAGCACTACATTTGACCAAATCTAAAGGAGATTTTCTCAGTAATTGGATTAATTTAAACCCTCAGATGCCAGATTTTCAAATACTTGTATCTCAAATACTGTAAATATTGTCCTATCCTAACAAACCATACATCAATATAAACCCATTTATTTAGCTTTCAGATGATGTATAAATCTCAAGCTTGGGGAACAAACAAAAACCTGACACTTGACTGGTTTTGTGGTTCATGGACACATTTATAGACCATAGTGTTGGCAAGTTAATTTAACCCTTTAACTGCCCCACCAAGAAAAAAATGTTTGGATTGCATTTCTTAACCCCTAATGTCCTAGTTAACACACTCGATGCCTTTTTCCCCCCCCAACACATCCCATAATTTCTAAAATATCAGCCTCTACCAAATGGTTGATATGTGGGTTTATGGTAAAAGTACCGGACTTAATACATATACTATGAAAAACCTGAAAATATGAAGTGTAAGACCAATTTATTTGAAACATTTATTAACATTAACAAAACATTTTTGATTACTAAAATCACCTTTTTCTTTATTTTAAGTATGCCATCAAATATTTCAGATTTTCATTCAACAAGCTTTCTTGGTTTTCTTTACAATAAAACCAAAATCAAGTGTAGTAGTGCAACAGGACGTTTGTTTGATTTATTTGATCATTCTCTAAATAACTTAAACAGTCATTATTTAAAACAGTAAAAACATGGTCATCCGTTTGGTAGAGCGGCGGTCAAAGGGTTAAAGAGTACTTGTCATGGTATGCAGTATGTCTCAACATGTATAGTTGCCTAAAAAAATAAGTTGTGTCCCAAATGATGCACTGTACAGTATGCATTTACACACTATGTGCTTGTTACTCATCACTCCAGTCTAAAAGGCCTGTTCCTCCACTATACGCAATTAAAGCTGAAACATTTTGTGTTTGAAGTCTCCAAAATCCACACTGTTTTGGTTAAATAGTTGCATCATCCGGGTATTAAATGTGAATTTATACATTAACTGCAACTAATTAATAGAGCTGTGATGAACAATCATTCAAAACTGATTCTGCATTGATTGAGATTATCTAAATGCATCACTGTTCTCTCATGAATCGATGAGCTTAGTTTTTATAACAGCAGGTGATGCTGCCAAACAGCCGTATTCTGCTTGAATCCAATTCCGTACAAATGCCGATTGAACCTAAAATAATCATTAATAAGGTTAGAAAAGCTTTAAGTTAATTACAAGAGTGTTCACAGTGAGCAGTGTTTCTACATGGTAGTGTTGTTT
>CAIGQW010002483.1:0-10955 GCA_903798125.1 Danio choprae | reverse complement strand
GTAGTGTATGAGTGTGAATGGGTGTGTATGGATGTTTCCCAGAGATGGGTTGCAGCTGGAAGGGCATCCGCTGTGTAAAACGTATGCTGGATAAGTTGGCGGTTCATTCCACTGTGGCGACCCCAGATTAATAAAGGGACTAAGCCAAAATGAAAATGAATGAATGAATATATATATATATATATATATATATATAAACACACATTCATACACATATATGTATACAGCATTAATCAAAATTAGAGACCAACCTACTCTCATGGGAATCTAATAAGCGTGAAACTAGACCAGCATTTCAGTGTGGCAATGAGAACGAGAAGCTCCCTTTGGCAATAAGGCTAACTTTAAGCCAAATCAAATGGTTACTCTAAATGGGAGATTTTAAAACATAATAATAAATAACTCTCTCATCCAACACTCTTAAAATGGCATGTCAAATTGAGTGCACATACAGTAAACTCTCATCTAGATTGTAATTATTATTGTGGTAATAAATATTTTGCACTACCTGACAAAAGTCTTGTCATTCATCCCAGTTGCAAGAGCATCAAATAATAACTTGACTTCTAGTTGATCATTTGTAAAAGTGGCAGAAGGTAGATTTTTCCAATGAATCATCTGTTGAACTGCATCCTAATCATCACAAATACTGCAGAAGACCTATTGGAACCCACATGGACCCAAGATTTTCACAGAAATCAGTCAAGTTTGGTGAAGGAAAAATCATGGTTTGGGGTTACATTTCAGTATGGGGGCATGAGAGAGATCTGCAGAGTGGATGGCAACATCAACAGCCGGAGGTATCAAGACATTTGTGTTGCCCATTACATTACAAACCACAGGAGAGGGCAAATTCTTCAGCAGGATAGACCTCCTTCTCATACTTCTGCCTTCACATCAAAGTTCCTGAAAGCAAAGAAGGTCAAGGTGCTCCAGGATTGGCCAGCCCAGTTAACAGACATGATCATTATTGAGCATGTCTGGGGTAAGATGGAGGAGGAGGCATTGAAGATTAATCCAAAGAATCTTGATGAACTCTGGGAGTCCTGCAAGAACGCTTTCTTTGCCTTCCAGATGACCCTTATTAATAAGTTATTTGAGTCATTGTAGAGATGTATGGATGCAGTCATCCAAGCTCATGGGAGTCATACACAATATTAATTCTTTTTTCACTGTACCCTGACTTTATATTCTATACTGTACATTATATCTGTTAAGTGACAAGACCTTTGTCTAAGCAAAGTCAGACCTTACTTAAATAATCAAAAATCAAGGCATGATCATATTTTATTTTAAAATATGTAAAACTGCATTTTTTCATCTAAAAAATGTTGCCAGACTTCGACATATACTATCAATGTCTGATGCGGAAAAGCTTATTCATGTTCAAATTAACAAACCTCAGCTAGTTCAAAATGCATCTGCTAGAGTGCTTTCTAGAACAAAGAAATATGGTCATATTACTCCAGTTCTTTCATCATTGCATTGGCTCCCTATTAAATATCGTTTAAATTTTTTAATTTTATTGACTACCTACAAAGCCCTGAACAGCTTAGCCTGCCAGTATTTGAGGAAGCTCCTGGTGTATTATAGCCCCTCACGTCCACTATGTTCAATTAATTCTGAACAACTGATTATTCCCAGAATATCAAAATCAACTGTAGGCGGTAGATCTTTTTAATATCTGGCACTTAAATTCTGGAACAACCTTCCAAGCACAGTTTGGGAAGCAGACACGCTCTGTTTAAAACTAGATTAAAGACACATCTCTTTGCATTAGCATACACATAAAACACAAATGCTTTTAAAATCCAAATCCTCTAAAGGATTGTTAGTCTGCATTATTTAGGTCAACCAGAGCCGAGAACACTTCCCAAAAGACATTATAATTTGAACAGCATCTGCGCTTATGTTAGTCTGTTTTTATTATTCCTGAGGTTTCCATAATCTTGGACCAGGCCGTATCCTGAGCAGCTACTGTGGTTGTCATGGAGGAGTGGAGAGCATGAGACTTCCTGTAAGTCCCCAGATTCTTGTAAGACCCCAGTGACAGACAGTCTTCGCAGCCTGAAGGGCCAGCCTGTACACCAGCCGGTGACCTCTCCCATCAGCAGCTTTTCCACGATGGACATCCAGCTTTCTCCAGTCTACGGTGCTTAGACTGCAGCTCTGCACAAGAAGTTTGGCCATAGGAGAAATGGTCGTGCCCAACTGAGCCTGGTTTCTCTCGAGTTTTTTTCCGTTCACTTTCGTCAATTGGGGAAGTTCGTTCCTCGCCACTGTCGCCACTGGCTTGCATGGTTCGGGACTTGTGGAGCTGTGCATCGATGGATTTGCTCTTCAGTGTTTGGACTTTCAGCAGTGAAAATTTAACCACACTGAACTGAACTAAACTGAACTTCAACTCTGAAAACGGGACTGACACTTTCAATTTACTATAATCTCCTATGTTAAGCTGCTTTGACACAATCTACATTGTAAAAGCGCTATAGAAATAAAGATGAATTGAAAAATTGAATTGAATTTTATTTTGGTAAAATAAGCATAACCTAGAGGCCTTTGCCTATCATATAAGTCAGTTTTGATACCAAATGATTAACTAAAAGTCAATTTATTATTTGTTGTTCCTAAAATTTGGATAGTCGACAAGACTTTTGTCAGGTAGTGTAGTAAATTGTAGTAAAAACGTACTACTTACCTATACCCTAAATACAAAAAGCACATCGATTAAATTTTTGCACAGTATTAACAAATTATTTTATTACTATTTAGCACAAACATTACCCTGAAAGCTGAGAAGAAATAAACAGTACCTTAATACATTCAGTCTTAAATAATGGGATTCGTGGTCAACTGCATGGAGACACGAACGTGTGCTATGAAAAGAAAAATGACCTAATCTACTTCCCAAAACCAATATCCTGCCAAGGAAGAAATATGCTAATTTGCCAAAGTGATACCACTCGCAAATTAAAATAAAGGAGCTCGGCCTTCCAAAAATCACACTCTATTTGCATTTCCCCCATCCAAATATCAACACCACATGATCGAGCAATTGGTCTCTGATGGCAGCAACTCATTTGCTTGCATGCTGAGACCTCTGCATGACCATACACATGGCCCTGGTCTGCTTGCACTGTCTCTCACCTTTCTTAATACCTCACAGCTGAAAGCAGTCACCAACTCCTGTCCAATTCCATGATACTAGAGAAAAAACAAAGGTGTCTTGCCAGGACTAAATATATCCATGAGAAATAAAAGTTGTATTTCATTCTTCAACCATGACAATAGAAATTAACACTGGTGTAAAAAGCTACATTTTGTTTGTACTCACTTTGTTTTCTGACACTGATTCTCAGTAGATCATCTTTATTATTATGTCTTTTCTTTCCCCCTGTTTGGAGCGCACTAAACCGACTGAACCTACAACTGAACAGGCCGTTTGGAAAAGTGCGTGTGTGTGTGTAAAAACTGTGAAGGTGAGTAAATGGTTGTTTTTGCCTGTGCTTTTACTGGAAAAGAAAAGAGAGATGAACTGCTGAAATATCCTATTTCACGCCTTCTGAGTGAAAGTTGTTATTAATTGGGGTTTTTTTCTCCTTCGGCCAATAAAAGCAGTGAATGGTAACAGCAGAAAAGATTAACCTCGGACCTAAAAAAAAATTGTTGGAAAGTGAAATAAAAAGTAGGTGAACATGTCAGAGACCAAACTTTTCCATTCCGCCATCACACCTGATTTATCCAAGATATTACTGGAAAGCTCGCCATTGCGGCCGTCTCGCGCTCTACACACTGGGGCCCAGTCGCAGTCTCTCCAGGCACCCTTAATCATGGAGCGTGCAAACACTCGTGAAGGTTCTGTGGCTTCATCAGTGAATTTCCAGATATTAACATCACCAAGAGAGGAAACATTTATGATTAAAAATAATAATAACAGGTGAAAAAAGCCACTGAAATTAGACCCAGCTGGAATATCGGTGACGCTTAAGTCAAGCAGAAGAGGGAGGGAGGGAGTGAATGAGTGCAGCAGCATGTAGAAACAAGTTTCATAATGAGCGTACTTATGAAATTCTGGGGGATGTATTCAATGTGACAAAATATTTGAAGGTCTTTCTGTGAAATGGGGCCTCTGGCTGATTAGATGTTTGTGTTAAGAAATGTTAAGGGCAAACCTTACGTTAGACATCACATTACAATCTTATTGATATGTCTTATTGATGGAACACTCCACTTTTTTTGATGAGTTTTATAATGGCGGCACAGTGGCTCAGTGGTTAGAACTGTCGCCTCACAGCAAGAAGGTTGCTGGTTCGAGTCCTGGCTGGGTCAGTTGGCATTTCTGTGTGGAGTTTGTATGTTCTCCCTGTGTTCGTGTGGGTTTTTCCCCACAATCCAAAGACGTGGTAAAAGTGAATTGAATAAACTAAATGGTCCATAGTGTATGAGTGTGTGTGTGTGTGTGTGTGTGTGTGTGTGTGTGTGTGTGTGTGTGTGTGTGTGTGTGTGTGTGTGTGTGTGTGTGTGTGTGTGTGTGTGTGTGTGTGTGTGTGTGTGTGTGTGTGAATGTGAGAGTGTATGGGTGTTTCCCAGTACTGGGCTGTTGCTGTAAAGGCATCCGCTGCATAAAACAAATGTCTGAATAGTTGTCGGTTCGTTCCACTGTGGTGACTTCTGATAAATCAGAGTTTAAGCCGAAGGAAAATTAATGAATGAATGCGTTTTATCATTTTTTAATCCATTCAGCCAATTTCCGTGTCTTGCAGGAGCACTTTTATCTTAGCTTAGCATACATCATTGAATCGGATTAGCCCATTAGCATCTCGCTCATAAATTTCAGTCATTTTCTTATTTAAAGCTTGACTTCTGTAGTTACATCATATACTAAGAGTGACGAAAAATAAAAAGTTGTTATTTTCTAGGCTGATATGGCTAGGAACTATACTGTCATTCTAACTGTTGGCGCAGATGTAGGAGAATATTTTCAAGTGCTTTATAATAGGAAGTGTGAAGTGAGCCTTGTCAAGTATGGTTAGGGGTTAAGTGGTTATTTACTGTAGGTCTTAAGTAGTTAACTACGCGATGTAACTACAGGAGAGTCAAGCTTTAGACAAGATAAAAATGACTCTTTGGTCATTTTGGAGGGAGATGCTAATGGTCTAATCTGATTCAATGATGTATGCTAAGCTATGCTAAGCAAAAAGTGGTCCTGCCACACACGGAGATCGGCTGAGTGGATAAAAAAAATGGTAAAACTCATCTGTTTAACTCTAGGGGAGTTGTAAAATGAGCATATTTTCTAAAATCTAAAGTGTTCCTTTAAAGTGCTCTCCATCTGAAAATAATCAATAAATGATTAATAAAATATCAATAAAACATACCCATTCAGTCTAGCATTATACAGACATGCACGATGGGTTCAGGGCTCTCAAAAAATAATTAGATATTCCTATTTTGTCAGACATTACCTAGAAACTGTGTAATGAACACTATAAATCCTCTTCAGGCTGTATCAATCATCTCTGCTGTTCAGATGCTTTGAAGATCCCCCGAAAAAAAAGGAAAACCCTATCGTAGTTTATCTCTGGAAGCAGCTCTGTTGAAGTACCTTTTTTATTTTGGGAACAGCTAGACTTACAAAAAGAATGAAAATAAATTTTCAGATGGGAGGATGTTGTAATCCTTTGATGCGAACATGCTGTTGTGATAGTGACAAGGTAACAAGGAGTTTGGCGAGAAAGTGGCATGCATCTGTTGGAAAATCTGGATACTGATAAGTGATTCTTGTCTTCCTCTGAACAGCACCACCTGCATTATGATCTTCATTTTAGACCGTCATAAAATCTAGAAGCCGTGACAGTACGAATGGTGCCAAGACTGCTGGAATGCCACCTCCCTGTGACTTCGATTTTCCAAATAAAACGAACACTCCTGTGAGTAGATCTTCTCGCTCTGCACCAATTGCTGTTAAATTTTGTTGTTTGTCTTCTAATCCCAACTGAACATCTGGCACTGGCTTGTGCTCACAATGTACCTTCATAGTATAGCCAGTGATGTTGCACTGCATCCAGCACCGCAGAGTTAGCTCGAGTACAACAAACTCACAAAATGTCTGGAGATAAAAAATTTATTGATGTTATTGACCATGCAATAACTGATGATAGACCATGTAAGTAATGTTATGTAACAGCCAATATACAATAAAAAAACGCCCTGTGAGTGCAAGTTATAATAGTTTTTTTTTTCCAGTGCTAGAAAAAAATGTTTGGAAAGTGAATTAAAAAATAGGTGAACATGTCAGAGACCAAACTTTTCCATTTCAACATCACACTTTTACCTCTCCGTGCTCGTTATTCTTTAGTTGAATCCAACATAACGACTTATTTTATTACTTAACATTTAAATACCCAAACAATGTCAATTGTTGCTCACCTTTACACTGTTTCTCCTGCTTGAACCTCTCAATGTTGATCGTTGTGATTTGAATGGTGAGGACAAGAAGTATGCCAGCGGATTACAGTGCAAATTACCCAGAAACAAAGTGAAAATTCTCAACCATCAATCAACATAATTTTGAGTAAAAAATAGTCTAGAAATCTTCAGACTGACGCTTTGCATTGGTACAAAATAATAAAAATAACCCAATAAAATGACAGCTGAACACAGCATTTGGGTTTAAAAAAAAACAAAAAACAGCGTAGTGTAATATTTCCCCATCCCTCCCAAACAGTGACCTTCCTTCAACCCATCTTTAATCATAACATAGTTCTCAATGTCAAAGCCCCAATGATTGTTGCATGGTGTATTGCCTCTTAGCATCCCACCATGCGCTGTACAATGATGTTTTTCTACAATAGAAAATGATGATTAGTTTAGTTTATTATGAATTGTGTAGGCATAACCCAGTCAGATCTCAATACCTCTCTGGCATAACACAACTTGCTTATTTTAATCCTGATGTACTGTACCTGTTAATTTAAATTTAATTAACTACTTTTCCATTTGACAACGTAAAGGCCTGCTCTGTAAACCAATGATCTTCCATGATGTCATACAATAATTGAAAGTACATTAGAATTAATTTAAGCTCAAAGAAATTGCCTTTTTGATCGGAAAGTGTAAAATTAATCTTTATATTTATTATGTTTTTGTACATTCAGGCATGCCGACAAATTTATGAACCACAGTGCATACACTAAAAAATACTGGGTTTCACACAGTTGATTTGTGTTGGGACAACATGAAGGAATTAGGTTAACTTATTAGTTTTTACAAATTTAAGTGGATTGAACATAAAACAATTAATTTGTCCAAAAAAAAAGAAAAACTCAAGAATTGTGTTGTTTCAGCTTATTTTGAATAAGTAACACCTTATTTCCCAGATAAACTGACTTTACAGATTAACTTTTTATTCCAATACAAATTCCAATACATTTAAAAAATTCTAGAGCTTGAAATGAAAAGCAAACAGAGCTTAAGTTTGTATTTTGCATAACCCTACCTTAAATGAGATTGTTAATCAGTCTTATTTTAGCGGTTAAATGCAATTTAACCATCTTCCATGGTTGTGTCCTTTATTTTTTCACAACAGTGAGGTGTCTGACAATGTAAATGCCAGCTTTGTAAACCAAAGATCTTCCATGTTGTCACCGCCTCCTGCCAGGTGCATCACAAGCATGGACAGTGGGAAATGTTGGCATTGTCTAAGGGTCAGTCGAAAGCTCTGTTGTACTGCTACGTGAAATTAACTGCATTAAATATGAAAAAAAAAACAATTATCAAGTGTTTAAAAGGGACGTCTGTGGAAGTTATTGTGAATTCAAAACACACGTGTTCGTATTTTCACATCCTCTGTGAATGGAGAGCACCCAGTGGTCTCACTGACAGGCCAGCTGTAGGTGGTCTGAAGCCAACTGGAGGAGCCGGAGAGAGCTGTTTATGGAGGAAGGTTACAGAAAGCACACACTGAGAAACATATCCCAAACACTCCTACTGAGAATGTTTCTGCGAAAGTCAATTAACATTGCATGGCAGAAAAGCTCATGTCATTGGCATACATTTTATTAAAAAAACGCTACAGTAGTTATATTTAGAGATGGTTACTCAGTGGCAGTACCCAAAATACTACACAAACACATCACTTCCGACATTGCTTGATTCCTGGCAACAACAACAACAAAAAAAGAATTCTGGATAATTGGAATCATCAGCACAGGAAAGTTAACATTTTGCTGGGCAGCTTGTTGATCAGGAAGCTGAATGTGTGTCTAGTTCATTCCCAAGAAACGTGATTGGTGCAACTCAGCTTGGCTCGTGACATCATGCACACAGTCTATCGTGCTTATCAAGGCCTAGGTTCCTGAACAGTATGACCTCATTCATATTCACAGCAGTTTGCGATGGCAGAGAGTCAACCAATCTTCTGTTACACTTTGATTGATTGTTGTTCAAATAAATGTTTACTAAATCAGTTTACAAAGGTTGCATCACAAAGGTTACTAACCTGCTCAGCTTGGTTGTGTTTCAGATGTGCAGGTTGGATGGCAGGAGTCATTACTGTAGCTTTGTTCTAACTACTAGTGAGCCCATGGAAACCCTGGAAGCATCAGGTACATCATGAATTGTATGTGCAGGAAAACCAGACTGTCATTCTGAATTAAATTAAGAGTGCTTTTTAAAAACCAATTGAATTTGAATTAAAAGCTGAAGTGGCAGACTTTTGAAATAGGCTTTCCTATTGTAGTTCCTATAATTTTAAAGGTTTTACACTTACAGTTTGGTTTGCTTTTCATCATTGCGATATGTGTAATTTTGGCAGCATTTCTGTTGCGGCTAGAGAACCATCTTATGTGTGGTCTTGGTCTACTTGTTTGAGGTCCACGAAGGTTTAGATAGAAGTGTTCACAGTTGCTCAAATTTTCTGTGCTAACGGAGCAATTGCACAATTTAGTTTTATAAGAAAATGTACACTGTAAAAAGGGATTAGTTACTTTACTTTAAAAAGTGAGTAAACCTGTAAATTTTTTAACTATATACATAGTTCATTCATTCACTTAATAATTGTAAGGCAACATGTTTACTCACTTTAAGTAAAGTCAAAAAAATTATATTATTTGTATTATTTGGGTTAAACTTTAATATCAGTGTTACAATTTATTTATGTATTTATTTTAAGTTAGCAATTTTTACAATTTATTTCAGTGAGTTTTCAAGGCAACATTTAATATTTCCATTGTTTTGTTTTTCATGTAATATCTATATTATATTTTATTTTAGATTATTAAAATAGGGTGTGAAACGGTGGCTCAGTGGTAAGCACTGTTGCCTTACAGCAAGAAGGTCGCTGGTTCGAGCCCCGGCTGGGTCAGTTGGCATTTCTGTGTGGAGTTAGCATGTTCTCCCCGTCTTGGTGTGGGTTTCCTCCGGGTGCTTCGGTTTCCCCCACAAGTCCAAAGACATGCGGTATAGGTGAATTGAATAAACTAAATTGGCCGTAGTGTATGTTTGTGGATGAGTGTGTATGAATGTTTCCCAGTACTGGGTTGCAGCTGGAAGGGCATCCGCTGTGTAAAACATGCTGGATAAGCTGGCAGTTCATTCCGCTGTGGCGACACCTGATGAATAAACGGAGTAAGCCAAAGGAAAATGAATGAATGAATTATTAAAATAGCAATAGTTTTTACTTTGTATTAGTTTGGTTTAATTTTAATATCAGTGTTACTGTTTATTTATTTATTTATTTGTTTATTTTAAGTTAATCATTTTAGTCCTTTAACTTTAGAATTTATTTCAGTGAACATTTAACATTTCCATTGGGTTTTTTTCCACCTAATATCAATACTTTATTTTAGATTATTAAAATAGTAAGATATATGTAAAATATAGTAAGATAAAAATATGATATATTTACATAATTTATAATTATTCCACATATTTATATTAAGTTTATTAATTTTGCTTTATTTTTCAATTAACATAATGCTTTTTATTATTGAAGTTGGCGATATCAGCCTTGATGTCAAGTGTTTGACGTTGTTTTAATATATACAGCATACAGTAGTATCTGCTTTACACCCTAGATTGACTCCACCATAAGGATAACAGCGTTTCTGACTAGTGTGCCCTCACTGACCTTTTTTATTCTCGGCTCGGTGTACTGTGAGCACACAACAGGAAAGTGTGCATGAATCAGTTTTCTGAAAGATTTCCCAGCAAGGTGTGGGATGTAAACACAGCTGATGTCTTCATGATCAGATGTGTGCATTTTTCAATACATTTCCATCCAGCCCAAAGGCTCTGGGCCATCGATTGGGTGTGCTTTTGTGTTAATCTGTTTCCGTTTCCTCACACGTTTGTCAAAGTGTGCACTCATGCCAACCGTTCACATTGATCACTGCTGCTATTTGCGGGTCTCTGTGTTATAGGAGGACATTTTGGTCATGAATCTAGCTATAAAATGCAATAAGCTCATATTAAATTTAAAGTAAGTAAAAAAAGGTTATGCAGATCTACCTTGTAAAAAGCTGGTTTTAATTGAATGCAACAGTCCGGATTTTAATCATTTAAATCTGGTCGAAGGCGAGGATGCTGTAATAGTTTATGCTCCATCTGCAAATGAGTGACTGTACGTATTGACCAAAATATTGTTTATATCCTTGAACTTATTGTGGCGATGCTTAGTAACCTTTTGAGCATGCAAAAAAAGAGAGTCAAAACAACAGATGAATCAGACTATACTATCGGCATAAGAATTTTTGGCAATGAGGATCACTTGTGTAAAAACAAAAATCATATAACAATTTTTTTTTCACTCTCTCAAGAAGCTGTTTCTAATATAGTTGTCAGGAAAGATTTTACTGCATTGAATCAGCCTTATGAAAAGCATGATTCATGAAGTCCAGAAGCACAATGAACAACCCTCCACACACACACACACACACACACACACACACACACAC
>CAIGQW010002482.1:0-19923 GCA_903798125.1 Danio choprae | reverse complement strand
CTTTCTTTCGTTTTTCTTTTTATACAGATACAACATCTGAAATCTGAATAAACAAGCTTTCCATTGACGTTTGGGTAGGATAGGAAAATATTTGGCTGAGAACATTTGAAAATCTGGTAGCAGAGGGTTCAAATAAATCGAATTATTGAGAAAATCACCTTTAAAGTTATGCAATGGAAGTGCTTAACAATTATTATTTTTACTTACAGTAGCAATGCAGTAGCATATTTTACTTAATGTTGAAATTATGTTTAGCATAAAAGAAAAAAAAGATTAAATTTTGACTGATACAATGTATTGTTGGCTATTCCTATGAATATACCCATGCAACTTAAGTTTTTCATGGTTTTAAAATCTGTTAATGTTTGAAAATCATCTGTGTGTCCCAGTGTTAAACATAACTGTAGCTGAGAAAGCTGACCATATAAAATGTACTGCCATTGTTAGCCAAGATCCAGGTGCACATAGTATAGGAATGCAGATCTAATGTATAACTATGGTATATGTCATTTATTTATGTGCACAACGTGTTAATGGAAACCATCTTGTGAGCAAAATTATAAAAGCCTTTTGTAAAAAAGAGCAATAGTAGATATATGTCATCACAAAGAGCAAAGTGGAAGTAATGCAAAATATCTTGTTCTCTGAGTTTTATTCTTACACACTCTCTCCACCAGACCAAAGCCACTTTAGCAGGGAGAAACATAAGCTAACCTTTCCGCGCTGTGAAATGCTGACAATCTGATCCTGATTCATGCACATTTACGTCCGCTAGAATCTAGCATTACAAGCGAGCCTTATCTGTTGATAACACGTGGAGGGTTCAACCCAGCCGAGCAGAGGCAGGGGGTTGATCTGGGCGATAGCTACATGGCAGTATGTAATTGGACTAAAGAGTGTGCTAGGGATTATTTTTATTACTTTGAAAAACTGTGACTGAAAACTTGTTCTGGGGCTATTGAGCTTGTGATACGCGATGCATATCCTCAGGTAACGTGGCTTTCTTCAGCGCTAAGGAGAATACAGAGAGAAAGAGAGCATGTTTGTGCTTCTCTGGCTCCTTTTCTTCTCAGCGCCTCTAAAAGATGAAAAGCTTCATGCTGTAAAAGATGCTTTTGACTTTTTTTTTCCTTGGCTTTTTTCCTTTTCTTCTTATTTAGGGAGAGATGCTCCTAGGAACTGCATTTTAATCATGTTTGGCTAATAAAGAGAGATTAGAAAAATCCTTCACACACACTCAGGGCATTGTCTTGTTGTGTAAAATAGCTTCATTGTTTGATTTCTCTTTTTGCCTTTACATCAGGTGTTTTTTTTTCCTCTCCTTCTCAAGGGTCCTAAGCCATCTTAGTAGCCATCAATGTTTTTTTTTTGTCTAACTATGTTCCTTTTGTAGCCCTGATTTAAAAAGATTTCAATTTATTCTGGTCCACAAGGTGCCTGGCTCAGTCCCCTCCCAGGATGGCCGGCTGCCGGAAAGCCATATCCTTGCGGATATTTTGGCTTCCTGGCACTTTGAGTGGATTCGTGTGATGGTGGTAAGTGCGGTCCGTATGTCCCCGTGTCTCACTTCTATGGCTCATCATCTGTCACGCCAAGCAGGGTTGTGTGTCGCTCCCTTTCACCTATCACTTTGTTCTCAGTTGTCACTGTTCATGTTCTATTCTCGAAAAAACTAGCCTGGTGTTCAGTGTTAGCCTTTTTTTGTTGGACTCTGGAATAGCTGGAAACTTCCTTCGCTTCATAAAATGGGTTGTTTGTAGGATGCTACTGCTAGGTCACCTAAATACAGCTTGGTAGAAAGTTTTTTTTTGGGATTGGGTTTTTTTTCCGGGGCGTCCACACCTGTACCTGGAGGGTGACGTTCCTGCAGAGATTAGTTCCAGCCCTGAACCAACCAATTAAAGGGGATAGATCACCCAAGAATGACAATTTACTCAGTACTTACTCTCCCTCAAGTGGTTTCAAACTTTTATGAGTTTCTTTCTTCTGTTGAATGCAAAAGAATATATTGTGAAGGAAGCTGAAAACCTGTTACCATTGACTTCATAGTAGGAAAAACAGATACTATTGAAGTCAATAGTTACAGGTTCCCAACATTTTTCAGAATATCTTCTTTTGTGTTAAGGTCTAGGTATGCCGGTTGGAGCTAAAATCTGCAGGATGTTGACCTGCTAAGATCTGGATTGGACACCCCCAGCTTAAATGTATTATTGTGCCTTACTTTCCATGTATGTAAAAGCATTCAGGGTGCTTTAGGGAATACATGCTTGTGCTGTCACTAACCTCTTTTAAAGCAGCCAGAATGACAGCCAGTGGCTGACCCAACACAGCTTACACGATGAAATCACCTCAGAGAAACTCATTTGCAGTACTGCTCTTGATAAAGGAACACCGAACCTGTGCTGTATAGACAAGGAAAGCAGCTTCCAAGAAGATGGTTTATGAATGAATTATGAGGGTGTATTGATGTTTGTCTCCGAAGTGGAGGAATGCCATTGCCATTTATATCCTTTTGAGAAGCGCATCCCTCAAGGAAACTTTTGAAAATGAGAATGTGTACATGCACTGACTGTAGATGGCATCTCAGCACATTCATAAGTAATAGAGAACTGAGTGACGTTTTAGAATTTCAATTGTAATAGGGCATTGAATTAAAGAGGTAAACAGTTAAACACCATGGTACGTTCTAGGGATGGGTCATGATGGATGCCTAGTCCAACAACCAACTGATCGATAAACAAGGACAACAAAGTTTTCTTCCTTTAAAACAAATTGCCAGCTTAAAGGGATATGTCATCCAAACATTTTCTCACTATATACTCTTAAGTAGTTCCAAACCTTTATGAGATTCTTTATTTGTTGAACACTAATGAGGATATTTGAAGAAACTGAAAACCTGTAACCGTTGACTTTCCTTAGTAGGAAAAATAAATACTATGTAAGTAAATGGTTACAGGTTTCTAGCTTTCTTCAGTATATCTTCTTTTGTGTTCATTTGACTTTCCACAGAAGAAAGTCAAACAGGTTTGGAACAAGTAGAGGGTGAGAAAATTATGTAATAAATTAATCATGCAAGGCACATTAATGTTTCCACCTGGTATCAACCTACGTTCAGATGTCTCCGCTTGTGTTTTTTCAGAATTTTTTTTTGCAATCTACATCACTTTTGCAGGAGCGCTTCTGTGCAGCAAGCAAATACCATTGAATGATCACATTCATGATACACAGCTAACAAGTGAGCCATAAAACAACCAAATGAAGGGGATGGGGATGACAACCACAATTTTGATCAAAATATGTTTTGATACACACAGCAAAGTATGAATACCTTGTTTTGGTGTACTTGCTCACAACCATTTCCTATAAAAGCCCTATGTTTGGTCAGTAAGTGGATAGTAAATACTTTTTGACTGTTGGAGCATATTCAAACACATAAAGCATCTATGATATGAAAGCTATTTGACTGAATGTATTTTCAACAACCTCTGCACGGGGTCTTAAGTAAACAAGTTCAAACCACTTTAGACATTCTTTGTCCCTAAGAAACATATCTGAACACAATCATGCGAACTCTAAACATTTTAAATATACAGAACATTTGTTTTTGACCACTTACTTACAAATCGGCTTTGCAAATGTGTGGTTTTGTAAATCTATAGTAGGTGTATTGGTTTGCCTGTTGGTGCCCGGTTTGATGATGTTTTCACAGTTTGACGGCCTTATTTTTGCGAGATAGAGAGGGCAGGGGCAGATCCAGTGCAGTGCTGGATGGAGCTAATTGTGCTCCATTCATCATCAAGTGGCATCCAGGGACCTGGAGAGGACAGGGCAAGGAGAACAGGGAGAGCGCAAGTGATCTGAGGTGAGGAGGGGGGGTCGCTCCAGGGGTGAGGGGCATCATCAGAGAGGCTGGAGAACAGGGGCAACTATCAGGTTGACCTTGGGGCTGATGGAGTGCCTTGCCCGCTGGGTACGGAGGCCTGGGGAGTAATGGCGAAGGTGAACCCGGCTCTCCAGCGGATCCATTAGAGCCTAATGCTGTTGTTTTTAGCACGGAGCGGTGGGAAGCAGAGGTCGGAAGTAAAATAAAGCTTATTCTCCCTGTTTATGGTGTTATTCATCCGCACGTCATGGGCAATGGGGTGCTAGTGTGGGAGCAGTTACAGTACAGTATTGCTTTCTTTTTTGTGCTCCATAAAACGGAGGTCACACGTTCATGACTGAAACCTTTCTTTTGTGTCTGATCAGGGAGGGATACTAATAGAAAGGCCGAAACAAAGGTCAGACAAACAGTATGTCATCAACTTGAGTGATATGAGCAGAGTGCTTTTGAGGGACATTTTTCATGATCTCCCAATGCAATCTCAAAGCAATTTGTAACTTTTGGATTTAGTGGCTAATTTGCATTAAATTGTACAATCTCATTCGCACATTTGAATGGAATTTGCTCATTTCCCAATGAGGGGCAAGTTTAGGGGTTTGAGGGTATGCCCCCTTTTAAAAAAAGAATGAAATTGTATGGATTTGTACAAATTAGCCATTTTTCTGACAATTTACGTGTGAATTGATCTCCACATGGCTTGGTAAGCAACAATTCTTGAATGATTAATTGTAGATCCGATTAGCAATTGGTTTATGATTTTGTACTGTTTATTAGCAAAATATTGCAAGTTTTTTTTTGACCACAAAAGTCTTGCTAGTTTAGCACCCTGGGTAGGGGTGGTCTCTCGTTTGATTTAATTTGGTAGAATTACTGTCTTACTCTTTTCACGAACTGTCATAGTTCACAATCCATTGACAGGGGGTGTAAAATCCTGTTCCAGGAGGGCAAACTTTTCCGAGAGTTGAGCTCCAAACTACCCAAATTAACCAGCCCGAAAACTTCTAGAAATCCTGAAGACCTGAAGCTGTTTCAGGTGGGTTTAATTGGCACTGGAGCTGAACTCTACTTTAAGGTACCCCTTCAGGAGTAAGACTGGATGCCCCTGCCAAAAAATAATTTTATTCATAAAAAGTTTGAAACTTTCCTCATTCACATGCAATCATTCGGATTGCACCTCTCAGAACAGAATGCTTTTCAATACCTTCTGAGGAGTCACAATGACTGTTGTTAGACCTTGGCCCAGAATACCGTCTCCAGAGGGAACGCCATAGTAAGGGCACGTGGATCTCCTGAGAGTAGCTCAAAAGCTTTTTTTGTCACCTTCATGGTCACATACGGTTGCGTGGGATTCAGCCTCTCACCTTACAAGTATTTTTGGAGCACCACTAGGGGTTTGAGGGAGGGAAGAACCTGGGGATTTGAGAGGTGATGATAGTGCCTCTGAACTTCGGTAATGTTTATAAAATTGTTTGTGTGTGTGAAATTCTTGTCTTGTTGTGATACTGTATTATAGATGCTAATTACTATGAACGGATAAACACCCATGCCTTCAACATCTTGATCTACGGTGCTTTGATGGGGACACAAGTCAGGTTTCCCTGACCCTGATTCAATCCATCTTTTTTTCTGTGCATTATTCCATGTCCTATTAATAAAGATCACCAATTTATATATTATTGAAAATCCTGCAAGTGCTGAATTGAACTAGATTATTTTATAGGAGAATCAAAGAGAAGCGCCAACTAGCATACACAAACAACTCTCAGAATACTGCTTAAAGAGCAATTTACTACTCTCATTGATGTTGCATTTGAGGTTGTGTCAAAAGATTTTTGTTTATATTTACTTCTCAAAAAAAAAAAAAGTAATGCAAATGTTTGTTTTTTTTCTCCTTTTGATGTGGAATATCTTTTGGCATCCAGTATTTGGGATAGCAGTTATTGGGATCAAGCAGGCAGTCAGGGGAGTTTCCGTTTAGTCTGACACACACCTCAAATCTAATTAAACTGCAATTTTAATTAACCTCCCAAAGTGCTCAGACACGAAGACGAGGAACAATTTCATTGACAAGCCTTTCCCTGTACGTCTCTTCCCCCGTCCCATTCATTATGAATAAAGTGCTAATGAACTACTTTCGGAAAATTAATGCACTCGTCTATTTAAAGAAGTTGTTTTTCCGTTTCATGTTTTCGCTGATAAGAGGTGGGCTCACGTCTGTCTGAGGGGACTTGTCTTGGCTTTACTTGCCATCAGAGGTGTGGAACTCTTTTCCTTGGTGATATCGCTCCCTACTTCAGCCCGTCTGGGTCAGCGCGCCTTTGGCTCGAAATGAGAGAAGACAAACAAATAATACGTGCATCCAGGGAGCGGCCCGGCCCGGGTGAAATGATTTCATTTTCATCTTGATCTCTATCTTATCTGCCTCCTTTGTTCCCCTCACCTTTAGTGCTGCGTAGATCAAAGAATCTTGTTTTCTTTCCCTCTGAACACGTCGAGAGCAGGGCGTGGGTGTGGATTAGGCCCGACTGGGGGTCTGTCCTCTTGCATTGGAGCTCCGGCTTTGGTGTAAATGAAGTTTGGCGCCCCTGGGACATCGTTCCCCCTCCTGCTGTCGTTAACAAACAAGATATGCCCTCTACGAAATATATGTCCTGGTCTGTGCCAACCTCATCAGTCTCCCGCTATGCTGGGTGCCCATCGCAAAAGAGTCGCAGCCTCCTGATGGGACGGTGAGGTGTGAATAGCCTGATGTTGGAAACTGGCTGGAATGGACTTGCCTCTGCTTGTCTGTAGCACTAACAACCCTAAGGAGTTTGGTAATGGGGGATTCGCCAGGGGGTCCCGGACAGCTGCACTCATTCCTTTTACTGTTTAATGATAACACTGTGGACGACTTTGTGCTTTTTCCAGATAGAAGATTCTGTTCATTTATTTGCCAGCCAAAGCTTATTTAACTTTTAGTGTAATTGAGGTGTTGATTATTCAGGTTATCAGTTTTCACTATAAGAGCGATATGTCAAAAATGAGAATGATGTTTTAAGGTTCTTGCTGACATGGCCTTAAAGGATTGTTTAGAGGCTTTTTTTTTTAAAAATACACAAACAAAGTCAAGTTTAGGAATACACATAGAGCAATGCCCTCCAGAGGGTTAGAAACAACAGAATTATGTGTTTTTCTTAATATATAGTTATACTAACAATAATGCATGCTATTTGTAAAACATATTTTTATTAATAATTTATTAATTAAAAACTAATTATTAATAATTTACTATTTTATAAAAATATATAGCTTAAATTTATTATTATTACTATTATTATTATTATTACTATTAGTATTATTATTATTATTATTATTATTATTATTATTATTATTATTAAGACGTATGCATTTCTATTTAACGTGTAACGTGCAATAATGTATTATTTATTTTTATTAACTGAACAAATAAGAGCTTCCTTTTTCTTTATCATGGCCCTAAAAACTAAAAAATCTCTAGTTAAAATATCTACAAATTCTTAAATCAAGGCACATTTTCTAAGAAAGAAAAACTTATTGTTTTGTTTTTGAAAATAACAAAGTTACGTGAAGTTTCCTATGAAACAGGCAAAATGATCTGCCAGTGGGGTAAGTAAAATGTTCTTACTTCAAACTGAAAACAAGATTATTTTACACCCCTGGCAGATTATTTTGCCTGTTTTATGGGAAAACTCAATTTATGTTGACTTACTATTTGAAGAAACATATTACTTAATTACTTCTGAAAACAAAACAATATTTATTATTCATTCATTCATTTTCATTTTGGCTTAGTCCCTTTATTAATCTGGGGTTGCCACAGCGGAATGAACCGCCAACTTATCCAGCATATGTTTTACGCAGCGGATGCCCTTCCAGCTGCAACCCATCTCTGGGAAACATCAATACACACCCATTCACACTCATACACTACGGACAATTTAGCTTACCCAATTCACCTATAGCGCATGTCTTTGGACTTGTGGGGGAAACCGGAGCACCTGGAGGAAACCCACACCAACACGGGGAGAACATGCAAACTCCACACAGAAACGCCAACTGACCCAACCGAGGCTCGAACCAGCGACCTTCTTGCTGTGAGGCGAACGTGCTATCCACTGCGCCACCGTGAGGCCCATATTTATTATTCATTCATTCATTTTCATTTCGGCTTAGTCCCTTTATTAGTCTGGGGTCGCCACAGCGGAATGAACCGCCAACTTATCCAGCATATGTTTTAAGCAGCGGATGCCCTTCCAGCTGCAACCCATCTCTGGGAAACATCCATACACACCCATTCACACTCATACACTACGGACAATTTAGCTTACCCAATTCACCTATACCGCATGTCTTTGGACTTGTGGGGGAAACCGGAGCACCCGGAGGAAACCCACGCCAACACAGGGAGAACATGCAAACTCCACACAGAAACGCCAACTGACCCAGCCGAGGCTTGAACCAGCGATCAGCGACCTTCTTGCTGTGAGGCGAACGTGCTACCCACTGCGCCACTGTGAGGCCCATATTTATTATTTGTTCCGAATTTTATTTTATTTTTTTAGATATTTGGACTAGAACTGTTTTTCTTACAGTACATTTCAATGACCCTTAAATATATTCTTTAAAGACGTGCAGTTTAAAAGCAATACACTCGCGATCATGTTGTTGCACTACAACTATAATGCATTGCGACCTCATGCTGACACACATGCTTGTGTCATACCGCTTAATTCCGACTCTTTATATGTTGACATTGCACGTTTAGAAGAGTTCAGATTTGGCTGCGCTGCTGGAAGGCACTTTAAACAGAACAGATTTTTGACTAAATATCAATTTCCCTTTGCCCGCTGACATCAAGTGTGCGTCCCGCTGCGTCGCGATGTGTGTCCACATACGTGAGGAAGAGGACCTGAGGTAATGGAATGCCCAATGTGTCGCTCCAGCGGCCCTCAGCTCAGCCAGGATCCACAGCGGGCTCTTCTGTGGCAGGTTCTCCTCAGCTCGCTGCAGTGTCAGCCTGTTTATGTGTGTGTGAGAGAAGTGCGGAGGAGCAGTGAAAACAAGCCTCTCCCCAGGCTAGTGTTATTCCAACCTCCTGCCTTCCTCAATCCACTTTTGAAGGCAGGAAATCGGAGTTAGCTCATGGTTTGAGGGCCATGTGGTAATGGTTTAGACTGTAGAGACCCATGACCTGCACGCTCACACACACACACACACATGCAGATAGCTTGTCCCTCAAAGTCTTCTTTTCTCATATAGCAGCCGATACAATGAAGTGTATGTTAGACTTTTGTTTCGGTTGATAACGTGAACCAGATGGAAGTCAGGACAGGGGAGTCTTGTTAAATATTTGCTAAGAAAAATAACCCTGAGACGTGGTCTAATTATATCTATTTGTCTTGTGTGGCTTTTTGGGAAGGCAATGTGGTTATGCAGGCCATATTGGGCTTCATTTTTCAAGTGTGGGATTCAGTACAAAGCATGGGAGATGGATGAGATGTGTGTGTGTGTGTGTGTGTGTGTGTGTGCTTGTGTGCTTGTGTGCGTGTGTGCGTGTGTGTGTCTTTGCGCTGAGGGACTGCAGATAGTTTGATCTGGTTTTGCCTGAGACCCTTCTAGTTTTTTTATATTATTTATTTTGGGGATGATATTCCAGTACTCATTGCTACATCAGTAGAATGAATTGTATATGTCATATCTTTTCTTAAAACATTTACAGTATTGTTTCTGTATGTAGACAACCAGGAGGTCGGGGCCCACTAGGGCACCACTGTTAGCTTCCAGGGTGGCCCTAAAAAGTCTTAAAATAAACCTAATTTAGTTGTATTAATATGGTTTTAATTAAAATATTCACAGAAAGACTACACAAAAAAACAATATATGCAACACTAAACTGACATAATAGTTTAAGTTTATTTATTTAACAACAGAAGCACCAGAGTTGGTTATCAGCTAAGGAAAGAGGTCTTTAAAATTTGTCTTGTACAAGAACAAGCTACAGTACAAGTCAAACATGTTGACTTTGAAAGTTTGGACTAGAACAACAAATTAACTTTTTAAAATATCATGTAAATGCTTTAGTCAGACTTGAAGCAAAACGATAGAGCTATTTGAGTATTCCTGAATTAAACTTTATCTACTTATTTGTTAATACATTTAGTTAAATCAATCAATACAATTTTATGTTTATTTAAAGTTCTGAAAACACATACAATACCCCCCTCCTCATAACATTTATGTGAGCTTCACATGTGCTATCAAGTGTTCGTTCATAAATGACGTTTTGGAAGGTTTTATGCAAAATAAAGTGATCGAGTGATCACATTTTGTTCACATGAAAATATCCTAAAACCACGATTCACATGTTATTTTAATATATATATTTTAAAAATGTAATTGCACACAAACTGTCAGACAATGTTTCAGTTTTATGGTTAAGGGCCATGAACTGTTGTAATTATTATAATTATGATATTTCCCATATAGAAATATAAGCCAATTACATATATGACATACACATTCATGTTTTTATTATTTATGTTACATATGGGTGACGCGGTACAATTGCCTCACAGCAAGAAGGCCACTGGTTCAAGCCTCGGCTGGGTCAGTTGGCATTTCTGTCTGGAGTTTGCATGTTCTCCCCGTGTTCGCGTAGGTTTTCTCTGGGTGCTCCGGTTTCCCCCAAAAGTCCAAAGACATGCGCTATATGTGAATTGGGTAAGCTAAATTGTCAGTAGTGTATGTGTATGAATGAGTGTGTATGGATGTTTCCCAGTGATGGGTTGTGGCTGGAAGGGCATCCGCTGCATAAAACATATGCTGGATAAGTTGGCGGTTCATTCCGCTGTGGCGACCACAGATTAATAAAGGGACTAAGCCAAAAAGAAAATGAATGAATGAATGTTACATATGCAACATTTATTTATTTATTTTTTTTTTGCAAAAATGGCCACTTATACTGGTATATTTTTTCCTAACCTTTGGAATTACAAATAAGTACATAAATGTTCAAATATATTAGATATAATTAAATATATGCTGATATAAAATATGGTCATATATGAACACATATATAAAATTAAAGCTAATAAATAAGCATTCACTTCTTTGTAGTAATTGAAAGTGGAAATTTTCAGAAAAATTGTTCCCAGTACTGGCTTGTGGCTGGAAGGGCATCCGCTGTGTAAAACATATACCAGAATAGCTTTATTTCACTGTGGTGACCCCTGATAAATCAGGGACTAAGCCAAAGGAAAATGAATGAATGAATGAATTTTCTGAAAGCTCCTATTTGTACTACTGTATGTGACCACTGCGGACGCTGGAGCATAATTCTGGGTCTGAAGACATGAACAGCACCTAGAACAGCAGACCAACCTTAACAATATGATTTTTAAGTTCAGCTTTGCCCAGCTTGTGAACACGTTTATTCATTCATTCATTTTCATTTCGGCTTAGTCCCTTTATTAATCTGGGGTCGCCACAGCGGAATGAACCGCCAACTTATCCAGCATATGTTTTACGCAGCGGATGCCCTTCCAGCTGCAACCCATCCCTGGGAAACATCCATACACACCCATTCACACTCATACACTACGGACAATTTAGTCTACCCAATTCACCTATACCGCATGTCTTTGGACTTGTGGGGGAAACCGGAGCACCCGGAGGAAACCCACGCCAACACAGGGAGAACATGCAAACTCCACACAGAAACGCCAACTGACCCAGCCGAGGCTCGAACCAGCGACTTCTTGCTGTGAGGCGAACGTGCTACCCACTGCGCCACCGTGAGGCCCTGTGAACACGTTTATTAGACTACATTTGGCATTTTTGTTGCACACTTGCATCTTCTTTGTCATACAGAGCTGATGCATGTGTTTTTGATGGTCAGAAACAGAATCAGAAAGGACTTTACACATACGAGAAATTTGTTAGACTGGGAAATTTCAGTCCATATAAGTATCCTATGCATGCATTTTTTAAAGAGATGCATAGCAACCTAAAAAAGCATTTAAAAGGTCATTATTTTCTCATCCTTATGTCATTGCAAAACCTTCTTGTGTGAAAAAAGCAGAACCAACATGGAACAATGTGAGGCTGATAAAATGATGACAGAATTGCATTTTTTGGAGTGAAATAGTTCCCTTTAAATGCATATAAATTCATTAATGCGTAATATGTAAGACCTATGGACCTTAATTCCTTTATGCACTGCAAAAAAGGACAGATGTGTCTTATGTTAGCATCTCTATGCATAGACAGCCTTCCCCTCTTTTTCTGCTTTGATTTGCGCAGTGGGTTTTGATCCAGGGGTTCAATAGCTGGTCGTCTCATTGTGGACATGATCAACTGCAGTGACATTTCAATTGATCTCCATGAAAGGCTTGAGGACGGCGACTGAAGTGCTTCCAGATAAACCTGGACAGGGTTGAGCAGAGAGCCTGGAGCTCTTATAAAGCAGACCCAGGGCAAAGGCATAGTGATGCTCACTGCGGCATGGCAGTGCCCTCCTGCTGGCTCCATTTCACCAGGACATTTTGTTCTTCTTAAGTGCTGCCAGTCTGTTTGTATAGACTCTCCGGAGGGGCATAGGCTGTGTCAGGGTTTGGAAATCTGGACAGAGTTGATTTTTCCACATTGCTGATAGGCCAGGATTTATGTTCTTCTCTTCAAATAATTGTCTAATAATACATAGACAGAATTGTGCAAATCTAGATTGAAAAGATGACATTTAAAGGGACATTTTAGCCAAAAAAGAAAGAAAAACGGCTGTCCAAGATGACTGTTTTCTTTATAAAACTCTAGAGAAGAAACCATGGTCTTTGGAGATTCATAAAATGTAAGTTAATGTCACTATTTTCTGACACCTACTAAGAAAATAACACACACAAAAAATAAAATACATACAGCAAAACAAAATGAACACACATGGAGATACACTGGGATCACATGAAGTGAAAAATCAACAAGATTATGTAACAGGAAGCTAGTGCTTTGAATCAGTGTGAACAAACTTAGGATGCTTGTCAAAATTAAAGGTAATAACATCAATAATGTTCCGTTTCGTGCACAGACCGATTGTTGTGCTTTATACAGTAAGATCCCAGTGTTTTCATTTTATTTTGCCTGTTTATGTTTTTTTGACTTTCAAAGTCCCTGGTGTTGACTTGTGTTTAAAGGGATAGTTCACCAAAAATGAAAGCTCACTCCCCCTCAAGTGTTTCCATACCTTTAAGAGTTTATTTCTTTTGTTGAAAACAACAGAAGATATTTCGAAGAAAGCTGAAAACCATTGGCAACCATAAAAGGAAAATCAAATACTATGAAAGTCAATGGTTACAGGTTTTATGCACTATTTAAAATATCTTCTTTTGTGTTCAACAAAAGTCAGAAACTCATAAAGGTTTAAATCAAGTAGAGGGTGATTAAATGATGACAATGTTCATTTTTGGGTGAACTTTAATGAATCATTGAGGACCACAGTTTGCACGCAGATTTATAGGAAATATGTTTCTAGGTCAAATGAACACTACAGTTTGCATGCCAAGATTGTTTGTTCCTTCACAGTAATGATATTTACAAGGACATATTATAATTGAATGAAATAATATTTTAATGTAGTTTTTTGCGCCTGTCTATCTCCAAATGAACAACTGTTCTGGCGTGGTCATTTTGCTTGGTAGCTCACCTTGTATGATGTTGTACTTGTGATGCAGAACGCTTGGCTTCGAGTCTGGTAAACCATTGTTCCACTAAAGAGATAATAGCAATGTTACTTCATTGTAAAACTACATACTCACAGTGCACTTCTCTATTATGTTGCTTTGGATTAGGGAAGGGTTTAGGTCTGTGGTTTGCTAGTCTAGGTGATCTATACAGCAAGCCCTGCTTTCTTGTTGATGAGTATAAAAAAGGGTATCTGAAGTGTACAACAAAACCTTTACTCTAAGTAATATATTTCAGATTCGCAAAAATGTTGACATCGCTCTCTAGTGGATTTGTCAGCTGAATTTGTCATATGCAAATTTAAATTTTTGGGCAAACTGAATGTTGAAATAATGTACTTTTTAGAATAGTTCACCTAAAAATTATAATTCTGTAATGATTTACTTCATTCCAAATCTGTATGTCTTTCTTTCTTCAGTCAAAATATAACTAAATATCTGGGCTGCTCTGTCAGTAAAAAAAAAATCAGGTGTGGAATGATATGAAGATGACAGGATATATATAATGACAGGATTTTTATTTTTGTGTGAACTGTCCCTTAAGGTGAGTGTGAAAGTGTATGCGTGCACGTATGTGTGTGCGCGCCTGTGTGTGTGTCAGCACATCAATGCACTACAACAGTCTCTGTCTCTGTGTCCACACTCAGTCACTACATTCTGTGTCAGTCCAACTGTTGCATGACTGTTCTTATTGTAAGTATAAAACCTTTCGACTGTGGAAACATTTAACTGACGCCTACTTTTGAGGTTCTTGTGGCCCATTTTTAAAGCTGAAGGCCATCAAAAGTTGAAAAGAAGAGATTCTTTGTGCTCATAGTAATGATGGCGGCGATGGCCACAATGATGTCACCAGCGTAAAACCTGGTTAGCCAACATAGCTAGTTCTCTCTGAAGAAAGTATTAGAATAAATATTCTTCTGGTTATTGATACACAAAGCGTGATTAATTTCAAACATGTTTATTGCAGCATGGAGAACTTGGAGAGAGACAGAGAGCCTTTGATGCTCTTTCAGCTGTGTGGAAATGCATTTGCCCAGCCTCTCTTTCTTTCTCTCTCGCTCTCATTCTTTCAGGACTCCGAGAGAAAGGGTTTCATGAACAAGCTGTATGCCATTCAGGATGTGTGTATCAGTGTGCAGAATGCTCTGGATGAAGTGGCCTCCTATGGTGAGAGGATAAAGAAGTAAGTCTCAGCTCTCGCCGCTTGTGCCTAAGAAGACACGTGGGCATCCCTGTGCCAACCTCTGTCACATCTTACTTAAACAAACACAAAGATGCTTACACTGGGAAAAATATAGATTTTTATTTTATTTTCCAGTGGAATACCTACATATTCTTCAAATATTATTTTTATTTCACATCAATTAATCAATCAATTAATCAATCAATCAATCAATCAATCAATATGAAATAAATATATATATATATATATATATATATATATATAATGACTGGAAGGGCATCTGCTGTGTAAAACATATGCTGGATAAGTTGGCGGTTCATTCCGCTGTGGTGAGCCCAGATTAATAAAGGGACTAAGCCAAAAAGAAAATGAATGAATGAATGAATATATATGTCTATATGCAAAATAATTAGCCATCCTGGCAAATTTTTCCCAAGTGCTGTTTAACGCAAATACTTTTTACACATATTATTTTTAATTACAAATTTTTTATAATGAACTTATTTTGTCTTTATACTAGCATTAAGCTTAAAGTGTAATTTGAAGTCTGAACTAGGTTAATCATGTTAACTAGGCAACATAGTTAGGTTAATTAGGCACGTCATTGGACAACCATTGGTGGTTTGTTTTGTAGCCAATCGAAAGGGGGGTAATAATGCTAACCTTAAAAAATATTATTATTATTCCAGCCAAACTAAAAGAATTGAGACTTTTTTTTTCCGGAAAAAAATATATAGAAAATACTGTGAAAAGTCCCTGCTCTGTTAACATCACTTGATAAATATTTAATTCTGCTGTGGCGACCCCAGATTAATAAAGGGACTAAGCCGAAAAGAAAATGAATGAATGAATGAATGATTTATTTATTTATTTATTTATTTATTTATTTATTTATTTATTAACTATAATATCTTTTTTACTGTCCCAGTCATTTGAAAACTGAGTCTACAATCCCTATGGCCGAGTTCATGCTACAGCATCAAAGTGAAATCTCTACATCCATTTGTACTGTAATCAAAGTAGTGCAAGCACATGGAGTATATTCAAAATCAAACACGGTATTATGTTTTTCAATCTGTGTATTCTGACTATCACACTAAATCTAGTGTAGGCAATATCACTGAACATAACAGCTTCCCATTGATTTTGTCACCATTCCCACCTGGTGTAGACATGGTGTCAGGCCACGTAGATATCCTCAAACCTACACCCTTTTCTCTCTTCACAGTACTTTCAACTGGACAGTGCCTTTCCTCAGCTGGCTGGCGATAGTGGCTCTATGTGTGGTCACTCTAGTGGTGTACTTCATTCCTCTCAGATACATCGTACTGGCCTGGGGTGAGCCGTCATCCATTACAATTGCAATCTGTAAAGTAACATAAGAAGGAGTCGCATGTTACATACAAAGCGCATTTCCCAAAATACAAAGCATATTTTAGAATTGCAAATAGACTATTGCAGGAGGTCACAGAGTCTAGTAGGAGTCTAAGTTTGCATGCTCCAGGGACTGGCCACCCGCACGGCAGGGAAGAGACTAAACTGCTGAGTTGACTGGGAGAAATGCCCCCTGTGCTCTTTTACTGTATACTGTGTTCAGATCTGAAGCTCTGCAGGGTCAGAGAGCATCGGTACAGGATCTTATAATGTCTTTCTGAACTGTGCTGTCTGAGTGAGATCTAACACAGCAATGTTGTTTCACTTCTCAGGGGTGAACAAGTTTACCAAAAAACTACGAGACCCGTACAGCATCGACAACAATGAGCTTTTGGACTTCTTGTCCCGAGTGCCCTCAGATGTTCAAGTGGTAGGTTACATAATGTTGGTTGCACCAATATTGTAATTGCAGTTCTCATACATGTAAATACGTTGATTTATCCCAATTTGCATAATGTAGTGTGTGATGTCATGTGATATTTAGAAGTTAAGGGTTAGTTAGTAAGCCTTAATGAAAATGTTTATAATTTGCTCATCCATTCTTTTTTCATATATTGCTCTTACTCGCTTCTTTCCAAACCGATATGGATTTTTTGATAACACTTTAGAATAATGGTCCATTAGTTAATGTTAGTTAAGGTATTTACTAACATTAACTAAGTATGAATAATCTTCTAAGGCATTTATTAATCATAGTTTAACATTAACTAATGCATTATTAACATCCAAATTCATGCTTGTTCACATTAGTTAATGTTTATGTTAATACATTAACTAATGGACCAATATTATTATTATTATTATTTTTTTTTTTTTGCAAATTCTGATTTCTGATTGTTTTGGTGAGTGTGACCTGCCAATACTGATTCTGGTTTTCTTTCTAAGAACTATAATTGACAGCATATACAAACAAATATATATTTTATTTATTTATTTATTCCTACTAGTAGGCTCAGAAGGCTGTTATCATCCATCCACGTGGTTAATCAGCTATAGATCACATATGGCTGTGGCCAGAAGTTAACGAGAATTATTTATATCATTTATAAAATTTCCCATTAATTGTATTTTATTAACATCTACCCCTACCCCAACCCTAAACTGTGACATTACCAACCCACATTTACATTACTGTGACCCAACCGTCACAGTAATGTAAAAACAGATCTGGGTCTAGAATCTTCTCTATTAGTATAGCTGATTAACCATTTGGATGAACGTGCAGTCGAGTGATAACATTCGAAGCAGGTGTTATAACGCATTGTTAGAATAATTACAATTTCATAATTGTATGTATATTTTGGTAATATTGCTTTATAGTCACTTATTTTATTTTTTTATTGTTTTATATCTTTAAAGATGGTGATATGTAGCACCTTAACCACCCCAAAGAACCATTTAAGGATTACTGGTGGTACAGTTTATCTGAAATCGGTTCCCCTATGACTATGAGCCAAATGACCACTTAGCTATTTTAAAACTACCACAAAGAACCGCTGAAGACCCAGTTTAGGTGTGTGTGTGTGTGCGTGCGTGCGTGCGTGCGTGCGTGCGTGCGTGCGTGTGTGTGGGTGTTTTCTGACAGTTAAAACATGACTGATCTGTTAAAAAAAAATCTAAATGCAATTATGACTGATATGTCTAGCTTATTTGCTTTTTCTCATGTAGCAAACCTTTTAAAAATAGCTTAAAGTAAAAAACAAAACAATAATAATGATTTAAATTACATTTAAACTATTTGTTTAATGGCATAAATCTGTCAAATTTCTTACTGTCGCTATATGGGTAACCAGTCACAACGAGCATTGCTAGCAATGAGCAGAAAGGTCTGTGTGGGTTCAAGAAGAGTACTGAAAAACCCTACTCATGTAAAAATACCATTATGCAATACGTACCTGTAGTGCAAGTAGAGTAAAAGTATATGTTCTAAATACTAGTGAAAAAGTAGCTCTGGTTAGACACTTTGAAAATTATTATATATTAATATTTGGTTGATTCGAGCATGTCAGTTTTTCTTTTCTTTTTATCTTCAGAACAAAAATTGAGATTTTTTTCAATCAAATTTAAGAGATTTCTGTCTATTCACTGAATGCCTGTTCACTCAAACAGTAAGAAAAAATATGCCTCATTATATATATATAAACATTATATAGACATTGACAATTAAGTAAATATGAATATAATTATTTAATCTTAAGTCTTCTGAAGAGACAAAAACTTTTTATGTAATACATTGATGTCATTTAGGATTTATTCAGAAATGATCAGTTATCAGTGATTAGTTAACAATGTTTATTGCATTCAAATTTGGTCACAGAAGCTCAAGCATACTTGATTGACACGTGGAAACCAATGAGGTTCATTCTTGCATGTCACACAGAATGTTTGGTTTCCAGAAGAACCATTGAGGTTTGTTATTTTTTAAAAGGCATGGATTAAACTGTTTAATTCATTTATTTCACTTCGGCTTAGTCCCTTTGATCATAAGGGGTCGCCACAGCAGAATGAACTGCCAACTTATCCAGCATAGGTTTTACACAGCAGATGTCCTTCCAGTACTGGGAAACACACATTCACACACATACACTACGGCCAATTTAGTTTATTCAATTCGCCTATACCACGTCTTTGGACTGTGGGGTAAAGCGGAGCACCTGCAGGAAACCCACATGAACATGGGGAGAACATGCAAATTCCACACAGAAATGCCAACTGGCCCAGCCGAGACTCGAACCAGCAGTCTCTTGCTGTGAGGTGACAGTGCTAACCACTGAGCCACCATGTCGCCCCCTAAACTGCTTCATTCAAAAACATTCATAATTTAAACTTTATGAATGTGTCAGGGTTCTGGGTGAAGATATTTGATTAAAATAATAATAAATAATTTGGGTCCTGAAGAAGAATGGATGTCTTTGGAATGACTTTTTGAAGTGAACTAACCCTCTACATATTATCAGAGGGGTCATTATTGCAAATGGTGAGGGGGAATTTATGTTATAAACATAGTTACTTTTGGTTGGTTCAATTTACCAAACATAATTATGAGCAACAGTAATAGTGATGCTAGCCTTAGCAAACATAATAAAATATTAACAATGAACTTGGGTTGTTCTGCTGTGTGAGAATGTATTTGTGCACAGTTTTTTGGCTCTCTGTTCCATTTTCTATGCTTTAATTTATGCTTCCCGCTCATGGTAATATGCATAAATGCAGAATCAGGGAATTCTATTCTTGTCATCACAGACAGCCTTGTGACTCATTACCATGGAAAGAGCGCAAGATGTTGACTTTTTAAACTCACAGACTTCGGCTAAACTTTTACACCTAATGCCGCTTTCTTCTGTGGAGATATATAATGCTAATTAATACGTTATTGATTTGACTGCTTGGGATTGCACTTGCGGCTCACTTTCTAGAATTCCTTCATCATTTTTATGTTATTGTATATTGTATAGATTGTGTTTTTAGTTTAAGGTTCATTATACAACATTAAGATGACACAATTCTCACTATAAACAAAGCATTAACTATGACTTTTAGCTCAGTTAACTGGTTTAGGTTTAGCTATTGGGTAAGGTTAGGGATGTAGAACAAGATCATGCAAAATATGTGCTTTATAAATATAATTAAACTATATATATATATATATATATATATATATATATATATAT
>CAIGQW010002481.1:0-11254 GCA_903798125.1 Danio choprae | reverse complement strand
CTTCAGTGGGTGACCATGTGAGAGTTGCAGAGAGCTAGCTGCTGGCAATACCTCTGTTGTATTTTTAAATAAGCAAATAATAATTATATTACTAATATTATTATTATTTATGTGTTATTAATTTTAATATTCTTTTATTTACATTAATTATGTACATTTATTTTCCCAGAGATGGGTTGCAGCTGGAAGGGCATCCGCTGCGTAAAACATATGCTGGATAAGTTGGCGGTTCATTCCGCTGTGGCGACCCCAGATTAATAAAGGGACTAAGCCGACAAGAAAATGAATGAATGAATGAATATTTATTTATTTATTTTTTGCACATGACAAAATGAGTTTTGCTGCTTTGAAATTTGAAACAAAATTTTTTGAGTGAACAATCCCTTTAATGTGCTTTACCCCAGCACATGTTAAAGTGTTGTGGGGTGAGGACCTCATCAATCATCTAATCTAATTATATTTCTCATTTCTCCCATGGTGATTGATGCACAGCGCTCAATCTCTTCAACAGCTATTTGGAAATGGAAATCAGCACAATTGATCAGATTCAGAGCGATGGTCACAAGAAAGTCATTAGCAGGCACCCCGCAGAGTGATGCGTGAAAAATATGAACTGCTTTTCCCCAGTGCAAAACTCTTCCTGACATTACTTCCAACTGGCTTTAGACGATGTTAATTGCATTTGGTGCCGAAATGCTCTGGGTGAGTCTTGCGAAAGCATCAAACGTCTGCAGATGGCTGTGTGGGCCGAGTGTTGTATGGATGATTTTATGTGACTCTTTATCATTGTCTGAAAAGAAACGTACCAGAATATCGGTTAAACAAGATCAGCACCTTGCAGTTTGTCTGTTTTAAAGCACAGCTGTCAGTTCGCCTGTTCTTCTGAATGCTGACATCGCCTTACGATCAGAGCGAAAATAGATGCACGCTTGATATTTACAGGAGAAGAAATAGCAGTGCGAGTTTTTTTTTATTTATTTTTTTTCCCGTGCCATTAGTCAATTTTATTATTTCATTAGTTTAAAGGGCATTTTCGAGCACCCTCGGATGATATTAGAGCTTCTCCGTGCAGGCAGAGCGAGTGGCACTTTGTCTCCCATATCAACACCATCCAAATCATACTCCAGTCTCCAAGCAACCAGGCCCAGATTTAGGAGGATGTTATCTAACTGTTCAGAGTCCCTGTAAGGTGTCTGACAGGACCATTGCCGAATTGTGAACTTTCTCTTCGTCCTCGATCTTCCCCACCAAATGAATCTAATATCATAAGAGCTTGTCTCATTGCAGGCTATTGCCTGGCATTGATTGTCTCGGTAATCCTCCTACAACAGCTTGTTGATCGTATAGAAGCAGGAAAAGGAATGAGTGCTCGGGGTTTTGAAATGCGATGCCTTTTGCGGTGTAACACTTATGGTTCGAAATAACCTCGCATCAAAATGGACTGCAGCGAACGAGCATGGAAACATAGAAATGAATCTCGCTAAAGAGGTTAACATTTTAAGGCTGCTCTGTGTCTCAAACTCCTCACGCATGTACAGTATTAAAGCTGCCATAGAATGCATTCATACAATATGTTCAATTGTTCACAGAAAGTATTTGGCTTAGGCAAGTTGCAAAAATCCCCCAGAAACAGTTTTATAAGCCCTTAGAACCTTAGAAATTACCTATTTTGACCATATTTGGAAGAGTCTTGAATATTAATGAGTTCTGCTCTGATGAAATAGGATCACACTGTGATGTATTCTGAAATGCAAATATAAAAGCATATTTAGTTGATATCCAGTTGAGTAGTTTCCTTGTGAGCTATCATTGTGCACCAAAAAACTGAATTACATATGAAATATAAGCTAAATTATAATCATACTTGACAAAAGGAGTCAAAAAGGAATGTATATAGAGTTATTTTCTGTGTTTAACATACTCAAAATAAATGTCTTTGATGCTTGTTCAAACTTAAAATGAGCTAAAACAACACAATTCTTGAGTTTTTTTGGGGACAATGTAATGGTTTTATGTTCAATCCACTTAATTTTTTTTAAACAATTAAATTAACTTAATTGATTTGTCACACAGCAAGAGGGTCGCTGGTTCGAGTCCCAGCTGGGTCAGTTGGCATTTCTGTGTGGAGTTTGCATGTTCTCCCCGTGTTCGCTTGGGTTTCCTCTGGGTGCTCCGGTTTCCCCCACAGTCCAAAGACATGCGCTATATAGGTGAATTGAATAAACTAAATTGTACACTGCAAAAAAACGCTGGGTTCCACACAATCGATTTGTGTTGGAACAACATGAAGGAATTAAGTTAACTATTAGTTTTTAAGTAAATTGAACAAAAAACAGTTAAGTTGTCTCAAAAAAAATTCAAGCATTGTGTTGTTTCAGCTCATTTTAAATAAGTAGTCTGAACAAACAGCATTGTTTTGAGTTTATATGAAAACATCAGAAAAATAGAAGCAAGAGCTGAGTGATATGACACAATGCATAAATCTGCCTTAAACACTTATATTCAGCAGTCTACATGTGTTTGTTATAAACATACATGACAAATTTCACAATATACATGTTTAACTAACAAATGGTACATTTAAACAGGCCTTGTGCCTCTTCAGGGTGGTGCTGAATAAATATATAACCCTGCTTTTTGCATTTAGATGAGCTGTGGACACAAACAGATGCTTTGTGGTCATGCTTGGCTGTCTGCTTCACAGAATGACTCATTTTCTCTTTAGCCTTTTCTGTTTCAGCAAGAACATTATACTATTGTCATGTATACACAGAAATATAAGGGTCTTCACGTCATCCCGTCAAAATTTAAATTGTGTTAGAAATATAGGCCTATCACACTCTTAAAAATAGCGGTTCCAAAAAAAAAAAAGAATTATAAAGTTCCATGAGTGTTAATGGATCTTTGTGGAACCACCTTTGTGAGTAAAAAAACATTATTTTGGCAGCACAGTGGATTGCGCTGTCACCTCACAGCAAGAAGGTCGCTGGTTCGAGTCCCAACTGGGTCGGTTGGCATTTCTGTGTGGGTTTCCCCCACAAGTGCAAAGACATGTGGTACAGGTGAATTGGGTAAACTAAAATGTCCGTAGTGTATGTGTGTGAATGAGTGTGTATGGATGTTTCCCAGTGATGGGTTGCAGCTGAAATGGCATCCGCCGCGTAAAACATATGCTGGATAAGTTGGTGGTTCATTCCGCTGTGGCAACACCTGATTAATAAAGGGACTAAGCCGAAAAGAAAATGAATGAATGAAACATTATTTTTAATAAGAACAATAATTATTTAAATAAAAATAATATTGAGAACTTTTTTAAAAGAAATAATCACATAACTTATTTTCATGTTTACATCTCACAGTAATAATATGAAATTTGAACAAGAAGAACCTAATTTCCTAAGATCAAATAAATGTGAAATAAAAAAAGAAAGTTTCCTAAAAATGTAATTGTGTATGTTTGAAATTGAAATTGGATAATCTGATTGTACTTGCAAAATGTTTTTAGTTCTAAAAACTAATTGTATTAGTCATTGTATTTCAACCAGTTAGTTATGGTATTTTAATTAGTTGGACAGGCTTTTTAATTATTACATTTTAATTTTAAATATAAAATATATTTATTTTCATATTTTAAATATTAATTCATTTTATTCATATTAAATATTTTCCAATTCCCACAATGCAAAATAATATTAATAAATACAATTATTAATTATTATTATTATTAAACTCATCCAAGATTATTCTCAGATTAATATCATTTTAAAATAAGATTGTAAAGAAATGCAAAATTACAGTTTACGCCAAATATTAGTAGATAATTCACATAGCAGTATTTTTTTTTTTTTAAATCTAGGCATACTGTGCAGTATGCAGCAAACACCACGCTAGCGTTCCATCCTGAACACTACTGAGGCAGCATGTGTTGGAAGAGTACTGGATGGAGTCTTGCTCCCTCTGCTGATGACTTTTATATCTATACGTGTAATAGAGCTGTCATTTCTACTACACTGCAGCACAACTACAGTATCACTTCACTAAGCTAGCAAGCAAAATATAGAATACATGACCAAAAAAAACTGTAAAAGAAAAAAATATGCATTAAAAGTCAACGTTCAGATTTTTTTAAAGACCAATAAAATATAAAGTTTCCGTTTTTGTAGTTATTTAGATATTGTTTTTATATCATTATATAATAATTATTATTATTTTCGCATAATTTTTTGTATAATGATATCCATTATTTAGATTTATTTAGATTGTGTATAGTTAAATCATATTCTCAAGTTTTTTTTAAGTGGTCAACCTGTACTCTTTCTTTCCAGATTAAACTTCAGCACTTGTTTTCGCTCTCTCTCCCACTGTTTTCTGTTCTTGCCTGAGCGCTCCTCAATAACTCATCTTCAACAGATACTGCTGCATCCTCTTGAGAGCGACTCAGAAAACACATCCCAGCGTTTCACAGCTCTGCTTGTAAAGGTATAGTAGTGATTGGGAAGTGAGTTTGCGACTATCAACGCTGCCAACCCTTTTTTACTCATTACTGCACAGCCGCAGACAAATGATGAGAGCAAAAGATGCTCTCATGACATAAAAAAAAGTATTGAATTTGTAGGGTCGTTTATCAAAAGAGCACTTCTGCAGCACTGCGCATAAAACAGACTGTCATACAAGACTATGATGAACCACGCTGAACTGTTGACCTTGTTGTCAGTGTGGGAAAAAAAATGAATGTGCTTGATGTTACAGCTATAGAGCTTTTTTTTTTTTTTTTTACATTGTCGGCTGAATAAAGGTGATATTTATCATATGTCAAGGGAGAAATTGTGGTTTTGTACTGTATGTGTGCTGTGCAGGCTCTGCCCTCTTTGTGAAGACTAAATGTCCCCGTAAGTATAGTAAAACCTAAAAAAACCCCAGTGGTTATCATAGTAAATGTCATGCCTTATTACACTTTCAGCTTTCTTTAAAATGTTTGGTTTGAGCCTGAAAAAAATCAGCAAAATCCATCATGCAGAAATCTGAAAAGTGGCTAATTTGTACAAACTCATGCCATTTTATTCATTTGAAAGTGAAAATTTTTAAAAAGGAGGCATGCCCCAAACCCCACCCCTCATTGGGGGATTGGTAAATGATGCTAAAACATATTAATGAAATCATAAAAATTCATACGAATTAGCCAGTAAATCAAAAAGTTGTGAATTGCCATGAGATTGCATTGGCAAAATCACAAAGCACAAAGTCCAAGTTATTTTCTATATCTAGCACTCTTTCTGAATTCCCTCAAACACCTTTATTGTAGTTTTCTTCCAGAAAAGCACACGTCACAATGCCCTGACTTTAAATAATTCCTGCCAAAGGCATTTCTAGGAAGGCGATGCCTGCTTGAGTTGTGTTAGTAGTTTGTTGTCTTCATCTTTCACAGATCTAACATACTGATACACATGCGATTTCTTCCATCACAGACTTAATCAACATTTATATAATTATTTATATAATTTTTATGTGCTTTTAACATGTAGGTATAATGTGTATTTGACAACTGACACACAAAATAATAGTTTAAATAGTCACATGACACTTTTTGGCCACTGCATGTCTAAATGAGTTTAAAATGCATATTTTCGCTGTAAAATGTTTCAGAGTTTTGGTTTGTTTTTCATTTATTTACAGTTATCAATTGCATTATGGTACATTGAACTCTGCTCTGTGGACTTTTGATGCTAAAAATTCAACAGTTTAGTTTAACAAAGTGACTTTTATTGTGTGCTTCACATGTGTCAAACTCAGTTTCTGGAGAGCCATAGCTCTGCACAGTTTAGTTCCAACCCTAATTAAACACACCTGATCAAACTAATTGAGTGCTTTAGACTTGATTGATACCTACAGATAGGTGTGTTGCAGCCCTCCAGGAAGTTTGACACCCCTGGTATAGGGCCTCCTTTTCTGCAGCCTCAGTTCATCTTGGGAATGAATGATATACGTCCTACACAGTGACCAGAGGGTTTTTAAGCCATTCTTCCTGCAGAATAGTCGTCAGGTCACCACTTAATGCTGGTGGAGGAAAACGTTTCCTAACTCGCTCCTCCCAAAACACCCCTAAGTGGCTCAATAATATTAAGATCTGATGGCCATGGGTGATGTTCAACTTCACTTTCATGTCGATCAAACCACTTTGTAACCAGTCTTGCTGCAATATCATCCTGAAACATGGCACTGCCTTCAGGATACAATGTTTGAACTATTAGGTGCATATGGTCCTCCAGAATGGTTCGGCAGTCCTTGGTAGTGCCCATCTAGCACAAGTATTGGGTCTAGGGAATGCCATGATATTTCAGCCCAAACCATCACTAATCCACCCCATGCTTCACTCTGGGCGTGCAACAGACTGGGTGGTACGCTTCTTTGGGGCTTCTCCACACCGTAACTCTCCCGGATGTGGGAATGACAGTGAAGGTGGACTCATCAGAGAACAGCACATGTTTCACATTGTCCACAGCTCAAATTGTTCGCTGTTGGCACTATTGAAAGTGATGTTTGGCATTGGAGTGACCAAAGCTTTGGCTATAGCAGCCTGGCAATGTATATTGACCCTGTGGAGCTCCCGACGAACACGTTTTGGAAACAATAGAGTTGAGGTGAACATTTAATTCTGCAGTGAGTTGGGTAGTTGTGGTTTTATGTTTTTTGCATACAATCCAGGTTAGCACCCAGATATCCCTTTCAGACAGCTTCCTCTGTCTGACAAAGTCAATGAAAAGTCAATTGATTTCAGTTGACACTCATTTAAAGAAAAAAAAAAAACATCCTGAGTGACTGAATATATATTGCAACAATGGCATTGGCAAATGAAAATATGTGAATGCAAATGAAAAAAAGAAACACCTTTTTATTTCAATTTTTCCACAGATGACTGATCAGTCACATGGCAAATGTCCCTGGAACTGAGAAGTGATGAAGAAAAATAGCAGCATCAAACTTCCAGACAGCCCTTCATCAGCCAAGAAGCTGCCATTGAGACGAATAAGTATGCTAACGCTTCTGTAAGAGCTAGATACATTTATTGAGTGCCCCTAAAAACCTCTAATTCACTCTCCCTCAGGAAGCTTAAAATCTAGTTTTAGCAAATTAAACAGATGATCCAGCTCCATACAGAGAAAATAAATGGTGACCAAACTCCAAAAGCAATATGAAACTTTCTTAAAGTCTGGCAAGAAATAGTAAATAGTGACAGAATTTACATTTTTGTGCGAACTGCCCCTTTAAATTAGCCAACCATTGTTTTTAGAGGTTTGAGGATGGTGTGCATTGTTTTATTTTGCTGAAAAGGCGGAATCTGACATGCAGGACAAAAAAAGAAAAATGAAAACCACTGTCTATACTGCAGATTCATTACTTGTGCTTAGATCGTGAGCAGTACGAAAGACCAAAATAGAGCTGAATAATATGTGCAAAGCAATTTTTGGAAGTTGTGTGGAATATGCGCATTAAGGCACCAGAGGACAGGACCTTTATCTTTCCAGCACTTCTGGACTCATCAAAATATCACCTGCTTCTCTTTACACCACAGTAAGAGATGTCCCAAATGTCCTCTAAGCGAGAGTAAAACCTGAAAACACCCAC
Organism: Danio choprae; assembly: GCA_903798125.1. Taxonomy (NCBI): domain Eukaryota; kingdom Metazoa; phylum Chordata; class Actinopteri; order Cypriniformes; family Danionidae; genus Danio; species Danio choprae. The sequence goes on along the minus strand of CAIGQW010002481.1, from coordinate 3,631 downwards.
CTTCGGGACTTAATAGTCACAATAGCTGCAGAAAACAATATAATAAACATACTAAATACATTAATGTCCATCACTTCTGAACAGAATATTGCTCAAAATGCATTCTAGTGTAAAAATGTGAAATATTCAAATCACTTCCATAAATTTCATGGCTCACTGGTTCTTAGTAATGGGCGATTATAGCATTAAAATGCAAATTATGATGCGGCAAGAATTATCAGATGTGAATGACAGGTTGTTCGGAGAATTGGCAAAATACAATGGTGGTTAATTTGGAGGGAAAATGTATTCTTACTAAATTGAGTGTAAATTAACAGGTCCTGTAGTACAGCTAGACTTTCTTTGTTTTGCACTTTGATAATGTTAAGAAAGTACACAATTGATCCTCAACCTGCTAATGACTGAAATAGGCCCTAAATAATGTTATCTTTTATTTAATAAATCATGTTACCTTTAACATCAATCATCTCTAGTCTGAAGATGCATCTAGTTTTGATTGCATCTCTCTGCTGTGATTAGAAGACTCAAATGAATCACTTTAATGAGTCTGTGCTCGTACGCTTGATGAATGATGTTATAATTTGTTAACACTGGTGATAAAAACATTTTCCATTGATGGCAGCACACCCTTCAAAAAGCTATAACATAAAACAGACTGTGTAAAAATGAAGAGGTTTACCACAAGAGGGCAGCTTCCTCAGACAAAGCCAGCACCGTCAACTGCTAAATGTTCTAATTCAAGACTCGTTCGATCTGCTAAATGACAATACTTAATCCACTTGCTAAGCACAATGATGTAGAGCGGCAAAAACAGTGGCAAATGCTGAATCAGGTTTCAGAGTCAGCAGGCATGGACATTCTCCAGCTTTATTGGAAGTGGAGGCTGAATCTTTTCCAAAGCTCCAGATCTCAGCAGATTTGCGAGCGCTGGGTCATTTAGCCAGCGGGAGATCAATCAGAGCCCTATCCGGCCCACTGTCGTCCTTGATTTGCAGTACCAGCGTCCAGCTGTTGGGTTTGGGAAAAAATAATGGCTGATTGGACTCTCTGGCATCTTGGCATAGGGGAACAATTCAATTTCAGCGTGATGGATGGTCAAAGAGTGCCGGACCTGAGACACTGCAGCATTGCTACAGACCCGACACAGGCCTGAAAATCAGTAGTGAGACAGGGAGAGTTTCCAGATGTTAAAGTTGACTGCCAAAGAAGCTCTCGGTCAGGTCCTCTTCCGCAGATGATCAAGAGAAAGCCATGTGTGACAGTAGGAAAGACAGATTGGGATTGATCTCATTTGCATTTTACAGTTTTTCAAATGAGCTTTTCCAAAAAAGTGCCATAAAGATGAACTGAAATGAACTCTTATGTTTAGTATTCTAAGCATCTATATGTTTAGCATCCTTATTTCCTTTCATAAATCATAGTTCAAATAAACATACAGAAATCTGATATATGGCCATATATGAACATATATAGTGAATGTATTTGAACTTATATGTACATATTTGTAACTCCAATGGTTAAACAATATAAATGGCAGTTGTTTCATTATTTTGAAATATGTTGCATATCTGCATACTTTATATATGTGAAAATCAAACACGAACTCAAATGTCATATATATTTAATATATTGCCATTAGTCAGATTTCTATACTGGAATAGTTCATCACAGGAGCTTGTGTTCATAAGAACTCATAATTACATTTAAGCTCTTTACGAGTTGTTGGCTGATAAAAATACTATCGCATGTGCACACATGGTGAGCAGTGATGAGCAATTTATTACATGTAATTGGATTACATAATCAGATTACAAACAAATAATTACATGTAATTAGAATGTATTACATTTAAAAATGCTCATAATTAGATTACAGTCACACTTTTGTGGATTACATGAGTACATACTATTCACATAATCGCAGTAAATGTTCTTTTTTCAATGCTGTGTGTCATGTCATTATATGAAAGAAACCTTCAGTTTTACTGTTGCTTCTGAAAGTCTGGTCAAAGATAAATAAAAGTAAAAGAGGATACAGGTACTTGACTGGTCTGCTTGCAGTCCCGACCTGTATCTAATAGAGAAAGTGTGTTGCGTTTTGAAGTGCAAAATGTGACAACGAAGACCCCGTCCTGTTGCACACCTTAAGACTTGTTTGCAGAAAGAATGGGACAAAATAACCCCTGAAACACTTCATCACTTGGTGTCTTTAGTCCCTAAACATCTTTTAAATGTTGTGAAAAGGAATGGCAACATTACAAAATGGTAAATGTACGTTTTACTGTTCCAACTTTTTTTGAAATGTGTTGCAAGAACCAAAATTGAAAACTATATGAGGAACACATTCATGAGGAACACATTAAATAATGTTTATTGTATTGTCTGCAATGAAATACAAGTCTTTTTTTATTTGCATTTTCCATACTGTACCAACTTTTTCTGATTTGGGGTTGTATATTATTTGGTAAATTTGAACAAGTCTGAACAAATTTATCTAAAAGTGATTCAAGTAGTCAGAATGCATTACCTAAAATAAGCAACATAACTGTAGATTATAAGCTATAATTTTCATCATGTAAACAGTAATCATTAATGGACTATCTGAGTGTTTAGCTAATCACACATCTTTCTTTTTCCTTTTTATATTCAGATTTCAAAATTACTTTGCGGATGCTAAGTGAATCAGGACCAAATGCATCATGGTATTTTTCTCAATCAAGCGAACCAAGAGAGCTCTAAAAAATAAACTCTACAGAATCTCAGTCCACGTGACTCGTTTTGAATAAAGCATCGTGCTGGTGAAGCTGACCTTGCAATTTAAATGAAGTATTAAATATTACTTATTGAAGGTTTATTCAAACTATAGAAGAATGTAAATATTCAAACACATTCAGGAAATTCACAGTGCGAATGAATTTAATCAAGGTCAGCCGTGCAAGCTTCAACTGAAACGGTGTTGACTAGAGCTGGATGCCAGACAGCCTGCAAAAAAAACAAAAAAAAACTGATCCAGATCCATTACCAGCCAACTGTACATTTACAACAAGAAGTTCCAGAGTTATACTAAATGCAATGCCGCTGTATATTTACACCCAGGAGAGTATATAAAACACCCTTGCTGAAAAGGCAAAGCATGGTACACCCAAATGCCCTTAAACAGAAGTTCAAAATCTGTGACTTTGTGGGCAGACGCATAAATCACCATGTAGCACAACCCCTGCAGAAATGTCCTTCATTTACACCAGCAGGTATTAGAGAGGCCTAGCATTTTCATAAAATAACAAAAGGACACACTCTAATTTGCTTGTTTTTCAACCTGACCAACAGTGATAGCGACTGGTTTATCTATTTACAGCACAATTAGATTGTACCTCATTATCATGATTTATCACTTAGATTTTATAGATTACTAGAAAGTCAACAGCTGGTATACACCGCAGACAGATGTCAGAGCAGAGGCGACTTGCTTTGTTCACTTTTTTGCTCGAGGGTACAGTAGTGGAGAAAAAAAAAGTCTGGAATGGAACTTAAACCAGTTGTACTCGTTCATGGTGCGGAGCTTGTGCCTAACACTGCATATTAGGATGGCATAACCTGATAACAGAATGCACTCATTATCGCTCAAAAACACT
>CAIGQW010002476.1:0-10265 GCA_903798125.1 Danio choprae | reverse complement strand
TTTTTTTTTTTTTTTTTTTATGTTTAAAACAATAATAGTAAGGAATGCGTCGCTATTTCCGGACTATTGGCTGGTTAACGTATGCTAGTATCACTTTAAAAGGCTCACTCCTTCGCCAACCGACTTGCTATTCAGCATAAATAATGTTTTATTATCTGCTAACCGCTTGTCATGTTTTCTTTGATCCTCCCTCAGATCTGGTGTCTTGGTAATGAAAGCCGATACCACATCAACCGCACGGTGGATGGGTCTACACACACGGTGGTGATTCCCGGTCTGGTGGCGGGAGTCACTTACAGGCTGGAGGTGGCAGCGGGCACAGGGGCTGGACCCGGTGTCAAGAGCGACCCTACCTCCTTCCAATTAGGTGAGTCTGGTTAACCGAGACAACTGACCCTGTCTGACTGCTGTTATTCAATACCACTACACTGACCTCCACTAATACTAGGACACTTGGTAAACATGAGAAAAGAAGAAATGTGGAACAAAATGATCCAAAATATATATAGCTTGATTCTGAAAGGCAGTTTGCTAGTTTGCGATCATATCACTATATAGTACATTAAAACAGTATGCAAGCTGAGTAGTATGTCCGAATTCATAGTATTGGAAAAACAGTAGATGAGAAGTACCCGGATGATCTACCACTTCTGGCAAGATTCTGAAGTGCGCATCCAGTGGACGCTACACTATCCCATGATGCCACGTGAGAGAATTCATGAATGGGAGTGAAGTGACACAACTGACACGGGTAGGTCACATGACAATAACAAATGACAGATTTGGTACTTCTGAATTCCATTCTTACTACTCATATTCATACTATATAGAACATACTTTTGTAGCAGTTGTGTAATAAATAAAAATGCAGCACATACTGGAGTAGTAGGCGATTTCGGACATAGTCACCTACACATTGGATGACCTATGAGTAAATAAACAGGACATTTCCATTTTTGGGTGAACAAAGCCAAACACAAAGCAATTTTGTGTTTAATAGACATCTGATAGACATCTAGTATGGATGTTTTGGCTAGAACATGGCTAAATTTGGTCTGTCTGTGAAAATCTAATAGATGTCTAAGAATAACCCAAAACAAATAGATAGATTGCACAGTGTGTATTTCCTATATTTTATGACATTATGCCTAGTTTTGTTGTATTCTTAGGTGTCTATTAGATTTTCACTGACAGCCCAAATTTTGCCTGGTTTTAGCCGAGATGTCAAAGTTTAGACGTCTATTAGACGACTATTATACAGTCAGCACTTGTTTACACATTATTTATTTGCACAAACAAAATTTAACTGATGATTTTTAATTGTCTTTTAGGGAAGAAAATCTAATAGACGTCTAAGAATAACCCCAAACTAGACTAATCATCAAATAGACAGATTACACAGTGTGTATTTGATGACATTATGTCTGATTTTGGGCTATTCTTAGACGTCTATTGGATTTTCACTGAGAGCCTAAATTTAGCCTGGTTTTAGCCGAGATTTTTAAGTTTAGATGTCTATTAGATATCTATTAGACATTAAAATATAAAATGCTTACTAGGATCTATTGAAGTACGGGCTTTATAATTCGAATTTTTTGCCATATTGGCATCCCTAAGGTGTTTTTTACACAGCCTTATTTACTCATATTTATCAATATTAGCCAATCTGAGGGCACTGTATCTCCAGAACAGCACAATATGTATGGTTGAGACTGCTGTTAACAGGTTACAGAAACACCTACTAGGCCTTTCTATCACCCTTCTGGAAAGGTTTGTGATAATGCACTTTGTTTGAGCCTTGGCTTTGAAACTCTTGGGAATGGCACGGTTGTAACTTGCTTTGTGGTTACACTCTGAAAAGTATGTAATTTACAAAAACAACCTTATCAGAGTCGTCAGTCTCATCGGAGAATAAAGGAGACGTCATGTGTAGTGCAGTTTTACAAAGCCTTTAATCGTCCTCAGAGTTGATTTCTCCATGATTCTCCAGCTTTGACTTGTTCAGCCTGCAGTCATCAGTGGCGGTGGTTAAACTGAGCTGAATGGAGGTGATTGTGAGTGTTGTGCCAGTGGATAACAGACCATCCGGTTATGCAGATCTGCTTTTAATAAGATGCCAATCACGCTGCTGGCAGAGAGAAGTTTACAGTGAATAAAGAGATTAAATGGTATTTCGAAATGCTGCTGCATTATGAGAAACTGATAACAAACTTTCATTGAAGGTAATGCAAATCTCAAATTTAGAGCAAGATTTTTAATGGTTATTAGGACCAACATTTAAGAATAAGCCGATGACCACTGTATGAAATGTATTAATTGCCAATTGACCTCTAACTTTTTTTCATTATTAATTCTAGCAATGCTTGACAATGCAGTCCAATGCATTATTGTAATTCTCTCTAATTGAAATATGTAATGATACACAACACTGTTATATTTTCACATGAGCAGCAGTGTCTTTTGTTATGATTATTATGATTGTATTATATAATTATTGCTGGACAAAGACTAATTGCAATGTGTATATATAAATACATGCATACATATATATGAGAAAATGTTTATTTATATTAAGATGATACAAATAATATCTCAATTATTATATCTGTAAAGAAATATATAGTTTTGTTTGTATGTATGAGTGTGTATTACATATGCATAATAAATATATTTAATACACAAATATATGTTATGTAAAAACTTTTATTTTGGATGTGATTAATTGCAATTAATCTTTGCTTAGCACTAATAATAATATAATAATATATTCAAATAATAGTAATTACAATTGTTATATGAAAGTAATAATACATATTAATAATTCACAATAATAATATATTCAAATAATACATATTAATAATTCACAATAATAATATATTATACATATTAGTTTTGTAATAATTAGTTAATATTAATAATGATTATTATTATTACAATTAAAAGGATCAAACACAGTTAATATTACAATAAATATTATATGCTATTCTGATAAATATTATACTGACATTTTCTTATTGATTTTTATTTTATTTTTGTTATTTAAATAAACAAACAATAAAATAAAACAGCACAAATGATTACAGCATAGATAACAATACGAAATAAGAATATACAATAATAACAATAAGAATAAGAAATGTTTTCAAAATCACCAAATCATAATCATACGACACTAAAGAATAGAGCAATTATGCTGGAAGTCTTGCTTTGGATCACAGGCATACAATACATACAATACATTTTTAAATATGTTCACAATATTTCATAATATTACAGCCATCAAACAAAACAAATAAATAAATGTAAATGCTTCTTACTGACCTCAAACCTTGGACTGGTAGTGGCTATGACTTTTGAATAGCATTAGTATTAACCATTGAATTCCAGATCACACTAATAGTTTTTCCACCCTGAATGGTGTTTGTAAGTGCGGGATTGAACTGTAACCTCAGCTACAGATTTTCAGGCAGTGGTTTTTCAGAAGTGCAGTGTGGGATGAATGAAAGGATAGAGCGACTGATCTTGAATTCTCCTGCCACATGTGTTTCTGTGGCCGCTGGAAGCAGAGGACGCTGCTCTCTGAAGCGTTTGTCACTCGTGGGCTTTCTTGCATCTCTGCATCCTCCACACCGGTGCTGTTCAGGCCTCTCAGCGGAGCCAAAGTCACATCCAAAACAACACACACACACACACACACACACACACACACACACACACACACACTCTCCCTCTCACACACACACACACACACACACACACACACACACACACACACACACACACACACATCACAGCTTGAACCTGAAGAACTGACACAAATACTGAACACGGTGGAAAAGATGAAAGTGACGCCCACATGAAACCGAGAGAGAGGAAGTCAAGAGAATGATGTTTCTTTCGGGTCTCTTTAATGTGAAAAATAAAAGCTTTGCTGGTTGCAGTTCTTGCAGACAGCCTCTTGTCATTCATAATTCATATTTTGCATAATATATAAAAGCACAGAACTGCTTGTTATTACTTTGGATTCTAACTCGAATCTCGGTTTATGACATCAGTAAGTAGCAAAATTATTTGTGTTATTAGGTAGAAACGCCTGAATGAAGCTAATATTGATTTGAATAATTTTGTTGAAGGATGGTTGGTTGTGGATTATAATTAATTCATTTATTTTGTTTTTAGCTTAGTCCCTTTATTAATCAGGGGTCGCTACAGCAGAGTGAACCGCCAACTTATCCAGCATATATTTTTTACGCAGCGGATGCCCTTCCAGCTGCAACCCAGTACTGGGAAACACCCACACACTCTCATTCACACACATACACTACGGACAATTTAGCTTGCTTACCCAATTCGCCTATAGCGCATGTCTTTGGACTTGTGGGGGAAACCGGAGCACCCGGAGGAAACCCGCACCAACACAGGGGAGAACATGCAAACTCCACACAGATATGGCTGTATATCGGCACTGGTGGGAGGCGTGCGAGTGTCTTAGATGGCATAATCATGTATATAAAACAGAAAATCAAACACGGAGTCTCAAAAACCCTTTTGTGTGAGGAACTACTTTTTTCCGCCATTCATTCCCATCTGCAGCTGACGGTCAGAACAGCAGAAACCATTGCTCATTCACCAACGTCACTTTAGAGCTACTATTTGATTGATTCTCTAGCATAATGTCTAAAGTGATGACAAAACAGGTGATTTTGCTCACATTTTAAGATTATAAGGCTGAACGGCATGAAATGCCATCAGTCTACGGAGATTTCCCAGTATTTCTATGTTGCAATCGGGAGATCACAATAATTAACCCCGAACAATCCAAAGCAAAGCAAACACTACCAAATTACTATGGTATAAATACAGCACTACAACATACAAAAGAGAGAGATCGACTTAAAGTGTCACTCACCTGTTTTATAATGTTTTGATCAGCTGTGGTTTGAAACTTATGCTGAGTTTTTCTCCCCTAAGGACTTATCATGTGGTCTCTGTCGCCATCTTGTGGCAGAACGTCAACCGTCTTTGCTCTGCTCAGTATGACAGGCTGATGGCCGCCAACGTGCTGAATCTCTTAAATGATGAATATTTAAAATAGGCAGTGTCCTTATAAATAAACTGCATAGTTGCAATCTAAACAAATTATTAAAATATATATTTTTATACTACTAATAAACTATGTGTAATATTATTATTAATACCTATGTCTAAAAGCTTGTTTTATGATTTTATTTTGTTGACATGCAAAAGAGTATATTACTGTGTTTGATAAGTATGCTTTATCTTTTAATTGTTAATAACATTCATTTACCATTATATTATGACTATTGCCTTTCAAAATCATTTAGCTAACTACCAATATGTCAGTAATGATTGCACCAGTGCTGTGGTTGTCATCAGAAGTCATGTTCTGCTTGTGTTTATTTCAGACTCTTCTGGCCGCGTTCTCCCGCCACCGCTGGATGAGGATAATACCATTTCTCAGCAGATCTCAGACGTGGTGCGTCAGCCGGCCTTCATCGCGGGCATCGGTGCTGCCTGCTGGATCATCCTCATGGTGTTCAGCATCTGGCTCTACCGCCACCGCAAGAAGAGGAACGGCCTCAGCAGCAGCTACGCCGGCATCCGCAAGGGTCAGTTCACACTCAGGCTTTTCTTTCAACAGTGGTTCACGGTGGTTAGCACTGTTGAGAAGGTCGCTGGTTCGAGTTCCAGCTGGTCCAGTTGGCATTTTTGTGTGGAGTTTGCATGTTCTTACCGTGTTGGTGTGGGTTTCCTCCGGGTGCTCCGGTTTCCCCAACAGTCCAAAGAGAAATAAGTGAATTGGATTAACTAAATTGGCCATAGTGTATGAGTGTGTGTGTGAATGAGAGAGTGTATGGGTGTTTCCCAGTACTATCTTGCGGCTGGAAGGGCATCCGCTGCGTAAAACATTTGCCAGAGTAGTTGCCGGTTCATTCCGCTATGGTGAGCCACATCTTTTGACTGAATAAGTTGTCATTTAAACAGCCTCTTAGTTTGTGCAAGTCCAGATCAGACATCGACTGAATTACCAAAAAAACCACACACATTTGGAGCAAAATAATTGCCTGTTCCAGTTTCTATTCACTCGATTGGTGCACCTTTAACAAATAATAATTTAAAAGCACCTCAAATATAACATCAGTAGCAGGTTAGTCACCCCAACCTGATAATTATGAGTGTGTGAGCTTTCATTAGAGAGGCGTTGCAGAAATACACAACTGATCTTTTAATGCAGAGTGTATGTGTTAGTCAGAGGCAGATGTCTGAGTGCTTCTTTCTTTCAGTGTTTCTGCTTCAGTGTTTGGCCTTGAGCTGCGCAGCTGCTGTTTTTTGCTCTGTAATCTCAGGTTTAATCCCAAACATCAGGCTCTTGAATGAAAGCCAGGACAAGAAGACTTCAGGTTTTGCTCCCGTTTCGCTAAGAGATAATTCTGATCTCATCGCCGCTGTGGGAATTATTTATTTATTTATCTAAAAGGCGTCTCTTCTTTTGACCTGATGAATCACAGCAGATCTCTTACAGACTGAATTCAGACGCTTTCTCTTTCAGATGGCAAACGGAACAATGCCGCCATTTATTTATTTTTTTATTTTCCCCCAATGTGTGTCTCAAGGACATAAAGCTAATGGAATGTTTATTGGCAGGAATCTAAAGGAGAAGATCGGAGCTATTCATTAGCGTTAGCATTCACAGACTCCCAAGGCTAGGCCGCATTTGGGTTAATTGAAGACCACAAAACATCCAAAAATGAATATGCCCGTTTTTCAAGGTTGAGAGCGCTTGAATTCATTCTGCAGGATGACTCGACAACATCTTGTTTCAGCAGTCTGACAGGCCGCTTTTATCAATGGACTTATATGAAAGGTAGCTTGCGCAACATAAACACTATTTGCAAGGCTCGACATTAAGGATTACGTGTGGATTTATGGGCTTTTATGGCTTGCATGGTTGTCTCGTCCAGTCATCTCCTACTTTAGTCTAGTTAGAAGCAAGTTTGTCTGGTGTTGAAAATTAAATTGTTTGGGAATGTATAGACATTAAACTTACATGCTATTATTGCAAATTATAAACTTAATACATATTTCTTTTGTAAATAATGAAGTGCTATTTATAAGCATAGAATAAGTACAATTTGTATTATTATTATAATTTAAATATTTCAACACATTTTTTAATATAATAGTTCATTCTGTAGCCAACTGAAAAATATAATTTCTTAAGGGGGCTTATAATATTGACTCTTTTATATATATATTTAAAATCAATCAATTAGTAAAAAATTGAAAGTAGTAAGACTTTCTCCAAAAGAAAGAAAAAAAAAATATATATATATATATATATATATATATATATATATTAATTATAGGAAATACTGTGATTTCTGTGATATTATAGGAAATATCCTTGCTCTGTTATTATCATCACTTCGGAAAAATAAAAGTAAATTTCACAAAAAATATCAAATAATAGTGAAAAAAAGTAAATTTTTAATTAAAAAATAAATATATATGTTTTATTTTTTAATGTTAAATAATAATACTAATAATAATCAATAAAATTATATTTTTACAACTGTATATCTAATTTAGATTTTATTAAATAATAATACATTCAATAATAATATATTTATATAACACACAAACACATCTAGTAGGCAAAAAAATTCAATAATATTACATACAAAAATATAAAATGTAAACATAATAACAGTCTGCCTCACACAATACAACTACAGAAGAGTCAAGCTTTAAGTAGGAAAATGATCAAAATTGGTCATTTTTGAGTGAAATGCTAACGGTCTAATGCAATTCAATGATCTATGCTAAGCTAAGCTAAGCTAAGCTAAAAGCGCTCCACCAGACCTGAAGATTGGCTGAAGGGATTACAAAAATGCTGTTTTTGTACTGTTTAACTGTTTAACTGTTTAACTGTTTTTGTACTGTTTAACTCTAGGAGACTTGTAATATGAGCCTATAAAAAGTGTAGTGTTCATTTAAATACAGCGATCATCCCCAGACCTCTGAGATGTGATTTATTTGTGGTCCATCAAATGCTCTTTTTCCTCATACTGCATTTTGGGGCTGTCGAGCCTCAATCTACTTCTGCTTCAAAAAGCCTTCATGCATACAGGATAAAATCATCAAAAGCGGCTCAATCTATTAGACTGATCTCTCTCTGCTCTGCCAACAAGCAGCCGATAAACGTGGCATTTGGAAAGGACGGCGCGCCTGACAATTTTAAAGGTTGTTTTGCGGTAAATACGTGAAGATGAGAAGGTGAAGACAGCAGGTGTTGAATTGTGATGTATCCGTGTACACGCTGCCAAAAAAAACAATCCTGACGGCGTCCTGCACAGACACTTTCATGTAGGTGATGGGCTGTTTATTATGAATTCAGAGCTTATATCTCTCGCATTGATTCAGACGTGTTCATCTGCTTATTGGAGCCTTTGATCAACATGAAAGAAACTAGATTTCAGATCAGACTGAGGGCATGTGGTATAATAGAATTAAGTCCAAGTTAATAAAGCTGGTGGTTAGAGAGCAGCCTGACATCAATGCTTGCCATCTGATGCTGCATGTTGGGTTAACAACAACAACAAAAACAACATTTATATATATAGTATATTGAGGGCAAAATTATTAGCCCTCCTGTGGCTAATTGATTAAATATTCATAAATAAAAAATATATATTTGTCAAACATTTATATTATATTTAATATAATATTTATATTAAATATTTTGTAGATGATAGATAATACATTTAGATAATATTTGGTCTTCTAGAGAAAGTCTTATTTGTTTTTATTTTGGCTGGAATAAAATCAGTTGTTTTTTTATTTAAATTTATACTTTTACATTTCATTATATAACAATATAATGAATTGTATAATTGTGTAATTAATTAATAAAATGTTTTAAATAAATAAATAATTAAATAAATAAATAAATATATATAATACAAAATACAAATGTTTAATAATGTAATACATTTATTTTATTATTATTATTAAGAAGAACAATGTGATGTTTCATTATATTGACATGGTAATTGGTGTTATATTCATAGAGCACTTCCATTACTATTTAAATGTATGAATGATTTTATAACATGTCTTTGTAATATTAAACATGCAATGTTTAAATATGGAAATTACTATTTTTTAAAATTCAGGTTTTTTGTTGCATCTCTGCATTAATTAGTTATATTAATGCAATGTATATTTACCAATAAATTCTTTTAAAATCATTTTTATATTTTGTACTATTCAATATTACATATGATTTATAATACTTTTTAAATAATGAAATCGCTCATTCATTAATGATACATACATTCATATTGTTGTAAAGACAGATGTTACAGTAATTGAACATGATATTTCCATTGGTTGGATTATAAATAGATAAAATAGAGTAAATATTCTATATTGATATTTTATTTAAGGCACATATATCTGCAAAGTGAGCTGTTTAAACATAAGCCAGTAGGCAACTACATATAAACACAATACTACAGTAACAGTCTTTGTGTTGTGGTGACGTTTTCTTGATATGGATATTTTCTTCTGTCTGTGATATAAATATACAATAAATCAAACCCTCAACTGTAAAACCACACTCTTCAGATGAGTGGAATGAAATCAAGCCTTTATTTATGATGAGGTTTCAGTGTTCTGAGTAATTGCTAACAGACCCAGAGCATGTAAAATATAATTACAAAAACTTTTTTATTTTTTCCCAATAACTGCTCACATATTTAAGTTTAATGCAGAGTACTGCTATGATGAATAATTAATTTCTGAATAATAAGTGTGAATGTGATGAATAATTAATGTGTTCTTTTTCTCTCTGTGTGTTTTTGCAGTGCCCTCCTTCACCTTCACCCCCACAGGTAATCACACTTTCCTCACAGCACATACTGAATACTCATAATGCCCACAATCCTGCCCGCCAGAGCTGGAACCAGCACTTCACACGTTTCGCTTCATTATTTTTTAGAGGGTTTGGACTTTACTCGGATACATTTTAGATCAAAACTTTAAAAGAAGAGCAAACCAGTCGATGTTAAAAATGATTAGTTGACTTTACTTTAATATAGATAAATAAATAAAAAACTTTAAAAGAAGAGTAAACCAGTCGATGTTAAAACGATTAGTTGACTTTACTTTAAAAAAATAAAATAAAAAATTAAAAAAGGTGAGCCAGTCAGAGCCAGAAATGACATAGGCATATAAATGAC
>CAIGQW010002465.1:0-18506 GCA_903798125.1 Danio choprae | reverse complement strand
TGTAGTCAAGCTACTTTATTTGGTGTGTTTTCCAAGTCGCTTCTTTTTAGGCTCATATTGGCTAGAGTTAGAATGTAGAGGCTGTTCGGGACAAGAGAGAGAGCTCTGATTGGCTGTTCAGCTACAAATAAGAGCATCAGGACAAATACTGAAGTGATGAAACCAAGTCAAGAGGGAACGCTAAAAAAAAATGGCCGTTATTTAGTCAAATTTTTCAAACATTTGCAAAAGACGTGAATTAGCAGACTCTTAGACATATTTGCACGAGCGAATGTCTCTGTGGTGAGCAGAAGTGCTGTGAAAATGGGACTAAACGCTGCTTTGTTTATGATTTGTATGTGTGCAGGACTGGTTCTGGTTTCACTTTGTAGAATGAGATGCAGATACTGCCACCTGCAGGTGTGGAGAAACACATCTTTTTATACATGGCACATGACGCACTTTCTAGTTTTGGTCGGGTGTTGTCTACTTCGTGTGTTCAAGCTGGGTTTTTTGGCCCAAAGGACCAGTTTTCATGGTTGTTAGTTCTTTGATGTCGGCGTTGTGTGTCCCGAGCTTAAGAGACTAAATCACTCAAAGTTGTAATGCTACATCTCCGAGCCTGAGCAACATTAAAAAAGCCCCACCCACTAGTGTCAATCTTTCCCTCATTAGCATAGGATGTTAAGTGTTGTTTTTGAATCTGCCACTATGCTGACACACAGGCATTTGTAGCCCCGCTATAAGTAATAGAAATATTCTACACAGGATGACTATTTGAAGCCAAGCAACTGACGCAAGTCAAGAGGGAACACTTAAAGCACGTCCTTCATTTCATCTAATTTTTCAAATATTTGCAAAAGAAACCTTAAAATACTGTGCAGGTGATTCATGGCATACTTTTACCCAATCACTGTAGGGTTAGACCCTACTTGGAAGAAGGAACTAGTCCATCACTAGTATCATTCCCAGTTTCTGCAGTACAAGCATGCCAAAAAGCAGGTACTTCCACTATTAGTTCTAGGAACAATGTAAATCCACAGTTGCTGATTGCTAGATGGATGCTAGGGCTTTTTGAGTGGTTGATAGTAGCTGTATTAGTAGATGCAAAATTACACACTCTACCTTTAAAGGTCCTGTGAAGTGCTTTGAAATTTGCATTTTTTATTCAAAATTTGAAACATGATGAGAGGGCGGGGCATAGAGTAGCTCCTCCTCTTTTTTAAAAACAGCCAATAGCATTAGTTTTCAAATCACAGCTCTGCCAGTGAGAGTGATTGAGCTCAAGAGCATCAAATAAACAGCAAATGAGAAGAAGGGGGGCGGGGCATGTCAGACACTAGAGAGCATTTGATTGGTCAGAAGATTTGATGAGAAACTGAAGTATGAGGTGACGTCATAAAAACCGTTTATCCATTCAGGCGGAAGTGACAAACTGCAACCTTTGGATGTTTATATCTTCTAAAAGCTCATTTTGGCATTGTTTTGTAGCACACTAGCTTATAGACATCCTATACTGACACTAACATCTAAAAAACTTAATTCTGATTTCACGGGGCCTTTAACTTTCAGGAACACACTAGAAATGAGAAACTAGCCAGTCTGCACAAGTCTTTCACCTGATAAGAAGCTCTGAGATTTCTGTTAGTTTACTAGAAGGTACAGAACTAAATGACACCGTCTCTTCCTGTGAACAACAAAGGGCACTTCATTAACCTCTGACCTCTGCGTGACCTCACTGGCCAACTCAGGGGGGTGTTAAACTGACAGGAGGACGGAAAATAATAGAGCACTCAATAGTGATCTTCAAGTCTTTGATCTTCAGCAATTGCGGCCCTTGAGGGAGGCCATTCTGTCAATGCGGGACATGGACTGTGTCTCAAGACCATTAGAGTCAATGAGCTGTTTGCTTCATAAATCAATCTTTTCCCAGAAGTCCCTGCAGGTTTCATGCACTGGGGTCAAAAGGGTTTAAAACGGTCAATGATGGGACTGTATTTCTTGTGATGTAGATACAATTTTACTGTGGAGAAAAGCTTTTTATATTCACACGTTAAATACCCTGTCTCCTAGGGCAGGGGTTCTCAAACTCGGTCCTGAAGGTCCGGTGTCCTGCAGATTTTAGCTCCAACTTGCCTCAACATATCTGCAAGGATGTTTCTAGAAAGCCTAGTAAGAGCTTGATTAGCTAGCCCAGGTGTGTCTGATTGGGGTTGGAGCTAAAATCTGCAGGACACCGGACCTCCAGGAGATTGAGAAGCCCTGTCCTAGGGGTTTGAATTTGGATTTTGACTTGAAATATTTTTGTAATCATATGAGTGTTTATTTATGTAAGTGTGTGCCTACACATTGTGTTTTACTTATTTACTTACTCATTGGATAATAGGGGGGATCATTGTTTGCAGGTGTGATGTGTAGCATTTGACTATATGACCTGATGAAGACCGTTGAAACGTTGTCCTATAATATTTGTGTGCCAATTTTTTGTTGTTGACTTTTTGTACTGTATTTCTTACCGTTTATCTGCACAAATTGAAAGAAAAACGCTCCGCAGTTTCAGAGTCAAACATTTGGGAACAGCAAGGTTTGTTGACGTTTTAAAAGGCGGCGAATCTGCTCACCAAGCCTGCATTTGACGGATCAAAATACAGTAAGAACATGGAAATTCATTCATTCATTCATTCGTTCATAGTCCCTTTATTAATCTGGGGTCGCCACAGCGGAATGAACGGCCAATTTATCCAGCATATGTTTTACACAGCGAATGCCCTTCCAGCTGCAACTCAGTACTGGGAAACACCCATACACACTCATTCACACACACACTCATACACTACGACCAATTTAGTTCATCAATTCACCTATAGCGCATGTGTTTGGACTGTGGGGGGAAACCGGAGCACCCGGAGGAAACCCACGCCAACACGGGGAGAACATGCAAACTTCACACAGAAACGCCAACTGGTCCAGCTGGGACTCGAACCAGCGACCATTTTGCTGTGAGGCGACAGTGCTAACCACTGAGCCCCCAACATGTAAATAGTCATTTCAAAATAAATCAATTCTGTTTAACACCAGCTTTCGCTTCCAGATCCTTTCCCAGTAATGACAAAACAATTCAAGCAGACCACAAGAACATCAGAGAAAGCCACAGAGTCTGCCTAAAGGTGAATCAGTGTTGTATTGCCAGGTCAAAGTTCAAGACAGCGAGGGCATTGGGGTAGAATGGGACCAAGAACACAGACACAGGATACACCCACGACGCGGAGTCGGAGTGGCAATCCATCGCCGTCCTTATTATGAAGCTGTCACAACCATAAGTGACCAAAACACAATAAAACCCCTTTGAAGTGAAGCTCTATAAGCCCCTCGATCCACAGGAGCGGTTAATTGAGACGGTCTTAATGAAACAGTTACCATCTACATACAATGAGAAGCTTTGAAGTTACTCTCGAGGATGGAAAACTTAAGGTAATTAACCATTTGATATATTCTTTATTGCTTCCACAAAGTTATTAGTATGTTTGAGGGATCTGATCTGTCAGCCTTTCTTGACCAATTCATTCATTTTAAAACACCCCCCCTAAAACACCCCCCCTAAAACGTTCATCCTGAAAAGCAAAGCCAGTTATTTTGAATGCAGTTTATGAGCAGGCAAGACCTCCTCTTTTGCTTACCACACTGGCGAGTCTTAGAATAACTCCTTATTTTGTCAAGCTAAAAGCGGCAGGCATAGCGCAGGTTGGTTTGTTACGCCGCAAGAATGTACTTGGCCATTTCTTGCTCGACTGTGCACAATTGACAATCGAGCTCTCGAACCGAAAGGATCAAGATTTCGGCGTGTTTCTGTGGAGTGAGGCGTGTAAACGTGAGTCTTTTGTAAGAAAGTAAACTACATTTAGGCAACCGCTGCTTATATCAAAAGTGGACAATTATATGTTCATCTACAAAAGAGCAGCCAACGCCTTTCACTACTATAACTGACAATGCATTGGAGCCAAGCTGTAAACACACACACCCAAAGGAAAAGCATGGCTCATGGTTTTTACTCTGGCTGGAGTCACAGAGTTGAGATTACACTCTGATTATAATCTGAAATGGGCCAAAAACAGTGCCATATTAAAATATTAGACACTACCAGACAGTTTTCTTGCATGCAGCACACTTCATTTCAGACTTACCCTTGCTGTATATTGTCAGAAACGTTCAGACAGGTCTATAAATGCTAGTCGCTCAAAGGTCTGATTTCAGTCAACTGCTTAGCTTAAGTCTGAAAATAAAAATGTGTTCTGGACTTTTATACATCTGCATTTAATACCGGAACCCACAGAAGTAAAGCACTATTGATGATAAAACTATCTTCTATAGGATATTATTGCTGCTAGCTGTGGTATGGCTTGACAGTTTTGCATGAAACATAACAATAACCTCAATTTTTGTTAAGGTATGCAGTATAAAATCCAACACATGACAGCTGTAGTGGGCCTCACGGTGGCGCAGTGGATAGCACGTTCGCCTCACAGCAAGAAGGTCGCTGGTTCGAGCCTCGGCTGGGTCAGTTGGCGTTTGCATGTTCTTCTGTGGGTTTCCTCCGGGTGTTCCGGTTTCCCCCACTGTCCAAACACATGCGTTACAGGTGGATTGGGTAAGCTAAATTGTCCGTAGTGTATGAGTGTGAATGAGTGTTTATGGATGTTTCCCAGAGATGGGTTGCAGCTGGAAGGGCATCTGCTGCGTAAAACATATGCTGGATAAGTTGGCGGTTCATTCTGCTGTGGCGATCCCAGATTAATAAAGGGACTAAGCCGAAATTAAAATGAATGAATGAATGAATGACAGCTGTAGGAAAGGTCATCCAACCTTTTTTAAAAGTCTCAGGCCTCAACTGGTGCTAAGTCAAATTTGTGTTAAGGGCCTGAATTAAGCTTCCCTGTGGGACCCTACGAGACCTTGGGCTCTTAGCACACTGTCCACTTTTTCCCTTGAATAACTAGGCCTCCGTCGATCACTTGAACTTTCACGCTACAAAAAGCAATCCAATTGCAAATTCTAAATATCTTTGACCGCATTTATTCCAGCATTCAATGTTGTCCACTTGTGATCAGATTGATGAAAACACATGCAAATACCAGGGCCTCAAGGAGTTCGATCCTTCTGCCACAAGTCAACCCAATGAAATCAGCTAATCAAAGGTCATGTCAGATAAATTGTATTGTATTGTATTTGCCAGGGGCCTCACGGTGCACAGTGGGAAGCACGTTCGCCTCACAGCAAGAAGGTCGCTGGTTCGAGCCTCGGCTGGGTCAGTTGGCATTTCTGTGTGGAGTTTGCATGTTCTCCCCGTGTTGGCGTGGGTTTCCTCCGGGTGCTCCGGTTTCCCCCACAAGTCCAAACACATGCGGTGAATTGGGTAAGCTAAATTGTTCGTAGTGTATGAGTGTGAATGGGTGTGTATGGATGTTTCCCAGAGATGGGTTGCAGCTGGAAGGGCATCCGCTGCGTAAAACATATGCTGGATAAGTTGGTGGTTCATTCCGCTGTGGCGACCCCAGATTAATAAAGGGACTAAGCCGAAAAGAAAATGAATGAATGAATGTATTTGCCAGTTGAGGGTGTGTCAGTGAGAAATAGTGAGGGGGCAGCCTTGGCCTAATGGTTGTGATCCAAAGGATGGAGGTTTGAGTCCATTAATAACTGGAATAACCAGCACTCTCTTCCCCCCTCAATACCACGACTGAGGTAAAAGACCCTTGAGCAAGGCATCCCACTGCTGTGGGTATGTGTGTGTTCGCAATTGTAAGTCACTTTGGATGAAAGTGTCAGCTTAAAGCTAAATGTAAATAAAACATAGCGAAATCACTGATTTATAATAGAAATCTATATATACCATTATATAACTTATTACATTTAGATCAGGGGGCAGAATTCTTCATGGATGCAAACTCAACTATTGTGCCTAGCAGTTATAAAACACAATTATTGCCAATTTTTTGCACTTCCTTTTCTGTAAGCAGAGTACAAACCCTGTTGTATTTTCTTGTAATTTATCAAATGTCACCTCGTAAGCAGGATCGTCCTAGGTGGACTTGAAGGCAGCACAAATCTGCAGGATCACCAGAAGCTTCCAAGCAAGGTATTTTGGAGCTAAATCTTGCTTGTTGGACCTCTAAGAACAGGACTGCTACTCCTTGTCCTATTTGGTAAATTGATTATTGCAGGACTCAAAATGAACAAGTAAAGCTTTCGGCAACACTCATGTACTGTACCATGCAAACAAGTGCTGCTTTGATCTTTGAGCTGAATGTTTGATGCTCCATTCCTTTACATAAGCTTCTTCCTGTACACCAAACTACCCCGAGCAGAATTATCCGCTGAAACAACGGCTTGATGACTGACAACCTTCCTCAACCTTAATAGCTACTCAAGCAACTACTTGATTAAAAGGAGGAAAGCGGTCCAAAGAGGAAGGGGTGGACTGCTTAGCATCTGCGAGGTCTGAAAACTTTCAGCAGAATGTCAGAGGTGGCAGATTCCGGGAAGTTCACGGCTCTGTTCCAGTTCTCTTGACCTGACAATGGAAAGCCTGCTGTGCTAGGAGATTATGTGTTTGGAGTCGGGGGGGGAACACACTTCCCCTGCTCCTCTTATCGGCTGTGTAAATGAGACTGGCGACAGCTACCACTCTGGATTTTCTACCCTCTCAGAGCTGGGAAACTGACACTCTCATTCACAAAACTAGGGTGTTTCAGATCCCTCATGTGGTGCAAGGAGATACCTGACAAAGAAGAACAAGTAAGCAATATGGGCAAAAATATAAGGAGACTTCATTTAAATGAGAAGGTTTGTGATATCCCTGCAAATAGGGCTGCACTAGTTGTAAATCTCCAGCATGTGCATTCAGATGGAGTGGTGTTTACTAGAGTCATGGTTCGCCTTCAAGCTAATCACAATATCGCATAAAGTGTCATCAATTCGCAGATATTGACAGCTGTTTGCGTAGCTTCTCATTGAACAACGCAATCTTACGTGCAAAAACCACATATAATATCATTTTTACTCCAAACTCACTTCATAACTTCAGCCGTGTGTTTGAAATAAGTCCTGTGAAATTATGTGGCTTCTTAACACAGAAAAAAGGCATGCAATATGTTTCATAGTATTCTAAGCAGTTGCATCATGACATACTTTATTATAAGGGAAATTGTAATAAGAAGAACTCAGATAAACTATATCTTGTCATGGTCATGTGTTTATAATCCTGTTGAACCACTGAAAGAGGCTAAATCTTCTGTTTGTTCTCCAACTACAAACCCTCCAAATATTTGCTGGCTTTCTAGGGGGCGTATTTGGTTGTCCTTTGCCTCTTGCAAATCCGATTTTATGTCGATTTATCACTCAGCCCTACCTGCAACCACGTTTCAGGGTCTCCACAAACACTGTTCTCCGAGCACTTGCTTGATCATTTGACAGGATGCATGAGATCACAGGAAAGAGGGATCTTTTTTCTAGGAACCCTGGACATTGCTTTAGGTAACGTCCATATCCTGTCATCAAGACTTCCTCTGGCCAATCACTGAACATCTGGGCTGTTTTCCCACTTCAACAGACAGAAATCTTAGACACCGGCAAAGACAAACGCACCATCCCTTTCAAACTCTTTCTCTTAAGCAGTCTCAAATTACGCAAATTCCAAGCCATCTTCAACAATTTGCTCATCTCTCTTGGACTTCGTATGGATTTGGTAAGGGGTACAACACAGATAACATCCTATATGGAGAGACAGGCTACACTTCTGTTCCAGCAGGTAAAGACAAACCCATCTCAGTTCACCTAGCATGTCCTTGGTGGTCTTCTTTGTTTACACGTTGTTTTCTCCATGCAAGAATGCATCTCCTTTTGTGGGCCACTATTTCAATTTGTGCCATGCCAAGCCAGAAGCAGGGGGGTTGGGAATCCACACTTTTCTCTTAAGCACTCTCAAGTTACATAAAGACACCAAATTCCAAGCCATCTTCAAAGGTTTGCTGATCTCTCTTGGTCTTTATATGGATGTGGTAAGGGGTACAACACAGATACCATCCTACATTGAGAGACAGGGCATATTTCTGCACCAGCAGGCAAAGACAAACCCGTTTCAGTTCACCTAGCATGTCCTTGGTGGTCTTCTTTGTTTACACGTTGTTTTCTCCATGGAAGAATGCATCTGCTTTTGTGAGCCACTTTTCCGGATTGTGCCATCCCAAACCAGAAGCAGGGGGGTTGGGAATCCACAAAGACAGAAGGATTGTAAGAGCTCGGACAGCAAGTGTGACCCTTGGTGAGATTAGGTGGGGGGTCTGTTGACACAGGCCCCATCGAAAGCAGTCAGGCTTTCAAGGACTTGGGATAGGCCCCTTATTGCACTTCCTTCCCAAGACTATTGTTCCAAAAACTACGATAACTTAGGCTATTGTGCCTGATCAGTCCTTCCAAGTAAAACACTTCCGGGTCCCCATGCAGAGGGTGAGAAAATCTCCCGGTGAGGTCACTCAAGAAACGCTTTTGTTATTTTAGCTTGAGGCATCTGGCATGCGTGCCGTGGCCCTTACAACCAAGGGATTGGACTTGCTTTGTGTCACAACTCATGACCAAAAGAAAGATTTCATATACGCTAGGGGTGTCGTAATACACCAGTATTTCTGATAACTCTGATACTCAAAGCACAAAATACCAATATAATGTTAATTTAGGGCTCAATATCGATAACGCGATTTTTTAGCCACAATAATCGTGGTGTAAAAAGTCCGATATATATTCCAAAATTCCAATATCCTAATATACACCCTTCCCAGTGATTGGGTTGCAGCTGGAAGGGCATCCGCTGTGTAAAACATATGCTGGATAAGTTGGCGGTTCATTCCGCTGTGGCGACCCCAGATTAATAAAGGGATTAAGCCGAAATGAAAATGAATGAATAACATACACCCATTGATCTAAACTTACTAGGGCACCGATACGGACATTTTGTCTGATACCAATAACCTTTTATAGTTAGAGGCCAATAAATAGAAACTTTACACTGATCTCTGAACTTTGTTAAATAACTATTCATTTCTAGGGCTTACTGCAGAAATAATACATCATTTATCAACTTAAAGATATTGATCTAATATTGATATCGGACTGATAGTGATCATATTAAAAATAGCATTTATCGGCCGATATCGATATGGCCGTCGATATATTGTGCATCCCTAAAACTTACCACAGCATTTTCCCTTTTATGATTACTGAAGCATTACAGGCATGAATGGCTGTAAACAGAGATAAAGGAGAACTATCCCAGCTGACAGTGATTGTCATTTAGGAGGGAGGGAGGGAGGGTAGACCTTACACATACTTAAACCTCTCTGCACTGGAATGCAGAAACTCACATCAGTCTCAAGATCCCTGATGAAGCTCTGATAACAGGGATGCAAGATCATCCGTAAGAGATAAAGCCAATGTGTAATATATGTGATGTTCCAGTGTCCTAAAGCATGAACATTCCACCCCAAACTAAGCAACTTGCAGCTAAAATGGTTTCGCCATCAGTACAATTCTTTGTATTTACATCTGGTAAAGAGGGTGATTTTTTGTTCAAGTGTTTCCTGCAGCGGGCTGCACGGTGGCACAGTGGGTAGCACGATCGCCTCACAGCAAGAAGGTCGCTGGTTCGAGCCTCGGCTGGGTCAGTTGGCATTTCTGTGTGGAGTTTGCATGTTCTCCCCGTGTTGGCGTGGGTTTCCTCCGGGTGCTCCGCTTTCCTCCACAGTCCAAACACATGCGGTATAGGAGAATTGGGTAAGCTAAATTGTTCGTAGTGTATGTGTGTGTGGATGTTTCCCAGAGATGGGTTGCGGCTTGAAGGGCATCCGCTGTGTAAAACATATGCTGGATAAGTTGGCGGTTCATTCCGCTGTGGCGACCCCAGATTAATGAAGGGACTAAGCCGAAAAGAAAATGAATGAATGAATGTTTCCTGCAGCACTAATGGAGTATGTCCACTGGGTTTACACCATTTGGGGGAAGCAATACTTGGTCTCTAAAGACAGATTGTTAGAGGATTTAGAGCAATAGCATTGGTATATGTATTCTAGTCTGTACAAGTCTTTGGTGCTATGTACTATGGATATATAATAGCACCGTAGCATTTGTTCAGCTCATTTCTATACAAGTAAAAGTGAGCTGCTTTATGATCTGAACGCTCGCTATGAATCAGACTGGCCATTAAAAGTCTGATGTATCAAGTAGCCTAAAATTACAAATCAGAGCACACTTCTGTCATGTTTAGTCCAGATTAAAATAAAACAAATATTTAAAAATAAATACCAAGTCATTGTTGGTATTTGAACACGTTGGTGGAGATGATGGTACTTCTACTGTGTGTGTGTTTGAGAGAGAGAGTGCGCGAGTATGCTTATGATGACACATGCATATGTAGCATCTGTTACAACCATATACACTCACCGGCCACTTTATTAGGTACACCTGTCCAACTGCTTGTTAACGCAAATTTCTAATCAGCCAATCACACGGCAGCAGGTCAATGCATTTAGGCATGTAGACGTGGTCAAGACGATCTGCTGCAGCTCAAACCGAGCATCAGAATGGAGGAAGAAAGGTGATTTCAGTGACTTTGAGCGTGGCATGGTTGTTGGTGCCAGACGGGCTGGTCTGAGTATTTCAGAAACTGCTGATCTACTGGGATTTTCACGCACAACCATCTCTAGAGTTTACAGAGAATGGTCCGAAGAAGAGGAAATATCCAGTGAGCGGCAGTTCTGTGGGCGCAAATGCCTTGTTGATGCCAGAGGTCAGAGGAGAATGGCCAGACTGGGTCGAGCTGATAGAAAGGCAACAGTAACTTAAATAAGCACTCGCTACAACCGAGGTCTGCAGAAGAGCATCTCTGAACACACAACACGTCCAACCTTGAGGCGGATGGGCTACAGCAGCAGAAGACCACACAGGGTGCCTCCTGTCAGCTAAGAACAGGAAACTGAGGCTACAATTCACACAGGCTCACCAAAACTGGACAATAGAAGATTGGAGAAACGTTGCCTGGTCTGATGAGTCTTGATTTCTGCTGCGACATTCGGATGGTAGGGTCAGAATTTGGCGTCAACACCATGAAAGCATGGATCCATCCTGCCTTGTATCAACAGTTCAGGTTGGTGGCGGGGGTGTAATGGTGTGGGGGATATTTTCTTGGCACACTTTGGGCCCATTAGTAATGTCAATATAAACCAAAATCTCTGAGGAATATTTCCAGTACCTTGTTTAATCTATGCTACGAAGGATTAAGGCAGTTCTGAAAGCAAAAGTGGGTCCAACCCGGTACTAGTAAGGTGTACCTAATAAAGTGGCCGGTGAGTGTACATGCATATATGTATATGACATGCCTTGTCATTTAAATAAACAATCCGGCCTCAATTATATATTTTGTTTAATAAAAGAACTAATTAACCTGTTATAATTACCCGATAACTGTTATAGGAAGGAACCTTAAGTGCTTATATAAAGAAAATCTAATTAAATAACTTGAACTTCAAGGGAGGTGGCATTAAAATGGTAGGGAAAACACTGTAATGTAAGCCTATGCCTAGTGTTTTGGTCACCCATAGATGACACTACGTCTAAACCACCCTCTATTAAGCACTCTTCTGTAATTTACAAACCACTGAAAACGTAATCTGGACCCCTAAATGCCTTGTTTTAAGAGGCAGGGGCTCATTTGTCTTGAATCTGGAGCCTTGAGAATGTCAACAGTGATGTCTGGGAAGAATCAGGAAGGCTCAGCATATGATTGAGGGAGGTACGGGAGATAGATTAGCTTTGAGTTTAAATATAAAGGTATGTGCAGAGTTCATCCCGTCCCACCGCTGAGGTTTTGGGATGCCCTTGCCTGCTCGGGGTTAAGCATCACAGCGTGTAAATAAATAATGGTTGCAGATGTGCCCGGAGGAGCAAGTGGTCACAGCGTGCCGCCAACTCAAACACGCCACACAGTTCTGCCTTTAAACACGCAGCAGAGTTCGCTAAAAAAAGAGCAAGATCGTATTTAACCTGGAAGAGAAGCTCATGCTACGGGTTACTACCAACTGTTATCAAGTTGTAATTAACTCTTTACTCTATTTGGTCGCAAGGTTTTTCCTGAAAAGTAGAATTTAGCTAGCAGTTACGTCATTTACCTTTACTTGGCATTACATTTGCGAACAAAGGTTGAGAACAATTATTCATTCATTCATTCATTTTCTTTTCGGCTTAGTCCCTTTATTAATCTGGGGTCGCCACAGCGGAATGAACCGCCAACTTATCCAGCATATGTTTTACACTACGGACAATTTAGTCTACCCAATTCCCCTATACCGCATGTCTTTGGACTTGTGGGGGAAACCGGAGCACCCGGAGGAAACCCACGCAAACACGGGGAGAACATGCAAACTCCACACAGAAATGCCAACTGACCCAGCCGAGGCTCGAACCAGCGACCTTCAATATTAATTAGGGACTCCTAAATTCTCCAATGTGGAAGTGTGCTGCGATTGTTTCTAAACTTTCCATTCAGCCGCCTATAGGAGAAATGACTAGGAATAATAAACGGTCAAACTACTTCCTCAACAACCAACGTGTTTATTGCTGTACATAAAAAGTAGACTAATATAATAATAAAATCTCAGTTCTACAGTTCTCAGATCTACATCAAGCAGCAGAACGAGCCGTTTATAACGTCTAAAAATCAGCGAAAGTGAGTTAGACAGGAAGTATCGAGCCAAAAAGATTGCAATGGCGGCACCGGCTCGTACCTGAAGAATAAGATCAATACATGATGTGCCAATATTGAGAAATATTTTAACACAATTAAGGCCTTTGCACACCGAGTCAGAAATGTTCGTATGTATTTTTTTTATTAATTATAGGCTGGTTATATTCACACACTGCTGCCACACAACTGTGCTTAAACCCTTTATATAATAGGTGCCCTTTAATGCTGAAGAACACCTCATTCAACAACAAGAGTCTTAAAAGTCTATAAATAATGTGAGGTTATAAATGTGTAGAGTCAATCATGTCACTAAATTGGAGAACAAGAGAAATCTTCATCTTGGTTTATATTGTGTAAGTCTTGAAATAGTAGGGTCATTTCATCCACTGGAGAAGAGGATTTAGGGCTCTAAAAGGGTCCGTAAATTTAAGATGGAGTCGATCACAGTGGTTAAAGGGCAAAGATCGAACACGAGATTAGATTTAACAACACGTCCTGGTGGCTTTTGTGGCGTTCAATCTCATTCCACACCGATGCTAAAACACACAAATCTAATGACCCTCTGCCTTTTTCAACACAAGTTTACTATTCTCTGAAAAAATGAAGGCGACACGGTGGCTCAGTGGTTAGCACTGTTGCCAAACAAGCAAGAAGGTCGCTGGTTCGAGCCCCGGCTGGGTCAGTTGGCATTTCTGTGTGGAGTTTGCATGTTCTCCCTGTGTTGGCGTGGGTTTCCTCCGGGTGCCCCGGTTTCCCCCACAGTCCAAACACATGCGCTATAGGAGAATTATTCATTCATTCATTTTCATTTCGGCTTAGTCCCTTTATTAATCTGGGGTCACCACAGCGGAATGAACCGCCAACTTATCCAGCATATGTTTTACGCAGCGGATGCCCTTCCAGCTGCATTCCATCACTGGGAAACATCCACACACACCCATTCACACACATACACTACGGACAATTTAGCTTACCCAATTCACCTATACTGCATGTCTTTGGACTTGTAGGGGAAACCGGAGCACCCGGAGGAAACCCACGCCAACACGGGGAGAACATGCAAACTCCACACAGAAATGCCAACTGACCCAGCCAAGGCTCGAACCAGCGACCTTCTTGCTGTGAGGCGAACGTGCTACCCACTGCGCCACCGTGAGGCCCTATAGGGGAATTAGATTAACTAAATTGGCCATAATGTGTATGTGAGAGTGTATATGAGAGTGTAAACATATGCTGGAATAGTTGGCGGTTCATTCCGCTGTGGCGACCCCTGACGAATAAAGGGAGTAAGCCAAAGGAAAATTAATGAATAAACCAGTTACAGCAACAAAAAAAAGGAATAAAGTTCAAACTATATCTATATTTTACTGATGATTCAAGCAATCAACATAACAAATAACAAATATACAAGTTTTCCCCTTTAAAAAAAACAAATAGGAAAAATAATAATGCACAAAGTCCGCTAAACCTCCGTGAAAGAACTCTGCAGAGACATCACCGACAAGGGTCTGTTCACTCTGCATTATCATTCAAAATAAAGAAAGAAAGAGCAAACAAACAAACAAGCACAGGGGGAAAAGTTCATCCAAGTTCTTGTCTTCTCCATAAAGCCCCTCACAAACCATCTCTGCAAATGGCTAAAATTAATTCACAATGATTTGATTTGCGTTCAAGCCGAGACTGTTGAGTATATTAGATAAAGAAATGCACAGCTGAGGCATTCAATTTCACCAAAAGCCATCCATGAGATCTAATCCGGTAGCAAGTAACAGACTTCGCGTTTGGTCTTCGCCGCGCCTTCGACGTTAAACACAAGGCTGCATTTCTGAAATGGCAACAAGTCGCAAAACGTTTTCAAAGCCGTTCTATAGAGAGAGCCTGTGGCTGGAGCTGTGGCCTCGGGAAAGGCTGCGCATATCCAAACCAAACACATTCCACGTTTTTATGTCCTGAAGAAACCAATCCGGCTTTCTCTTTAAAGTCGGATTTTTAAAAAAAGTTCTCTGGAGACAGAGGAAGCCAATCCCGTGCTAATAAATCAGTAATGGAAGTCGGCGGGTGTGCAAACTGTGTTTATGACAGATTTCTCCACTGTGAGTCTCAGGGTGTCTGTTCTGTCATCGAATGAGTTACTAGGGTTGTCACAGTAGCAAACACTCAGTATTAGGTACTAATACCAGTGAAAATACATGGTTCTGTGTTCCAATCTCAGTAAAACCATACAACTTAAACAACACTATTTTATGAACACAGTTGAGGAACATGCAAAAGGTTACCATAGTCATTATTTATTTTCTTCATTCATTCATTTTCTTTCGGCTTAGTCTCTGATTTATCAGAGGTCGCCACAGCGGAATGAACCACCAACTACTCCAGCATATGTTTTACGTAGCGGATGCCCTTCCAGCCGCAACCCAGTACTGGGAAATATTCATACACACTCATTCACAGACATACACTATGGCCAATTTAGTTTCTTTAATTCACCTGTACCGCATGTGTTTGGACTGTGGGGGAAACCGGAGCACCCGGAGGAAACCCACGCCAGCACGGGGAGAACATGCAAACTCCACACAGAAATACCAACTGGCCTGAGACTTGAACCAGCGACCTTCTTGCTGTGAGGCCACAGTGCTAACCACTGAGCCACCGCGCCGCAAGGAAATTGTCTTCCCATTCCAAAAAACAACATCTCAGCAGCTCTCATGACAAGAGGACGCTTTAATTATATGTGCGGGGAAAGCTCAGAAACTACAATTTGATGAGGAAAGAGCAAACAGGTTGCGAAGCTAGTAATAAAACCAAAGCAGAACTGTAAAGTGCAGCCTGGAAAAATAAGAGGCTGTCATTCTCAATTACGTGAAAGTGTTACAGCTGCATTTCTGGATAAATGACGTCGGATAAACAAGTTTTTGGGGCAGCACGGTGGCGCAGTGGTTAGCACTGTCGCCTTACAGCAAGAAGGTTGCTGGTTCGAGTCCTGGCAGGGCCAGTTGACATTTCTGTGTGGAGTTTGCATGTTCTCCCCGTGTTGGTGTGGGTTTCCTCCGGGTGCTCCGGTTTCCCCCACAAGTCCAAACACATGCGCTATAGGTGAATTGAAGAAACTAAATTGTCCGTAGTGTATGAGTGTGAATGAGTGTGTATGGATGTTTACCAATACTGGGGTTGCAGCAGAAAGGGCATCCATTGTGTAAAACATATGCTGGAATAGTTGGCGGTTCATTCCGCTGTGGCGACCCCTGACTAAGCCGGTTTTTATAATGGAACAACCCACCATCCATAAGGGGAATTTCATCTAGGATTAAAACAAGCGCTAATTTCCTCCTGCTGCTTCCTATTATGTCTGAAAAACAACAACAACAGAGGAGGAGGAGATTACTCAACAAGCTGGGAAACATCTGTTTCAGACACGGATTTTCCCTCCACAACCAACAGAGCTCAACAATTGCATTAGCGGTATGTGAGAATACCTCAGAAACTGCACGAGTGCTCACTTTTCACACAAGACTCCAAATAAAACATATTAGCTATGCTCCCATTAGGGCTTTAACGTTGTGATATATGTTTTTTATTCTGCAATATATATTGCGATGTGAATTAGGGCTGTACGATATTGTGAAAAGAACGAACGTTGCAATATTTAGTTTTTCTGCGATTTATATTGCGATATGAATATAAGATAACTTCAGTGACTCTATTTGAAACTCTATCTCTATCTCTTTATCTGGTCCAGGTATCCTGGACCAGGCCGTATCCCGAGCTGATGCTGTGTTGGTCATGGAGGAATGGAGTGCATGAGACTGATTCCTGAAAGGCCACAGTGACAAACAAGTCTACGCTTGATCCTGTGGGCCAGCCTGACCTCCCGCTGGTGCCCTACCACACCTGCAACTTCCACGGTGGACGTCCAGCATCCCCAGCCCCCGGCGCCTAGACTGCAGCTCCACACAGGAAGTTTGGCCAGAAGAGTAATGATCGTGCCCAACAGAGCCTGGTTTCACTCAAGGGTTTTTTCCCTTCACTTCGTCAATTGGTGAAGTTTTTTCCTCGTCACTGTCGCCACTGGCCTGCTCGGATCGGGACTTGTGGAGCTGCGCTTCGGTGGATTTGCTCTTCAGTGTTTGAACTTTCAGCAGTGAAACTTAAACCACACTGAACTGAACTGAACTAACCTGAAATCAGCTCTGAAATCTGGACTTTACTAGAACATGTTAAGCTGCTTTGACACAATCTACATTGTTCGCCTCACAGCAAGAAGGTCGCTGGTTCGAGCCTCGGCTGGGTTAGTTGGCGTTTCTGTGTGGAGTTTGCATGTTCTTCCTGTGTTGGCGTGGGTTTCCTCCGGGTGCTCCGGTTTCCCCCACAAGTCCAAAGACATGCGGTATAGGTGAATTGGGTAAGCTAAATTGTCCGTAGTGTATGGGTGTGTATGAATGTTTCCCAGAGATGGGTTGCAGCTGTAAGGGCATCCGCTGCGTAAAACATATGCTGGATGAGTTGGCGGTTCATTCCGCTGTGGCGACCCCAGATTAATAAAGGGACTAAGCCGAAATGAAAATGAATGAATTGAATTGAAAAGATTTCATCCTTCTACTTTCACTGGGATTTTGCAGGTAATCTGCACAAACTATATACAATTACGCAGAAGTATACAGAATAAACACATACAAAGCACGGATGCAAACAAACGGACATCAAACAGTGATAAAAAACGTAACAAACAGCACTTTATGGTGTATTGACGTACAAACATTCACTAATCAAACGTCGAATAACACTGCATGGAGTCTTATATAACTATAAACACAATCATTCTTTGTTAAAGTGGCAAACTTCAGAACTTCTTGTGCCCAAAGAGTTTAAACTCCCTTGAGATCTCAGTCACGAGCACATCAAAAATCTTTCACACTAGTCTATTAGAGTTAAGCTTTGCAATCAAATCATCTTAATTATAATCCCAACTTGAAACTGAGGCTCCTGCGATGTGACAATTGTGGATTCCCACGTTGCGATAGCGATGCTGAAGTGATATATTATGCAGCCCTGAAATGAATACAATTTCACTAGATGACTTGAATAACAAGTCGGAAAGAATTGATCATTTCCGGTTGATTGGGATGATCCTGTGCGTCTGCATAAAATACAAACAATCTACAAGCATAGATAAATTGAATAAAGAAAAAGATACTAATTAAATAAACAGCGTTTCATTGTCTAGCTGCATTCATTCATTCATTTTCTTTTCGGCTTAGTCCCTTTATTAATCTGGGGTCTCCACAGCGGAATGAACCGCTAACTTATCTAGCATATGCTTTACATAGCGGATGCCCTTCCAGCCGCAACCCATCACTGGGAAACACCCATACACTCATTCACTACGGACAATTTAGCTTACCCAATTCATCTATTTCGCATGCGTTTGGACTTGTGTATAATCAAGACTCAACATAGCATATCCTGCGATGTGACTATTGCGAATGATCACATTGCGATATCCAAAAATAGATGTAACCATGTATAGTTTCTATCCCCCTAATTTCATGCGCATTATGGAATATTCATTCATTTTCTTTTCGGCTTAGTCCCTCCGTTATTCTGGGGTCGCCACAGCGGAATGAACCGCCAACTCATCCAGCATATGTTTTTACGCTGCGGATGCCCTTCCACTTGACCTCCGTGAAGTTGGCCCCCCTCCCAACACAAAACGTCAGCAAAATAGTCTCGTTCGTTTGTGCTT
>CAIGQW010002461.1:0-12477 GCA_903798125.1 Danio choprae | reverse complement strand
CACACTGGAGGATCCACACTATACACTGCAGGAACTCAAGTATGTGCAGCAGTTTGAGGGTTTTGTTTGAAATCACTAATACTAATAATCTCAGCTTAATTAAATTAACTATGCCCTTTACTCATTACCGTGTAGTATGTAAAATAAGTAGTAACTTTTTATTTATTTTCCTCATTATCAAAGGTTAGCCTAAACATTTAATACCGGTGGTACTGGTGAGGTCGACTGCCATCACGACTGCTCCGACCTCTTTTTCTTTGTTTTTGTTTTTTAGTTAATTTCCAGT
This sequence comes from Danio choprae, assembly GCA_903798125.1. Classification (NCBI taxonomy): domain Eukaryota; kingdom Metazoa; phylum Chordata; class Actinopteri; order Cypriniformes; family Danionidae; genus Danio; species Danio choprae. The sequence goes on along the minus strand of CAIGQW010002461.1, from coordinate 12,191 downwards.
GAAAAACTCATCAAAATGGAGTACATTAAGGCCCAATCCCAATTTTATTTTTGTACCCCCTCCCCTTCCTCTTGGTCCTTGAAACTGAGTGTGAAGGGGAAGGGCTTCAAAATTTACCCCTAAGACACCACTACAGCAATTGCACACATCATCATATGTCATCGCGAGCCCTTACTTGATATGAAATCGACGATTGTGACTGCTGTAGTTTATCTTCAGGAAATCGCTGAAGGCAACAATATCATGTTATCATAACGATATAATGTGGCAATAAGGTTGTAACTGTACTGTGCATTTACACCGTGGCCATATTCATCTATGTAAACACAAGAAAACAACATTAACATTATACCAGACACAGTAAAAAGCTCATTCCCAGACACGAGACTTTTCTGACAGGGGATTCCAGTGTCATTGAGTGTCAGAATGTTGTGGGACTGCTGTACAGGAGTAATTATTATGGATTATAGATAGCCAAATTTAGCTTTTTTTTTTTTAAGCATGACGGTAAAACACGAACGCCGTTATGAATGTATTAAGAATTTGTAATAATGACAAAAAAAATACTAATTTGTGCATCTCCTGACTTCCGTGTGCAGCCATGCTGCCATTGTAGATGGTGTATTCTGGGAAATTTTCGTACCCCTTGGTTTCGAGTGTGGTCCTGAAATATCTCTGTTTCAAGGTGTGTCTAGCCCTTCCCTTTATCCCTAGAATTGGGATTGGGCCTAAGTACGATAGAGACACTCTTGTTTCTATTTGTATACAATGTATTCACAATAAGACATTTTTAATCTTGGATTCCGAGCTAGGTCCTGAGGCAGAACAAAGAACATGACCCAAAGCGGCCCCGAGCGGGAAACGAGCCGGCGTCAGGAACCTGTTGAGCTGAAATTGAAATTTCATGATTAAAAATGGCTTTGATTTAAAACTTTGTTGTGATTATTGGATGGCAGGCTTGGCAAAAAAACATTTAATGTGTTTTGTTCAACTGAAAATAACATTGAATAAAATATAAATTTATTAACCTTAAAGGCATAGTTCACCAATATTTAAAAATTCTGCCATACGTCATAAGATGGGGCCGCGGATGGCTGCCTCGGCGTGGAGCTCTCCAGCTTTCGTAATGTTTTTTTTAGTTTGTCCTGTGTTATGTTTGTCATACGCGATCAGTTACACCAGGGACGAACTGCTAAACATTCGGCAGTGCACATCATTTAATCACCAACCGGTTTTTGATTTTTCTGGCGTTTCGTGGAACATTGTTGTCGGCGGAGTAGCGGCACTGTGGAAATGCTACAAGACGCGCAGGCGTGGGAAGCGAGCCGGCGCGCTCGTCAGGCTCAGACAACGCGGCTTTAGAACGCCGCTGCCTAGCATCCATCTGGCGAATGTCCGCTCTCTTCCTAACAAAATGAATGAACTACTTCTGCTCGCACGCAATAACAAGGACTTTACCAACTCTGCTGCTTTGTGTTTCACGGACACCTGGCTGAACGAAGCCATTCCGGACAGCGCGCTTCACATACCGGACTTTCAGCTGTTCAGAGCGGATCGCGATACGGCGTCAACGGGCAAAACACGCGGCGGTGGAATATGCTTTTACATCAACAGAAGGTGGTGTACGGATGTAACTGTGTTAAAGAAGATGTGCTGTCCTGATGTGGAAGTGCTTTTCATTAACTGTAAGCCGTTCTACTCGCCGTGGGAGTTTTCCTCGTGCATTCTCATCGGTGTTTATATTCCACCACAAGCACACGTGAGTACTGCACTGCAACAGCTGGCTGATCTGATCACAGACACAGAACAACAACACCCGGACTCTGTTTTTATCATTCTCGGTGACTTTAATCAGGCTAAACTCACACATGAGCTGCCTAAATTCAAACAGCATATTACATGCCCTACCAGAGACAATAATATTTTGGACCATTGTTACACAACAATAAAGGATGCATATCGCTCGGTCGCCAGAGCAGCTCTAGGACTCTCCAACCACTGCCTGGTTCATCTACCAACTTACAGGCAAAAACTTAAAACTGCTAAGCCAGTATTAAGGACTGTTAAGAGATGGACCAATGACACAGAGCAGGACTTACAAGCCTGTTTTGAATGCACTGACTGGAGTGTATTTGAAGCTGCTGCCACCGACCTGGACGAGCTCACAGAGACTGTAACATCATACATCAGTTTCTGTGAGGAGTTATCCATCCCTACCAGGACTTATTTATCATTTAACAATGATAAACCATGGTTCACACCAAAACTTGGACAGCTTCGTCAGGCCAAAGGCCTGAAATACATCACTAAATACAAGACACCATCCCCCAGCATTGACGGCAATAAAGATCTTGCAAACGAGTTGAATATGTTCTATTGTAGATTTGAGACAGCCGACCAGACACCTCACACCCGCCATGACCATCCCTCTACACAGCCATCAACACCTCCAGCCATCCCCCTCTCCCCCCCTGCACTTCAGATCAGTGAGGATAATGTGCATCAGATCTTCAGGAAACAGAAGAGAAGGAAAGCACCAGGCCCAGACGGTGTTTCACCAGCCTGTCTGAGAACCTGCGCTGACCAGCTGGCCTCCATTTTCTCACAGATCTTCAACAGATCACTGGAACAGTGCACTGTTCCAGCCTGCTTTAAGCGTTCCACGATCATCCCAATCCCGAAGAAACCAAAGATCACAGGACTCAATGACTACAGACCTGTTGCCTTAACATCTGTGGCCATGAAGTCATTTGAAAGACTGGTGCTAGCATATCTGAAGGACATCACTGGACCTCTGCTGGACCCTCTGCAGTTTGCCTATAGATCAAACCGGTCTGTGGATGATGCAGTCAACATGGGACTGCATTATACCCTACAACATCTGGACAAACCAGAGAACTACGCAAGGATTCTGTTCGTTTACTTCAGTTCTGCCTTCAACACCATTGTTTCATCATTGCTCGAGTACAAACTGACCCAGCTCTCTGTTCCTAGCTCTGTCTGTCAATGGATCACCAGCTTTCTGACAGATAGACAACAGCTAGTCAGAATGGGCAAAATCACATCCGACAGCCGCACCATCAGCACCAGCGCCCCACAGGGATGTGTCCTCTCCCCACTACTCTTCTCCCTATATACCAACGACTGCACTGCAAAAGACCCCTCCATCAAGCTCCTGAAGTTTGCGGATGACACTACTGTTATCGGCCTCATCCGGAACGGCGACGAGTCTGCATATCGACAGGAGGTGGAGCGGCTGGCTTTATGGTGCAGATGCAATAACCTGGAGCTGAACACGCTCAAAACGGTGGAGATGATAGTGGACTTTAGAAGAACCTGCCCTGCACTCCCCCCACTCACCATCATGAACGGCACTGTGGCTGCAGTAGAGTCATTCAGCTTCCTGGGCACCACCATCTCTCAGAATCTGAAGTGGGACATTCACATAGACTCTATTGTAAAGAAAGCCCAGCAGAGACTGTACTTCCTCCGTCAGCTGAGGAAGTTCAACCTGCCCCAGGAGCTGCTCGTACAGTTCTACTCAGCGGTCATCCAATCCACCCTCTGCACTTCAATCACCGTCTGGTTCGGCTTAGCTGCCAAAACCGACCTCCGCAGACTACAGCGAATAGTCCGGACAGCTGAACGAATCACTGGCACTACCCTTCCTACACTTCAAGAACTGTACTCTTCCAGAGTGAGTAACAAAAAGTGAGTTACAGAGTGAGTTACAAAATCACTCTGGACCCCTCACACCCAGCGCACTTCCTGTTTGAACTGTTACCGTCTGGTCGGCGCTACAGAGCACCAAGCACAAAAACAGCCAGACACAGGAAAAGTTTCTTTCCTCAGGCACAGTTCAATATTCCCCTACTGTGCAATAAACGTGCAATACTTTCTCATACGCACTCGTACAGCACCTTATAACAATATACAATGCAATACTTTCTCATACGCAGTTGTACACAGCAGCTTATAACTTGTATATTTATAACAAATCTGTACATACAATTCATCATCCAGAGCTTTCTGACTGACTGCATCTGTTTAATGTTTGTCGTCTTTTTCATATTTATTTCATGGTGTCACTCGTCACTTTATGTACACTGGAAGCTTCTGTAGCCAAAACAAGTTCCTTGTGTGTGTGTGTGTGTGTGTGTGTGTGTGTGTGTGTGTGTGTAACCACACTTGGCAATAAAACCCATTCTGATTCTGATCATTTACTCTCCATTCACTTGTAACAATCCTTCATGAGTTTCTTTTAAAACTAAAGGAGATATTTTAAAGAAAGCTGAAATCCTGTAACCACCAAGTTTTTTTATACTGTGGAAGTCATTGGTTACAGGTTATCAGCTTTCTTAAAAATATCTTACTTTGTGTTCAACAGGATAAAGAAAATCATAAATAAACATCAATGTTTGGAACCGCTTGAGGGAGTGTAAATAGTAAGTAAATTAAAATAGGTAAATGATCTCTATAAAATTTAAGAATTGATAAGTCTTGATAAAAATCATTATTTATTGGTTTTAAAGTGCTCACTAGCTATGTTATTTGCCTATTTTTATGGTCATTTTAAATATTGCATTAAAGAATGCTTAATGGAAAACCAAGATGCACAATGGCTGAAAATGCTCATAAAGAAACACATGAACATATGGAGTAGTATAAACTTTTTATCCAATAAGATAAGCTGTGCATAAACTACAATCTACACAAATTTTGTGAATAAACTCCAGCAGCATGTTCATTTTGTGAATAAACTTAGCCCAATGCATGATGCTACATTTCTCTGCCTGATATTGGTGCAGTTTATCAGGAAGGGAGGATTTTGTTCTCTTTGACTCATTGGAGGTAAACGCTGCTTTATTCACAAATGTTTTAGGCTATATTCCAATTTTGATGGAAACGTAAGTATTGACACTTAGTTTTCTCAAACACTTTTAACAGTATAGTTTATCATTTAATTTCTATTTGTTTCTTAGTTTGGACCATGGAGACCCTATCAGAATTACACCAGGACTAAGAAAATGTAGGTTTTTTCTCACTTTCTCACATAAACACATCTTTTAAGTATTCATTGTGTGCATTTAATTTCTCTTTTTGTGTTCAGATGCTGTTAATCTCACTCTGGATCCAAACACTGCAAACACTCAACTTATCCTGTCTATGGAGAACAAGAAGATGACACATGTAAGAGAGAAGCAGGCATATCCTGATCATCCAGACAGATTTGATTACTTTAAACAGGTTCTGTGTAAAGAGAGTCTGACTGGACGCTGTTACTGGGAGGTCGAATGGAATGGATATAAGGCTGATATAGCAGTGACAGGTAAAAGAATCAACAGGAAAGGAGAAAATGACTGTTTGTTTGGATACAATGACAAATCATGGAGTCTGTTCTGCACTGCCAATGGATTCACTGTCTGGCACAATAATGAGAACCACACTATATCAGTTCCTTCCTCTCTGTCAAACAGAGTAGGGATCTTTCTAGACTGGTCGGCTGGCTCTTTGTCCTTCTACAGTGTCTCTGACACACACACACTCACACACTTGCACACATTCAAAACCACATTCACTGAAGACATCTATGCTGGATTTGGGCTGTTTTATTGTAACTGCTCAGTATATATTTGTCAAATTTATTAACCTAGAACTGATTACCACAAAGAACAGTTTCTAAAGTGTATTTGACGCTTGCATATAGACTCGGATTTAAACTGAAGATTGGATTTATATAGATTTAGCGGAGACCAGATGTACACAGGCCCTTTATCACAGGTGTCAAACTCCACAGCTCTGCACAGTTTAGCTTTAACCCTCATTAAACACACCTGAGCAAACTAATTAAGGTTTATTTGAAATCTACATGTAAGTGTGTTGAAGCAGGATTGGAACTAAACTCTACAGGGTTGTCATCCTCCAGGAACTGAAGTTGACGCCGCTGCTGTACGATATGATGTGATTAAAAAACCTTAATTACTCTCCAAACTTAAAAGTTAATATTATGCTACTCTAAAATGTTTCTTGCAAAGTTATTTATAGCTTGTTATCTGTAACATTATAAGGTACTTTGTCATATTTTTGACATTTGTTTCTCACTTGACAATGTAAATTTTGATTTGTTCTGTTCTATTTTTATTATTTAAAGTCAATTATTAATATAACTGCATTAAGCTGACATCAATAGTATACATTATCAGTTGTTAGTGTAAATATATTTTTCCACTGTTAAGCTTTGTTGCTTAACCGTTAAGCTACATCCTAACGGATGCGGCTTTATTTATAAAAGCCAAGAATAATTAATAGAATGAGCATTAATTACAAACATTAATGAGGTTTAAACTGCTTTTTTAATGTCCTGATGTTAAATTAGAATCCAAATCCCAGTTATTTAAAAGATCTGTTCAGGTCTCTGTGATCAGCTGCACTTCAAGAATGAGTTTTAGAAATTTAATATGTTTTTATAACAGTGAATGTTTGTAATAAAGAAAAGACAATCGCTATGTAATTCATAACCACTGGATTGCAAACTTCGTGTCTACTGCAAACTTCGTAATGGCATTTGTGTGTGACTCATCATTTCAGAAAGGCTTGAATAAACTCCACCACAAATACGTCAGATCTGTTCCTGTGGTTCCTGCTGGGCGTCTCACTTGAGTCCAATCAGAGACTCTTACAGGGTCTACTGACAGGATCTACTTGAAAGTAGTGTAGTAGGCCTAATTAAGCAGCTACAGCTCTGCACAGTTTAAAAATGAGGCAGATTAATTCCTATTATTAAGAATGTTTATTATTTTTAACCACTTTAAACATTATAAATAATTTGAACATTAGCACTGTACTGTGCTTACAGGTAAAAAAAAAAGTTAAAATGGGCTTTTAAAAGTTAATTAATAATGGCACTGTTCTTGAAAAGTAAAAAGAAAACTGCTGTACTTGTAAAGTATTAACATATAGTAGCCTATTCATCAAAACTTGGAAATGTTGCTTGGACCTCATAAATATAGGCTATACACTCACCGGCCACTTTATTAGGTACACCTGTCCAACTGCTCGTTAGTGCACTTTTCTAATCAGCCAATCACATGGCAGCAGCTCAATGCATTTAGGCATGTAGACATGATCAAGACGATCTGCTGCAGTTCAAAGCGAGCATCAGAATGGGGAAGAAAGGGGATTTAAGTGACTTTGAACGTGGCATGGTTGTTGGTGCCAGACGGGCTGGTCTGAGTATTTCAGAAACTGCTGATCTACTGGGATTTTCACGCACAACCATCTCTAGGGTTTACAGAGAATGGTCTGAAAAGGAGAAAATATCCAGTGGGCGGCAGTTCTGTGGGCGCAAATGCCTTGTTGATGCCAGAGGTCAGAGACCACATCAGGTGCCGCTCCTGTCAGCTAAGAACAGGAAACTGAGGCTACACTTCACACAGGCTCACCAAAATTGGACAATAGAAGATTGGAGAAACGTTGCCTGGTCTGATGAGTTTTGATTTCTGCTGCGGCATTCGGATAATAGGGTCAACAACATGAAAGCATGGATCCATCCTGCCTTGTATCAACAGTTCAGGCTGCTGGTGTAATGGTGTAGGGGATATTTTCTTGGCACACTTTGGGCCCATTAATACCAATTGAGCATCGTGTCAACACCACAGCCTACCTGAGTATTGTTGCTGACCATGTCCATCCCTTTATGCAGTTGTGAAGGAAAAAGTGGGTCCAACCCTACTAGTAAGGTGTACCTAATATAGTGGCCGGCGAGTGTATGTCATTCATATATAAATATTTTGATACATTTTGAAATATGTTGCATGTACATTAACTTGTATTTTAAATATATGATTTGGAATTGTATATTTAAATTAGAAATTAGGTCTGCTTGCATGAGTGCCATTTACAGTATGTGTGTCAGAAAAGCAAGTGATTACACGCATAAATACACTGCTTGACCAATTCATATGTGATTTATCTATTCATATATGTGGCATTTCCTTGATCGAAAGTGAACCGTGGAGTTTGCATTAACTGCGCACCTGATCACCTTTTTCAGGCAGACTTGGGTAAGGTTTGTGGTTCCTCCATCTGTGCACACTGAGACCTTAATTGTAATTAACTTTAATTATATTCTATCTATCTCCAAGCTTTAAGCAATCAAAAACCATGCTGCTATTTACAAAACAAATAACTATCGACAACACGCATTATTTTACACAACTACAGACACACTTTTTAACACATCTGTAATAAATATTACAAATTTGCAGTAACTAAAATGCAATACAACAGCATTAATCTGCAAAAGCTCTGCAATTTTTATTGTAATCATGCAATCAAACCTTCTGCGGAGGTAATTTTTGTGCCTTTTTTCCCACAAGCTGTAGGAAATTACAGCTTTAATTTCCTCCCTTGCAATAAAATATGTGCTCCTGGGTTCTGCTGGACTGACTGTTCCAGCAAATACACAAGCAGTGAATGTTGCACAGTTGCCTGCTTTTTAAGTAGCTGGAGAATTTTATTTGACCTCCCTCACCATAGTAAGCTCGCGCATATGAGATAAATTACACCAGTAAGTAATAACCGGTTATAATCTATTACTGAACGAAAACAGAATTGTCTGCATCTGCATCACTGTGCATCAAAGAAAAAATAAATTTATACACCCTAGTAGGTAGGCATTCATTCTGGGTTGTAGGGGTTTGTTTGGGTTGCAGTTGGTTGGCCATCAGCTACTGATACAACAAAACTGTTTGTGTGTAGCAAGCATTTTTATTGGGAGAGCTACAAGAATTGGAGAATGCTGGACTTCGGCCTAGTTCATCAATGCAGATTTTATTTGTCGAGTGATGCAATTCTGAGTCCCGAGGATTTTTCTGAAAACGTTATCTTTTGGGGTGTTATTAGTATATAAGTATATTAGTTCATTTCCATTCTGAAACACAAAATGACACACACACAAACACTTACATTCAACACTACATTCACTGAAGTCCCCTATGCTGGATTTGTGGTTTATTCTGATTCCTCTGTGTCTCTGTTGAACATAACATCTTCCTGTGAGGAACCACACAGACATCAATGTAAAGACAAAACAAAAGTGCTTGTAGATTTATGTAGTAAAATGTATGTACTACAATACAAACTGTGCAGTTAGAATTATAACTATTAGTAACTATTTATTCCAAGTTCATCTCTCACAGATGCAAGTGTAATTGTCAGATATAAATCCTGATTGTGAGGTACAGACCAGCATTATTTGAGGAAAAAGTGTCACAATTATGAGATAATTTTTTTATTTAATTTTTTTGTGGAAAAGGTACATTAGCATTCTTTTTTTTTTACTCACTGAAGATAAGCAGGCCTGAGCCTGGTCCTGGATGGGAGACCACATAGGAAAGCAAGATTGCTGTTGGAAGTGGTGTTAGTGAGGCCAGCAGAGGACGCTTAACCTGTTGTCTGTGTGAGTCCTAATGCCCCAGTAAAGTGAAGGGGACACTATACTATCAGTGAGCGCCGTCTTTCAGATGAGATGTTAAACCGAGGTCCTGACTCTCTGTGGTCATTAATAATCTCATGGCACTTGTCATAAAGAGTAGGGGAGAAACCCTGGTGACCTGGCCAAATTTACTCTATCTACCCTTACCCATCATGGTCCCAATCATCCCCATCCACTGAATTACCTCTATCACTGTCTGTCCACTCCACCTATAGCTGGTGTGTGGTGAAGCACTGGTGGTGTTGTCCTGTGGCTGCCGTCGCATCATCCAAGTGGAGCTGCACACTGGTGGTGGTGTGGAGAGACAAACCCCCCTCATGATTGTGAAGCGAATTTGGGTGTATGGCCATACACAATAAATGCGCTATATAAATACACACTACTTAATGTTTCGATGTGCAGTAAAGTTCATTTTTAAACACTTCTGTCACTGTTTGATTATTTAATCAACAATTTTGGGCAAACCAAATGCTTGAATTGGGTTTGTTTCAACAGCATATGCAGAAACTTGATAAAAACATCTAATTTGTTGTACTTTGCTCTGCTCATTCATTTATTTATTTATTTTTGAACCTTTATTAGATATGACAGTGGAGAGTATTAACAGGAATGTGTGGGGGAGAATATAGGAATGTAGTTTTTCTATATACTTTACAAAGATGTAGATGAAGTCTCCATTTCAGATCCAGAAAACCCAGTGAAAAAGTCCTTTCTGCCAACCAAGACCTGTATTCTGTCAAACAAGAGGTTGATTAATCTCCCTTGAAACCAAGCAAAAGTGTATCATGCAGTTTAAATGCATGAGCACATTTAAAGTACATAAATAGTTTAACTGATTATAATCATTATGAATGATTAAATGAAACCATAAAAACATTACATGATGGATATATAATGTCAGTCATAATAGCATTCACTGCAGGAAACAACTGTCTTAAAGGAGATCAAGATAGGAAGTGTACATTTTGAGTTTACAGTCCAAACAAATGTCTGAAGTCACTTTCATAGGTAATAGTTTCCCTTAATATTAATAAATGATAGACGTGAGCCCTGCCGTGCTGTTGAACCTGTGATGATGCTCTGAGCCACTAGATGGAGCAGTGTAGTTGGATTTTATATCCGGTTTAAAAATAAAGACCACACCTTAAACTCAGGTAGAAGTGAAAAGGAATAAAGAGGCTTTATAAAGGCGTTACTCTCAGTATATTTGGACGGACACACATTTTGTGGTAAGTTGAAATACCATATTCTTTATAATGTAAAAATGTGCTGTTATTGTATTTGCTAGTTTACTTGAGATGTAAAATGCGCATCATATATCAGTTATTCCATTGTGCAAACTAGTCCAAATGGCGGAAGTGTTTGCTTTCGACATTTTAATTTTTGTCCAGCTCTCTTTGTGTTATATTAAAAATATCAGGAAATAGTCTAGCGTGTTTTAATATAGAAAATGTCCAGGCGTCACAGTGGCGCAGAGGGTAGCACAGCAAGAAGTTCGCTGCATCAGTTGGCGTTTCTGTGTGGAGTTTGCATGTTCTCCCCGTGTTGGTGTTGGTGTGGGTTTCCTCCGGGTGCTCCGGTTTCCCCCACAGTCCAAACACATGCGCTATAGGGGAATTGATTATGCAAAATTGGCCGTAGTGTATGAGTGTGAATTAGTGTGTATGGGTATATGTTATATATGCTGGATAAGTTGGCGGTTCATTCCGCTGTGGCGACCCCAGATTAATAAAGAGACCAAGCCGAAAAGAAAATGAATGTCCAGGGTATGTAAGGTAAAGAAAATAAAGTGAATTTGAACATATTTTGTATGAATTAAATAAATGATAATATTTGAAACAATAGTTATCTGTTTTTAAAGACATTGAGCTTGTAAGGAAACAGTAGGTAAGATCCATTTTAAATAAATTATTTTTATTATATTGACATATTATTTTGTTAATATGGGGATAGTTATTAAACTGTAAGGTCATCCACATTAAGATGTATCTTTGTACCAAGTGAACTCTTGTGTTTCCAAATATAATGTATAAAATCAGCACCTCAATGCTCTTTCAGTAAATGAGAGAAGGTGAGAAATGAGTCTTCAGAAGAAGAGTGAAGATGATGATTCTCCCAGTAAAATTTCTGCATCTGGAGCAAGCTGTGTGTCTGTGAAGAGTGATTGGTCTATGGAGATAAATCCACCTAACCTAAGTGATGCATCAGTGACCTCTGACCTCAGGTAAGACACTGGTCATTTCAGCACTGACAGCATTGAGTAAAGTCTCTTTTCACAGAGCCAAAGACTAGCTCTAGTCTCTCTCTAATAATATTTGTAGTAAATCTCTCTACATTTCTCTGCACAAATTAATTTGAAGTTGAGTCTCTACTCCACTTATTTAACGTGATATAACATCACCTTTGTGCCTGAATGATTCCATTTTGTTATAAATGTAAATTTTCTTCTTTATTTATTATTTATCATCAGCGGTAGAAAAAGGCAGAGATCTGAGTCTTCAGAGCCCAGTAGTGTGCCTGTGAAGATAAAACATTTCATGAGACCACTCGAAAATTTCAGTGATAAATCAGTAACCCCTGATTATAGTAAACTACAGAGAATCCAAGACAAACACAAAATCAATACCAAGAACAAGTATGAAAGATTACAAGAGAGCCAAACCCTCCTGAACCAGATCTACACCCAGCTGTACAT
>CAIGQW010002402.1:0-16751 GCA_903798125.1 Danio choprae | reverse complement strand
TTCAAGTATCTGTCAGAGTATCTTCAAGTATCTGTCAGAGTATCTTCTTTTGTGTCCAATAGAAGAAAGAAACACATGGGAAAACTCAAAGGTATAAAATCACTGGAGGTGTAAATGCTATATAGTACTATAATATTCAGCAATTATGCATTAAACTGATCAAAAGTGACCGTAAAGACATATAATAATAAAATAATAAACTATTTTAAATTCTAATATTGTAACCAAATTGGTGAGCACAAGGCAAATTCAAAAACACATGCATATACATATATACGCACACATGTATATAAAAAAACAAGGCAAGTTGATCTAAATTCTGATTGGCTGATTAACATTTTAAGATTTTGGCTCATTTTTTAGAAGATAAAAAACAAAAAAAAACAGAAACTCTAATAATTCTCTAATGCATTAGTCTGTTGTCAACGGAGGCCATAGCTCCTTTTTGTCCTTAAACTTGGTTTTAGTGCTATAGTTTCACTATTAGTTAGTGTTTCTGCTGGACACTGTTGTGAGATGCAAAGACACATCATTTAATATCTCCAATGATATTTTTGAATTTGCCACAGAGGCTTTGAATGAGACGTGTAAGAAACTAGTCCCATAGGAGTGGCTTGAGAACAAAAACCTGATAAATTCCTTTACCGTATGGCTAAATAATAAGCATTATACATTTAATTCTTTAATATATTGGGGTTTTTTTTAGTTTAACTGGCTGTTCAGGGTATTTTCTACATAATAGATAGCAATGATAAAAAGAGAATCAAAATCCCCTTAGTCAATTTGTTTTGTTGATTATTATGTAAAAAACTAATGTAAACAAAAATCTGAACCCGCATGAGTTCATGCAATGTTCAAATCTGTATTCTACAAACGTCTGCAAATTAGTGCAAGCTTCAGTTAATAAAGCCACATTTGCATATTTAAACATAACATTACAGAAAAAAAATGTAATAAAAAAAATTCTTAATCAGTTGGTTAAGTATAGTGACACACTGTAAAAAATGCAGGGTTCCACACAATTCATTCATGTTGTCCCAACACAATTCGATTAAGTTATCTTAACACTTTTAACAAATTTATGTGGATTGAACATAAAACAATTAAGTTGTTCCAATGAAATCTTAAGAATTGTGTTGTTTCAGCTCATTTTAAATACGTAGGTTGAACAAGCAAAAAAAAAATATTTTTTTGAGTGCAGCAACAGCAAGTATTTCATTCTTTTACACTATTCACCTGCAATGGCTTGCCTTAAAACTGTAGCCTATTTAACACCAATACCATTTGTGGTGGTCATAATCTCTTGCAGGTAAAGATTGCAACTACAAGAAAATAAAATAAATTTTAAGTTTGATAGAAAAAAATAAAGATCTCTTCTTCTCTCTCCTCTCATCATTTACTCAGACGTAAAATGCACCATGAAGGCTCTCGGGATTCCTCCATATGCCAAGCATGTGATTTTGTCAAGGAGCACCCAACCACTGCACTGTGAACCCTTGTGTCTCAGCTCCGGCAGGACACCTCCCTACGCTGAGCTCTTTCATGTGTGTGAAGTCTGATCGCGGGACGTGTGTGAGCGTGAAGAGGTCACGACCAGGAAGGTCAGGCTGCATGGGGTGTTTCTTTCTCCCTTAAACCTCAATGCACTGCGACTATTAACTCCTCAATACAAACAAACCAGCGGGCACGGGCAGGCAGATCGAAGAAACCTTGCTGATTTTGGGATCATTTTTTTGTCACTCATAACCTGATAAGGGCTTGTGGGAGATGCTAGACATTGTAATTTGTTTGAGTATCGATGGAAAAATTAAGTACAATCATGTAAAAACCAGGCTCTATAGTATGTATACCATATATGTATGTATATTAAAAAATGTATAGCAGTCAACATTTTTGGTAGTGGATCAAAATAAATGAAATAAACACACAAGCTGTCCTAACACAAGATCTGGTATTGTTCAATACATACATTTTGGTTTTGGGACTATGTCAAATGCTGACTACTTTTAATTGGCAAGAAACACCCTGAATTTCACACTGTAAAAAAATGAAATGACAAAAAGTCACAGCAACAGTTATTTTAACTTGATTTAATAAGTTAGTCAGGGTTCAACTAAAATTTCTGTAGCTATACAAAGTTCAACAAAAATATGTAGTCAGTTCGACTGATTTAAGTTGATTCCACTAAAAAATTTAAGGCAGGAGGAATTGTTTTTTACAATGCATGTCTCATATAATTTGAAAGAAATGTCAAACTACATAATGTTTTACATAATTTCCTCACCCTATACTTGTTCCAAACCAATTAGACTTTCTCTCTTCTGTTGAACAAAAAAAGATCATTTAAAGAAGGCTGGAAATGTTCATTTTTGGGTGAACTATCTCTTTAACACATTTCCAAGTTTTCCAAGCCACAATCTAAAGTAACAGTATTTTTCTTTTATTTCACTCACACCTGATATTAGTGTACATTTACATTACATAAAAAAAAAATTCAACAATTCAATGTATAGCTTTCAATTTAAAAGTCTTTTGCAAATGCAACGGACTATCATTACACTTATGAAAAACTGTTCTAAAACGTTTTAGCTAGAAACAATAGCAGAATCCATTTTAGTGCCAAATACAACCATTTTCATAAGGTTCCTTGCATTTATTATCAGAATTATTATTATTATCATTATTATTATTAAAGTAGTAGTCATATTAGAATAAATATAGTTTATAGTATAATAATAATTATTTATATATTGTTTATTAATGTTGATTTGACCACTGTCTATCTGTCTGGTCTTATAATATCTTGTAATATCAATGGGTTTCACATTTTATAAAAACTATATTAAAATGAAAAGTAAAAAAGCAAGTTGAGACGGTAAGATTAATAATGAATGACGATATGCACTGAACATGAATCAATAAATAAAGTAAAACACAAAACAGCAACAAATGTAATGAAGAGCAAGATCAAGTTAATTAAATGACTGTCAGTTTCTCTCTGTGGTTGAGCTTGCAAGATATCAGCATCTGAAATACACAGTAGAGTTTAGAGTTACAGTGTGTCCATCTTTCATTTGCTTAAGTAAAAACATGTATGTTTTGTATGAACGTTTTGAAGGTCAAAAGTTGTAAAAATGAACAGTATGTCAGCCTTTTAGTGTTACAAAAATAAATCAGGATAGAAAGCTGTGCACTGTAAAGAGTGATACGTTTGTTTTTTTAAAGGAGCAAAACCATTGTCTTAAAATTATGTAAATTAACTATGTGCATAATTATAAATATTAAGTCAACTTTAAAAAGTGAGCAACTTGGAACTGTTAAGTCAGCTTGTTGCTTAAGTAAATGGGTTTGTCACTTTTTATGTACATAAAGTAACTAATCACTTTTTACAGAGTGAAATTTTTTTTTTTGACTGTGTGTTTATTTTTAGGCTTAAAACTAAATTATTAATCAAAAATCCTAATCAAATTCAATAATTCCCTTGGCTTGCTGACAAAAACAAAATCATAGTTAGTAAAGCAGTTAAAGTTTGAAAGTTAAAATGTTATAAGAAGAATTTACCTGCTGAGAGCTTGCAGCCTCTTTAGTAGATGTCTGAGCTCCAGAAAAACATATCCATAAAAAAGGTGCTTTGACAGATTTTATTTATTATTATTATTATTATTATTATTATTATTATTATTATTATTATTATTTATTTTATTAATTTCTTTCTTTTACTGAATTTTGAACAACAAAAAGGCAGGAAATAAAGAACCTTAAACATTTACACAAAGAACCATTTCAGCAAAAGGTTCTTCAGGACAATATTTTCCCATATAAACACCTAATGTTTTCTAAGCTGACCTAAAAAGGTTAAATAAAAAAGTTAAAAGACATTTCATAAAAGGTTCTATTAAATATGTTAAGAAACCTTAACCATCAAATATGTTAAAAAGTCATCAAAAAAAAATCATCATCAAAAAAGTATTTAAGTATCAAAGTGAGGGAATTGCATTTTGATTAACTTTAAAGTTAATTTACAGTTAGGACAAAACAACTGATAATCAGATAATTGACTCAAACAGGCTTAGTTCAAATGTTATGATATCAAATGCTCTGGTGAAGTTAATGCAGGCCTGAATGTGCCAGTGAGCAGCAGAAGTTTCGAGGTGATCTACTTCTAACAAGACATGTCTCAAGGTTTATCAGCATGTGATAGACTGGTTGTTTTTTGCCATAATCAGTTTGTCCGGACCTTCCCAGAAAATGTCAGAGAAGAAAGAAGTCTGTTTCAAGCAGATGAAAGTAACATCCTTGATTTTACATGCTGTCCCAATTGGTTTCACTAAATCAATCTGAAAGCCCAGTGCATGAAGAGAATCATTTGATGCCCCTTGTGGCTCTCCTTAACTGTGACTTCTGCCCCTTGCATGTGTATTTGCCCTTTTAAAAAAGCCTTATTAGGAGTTATGAAAAAACCAGGGCATTAACAGAACGCATGATATTCTAGCGACTGGTTAACTGCAAAACCTTTGACTGAAACTCGACTGAAAAATCTTGATATTAGAGTTTATGACTTAACGTTCAGCCACATTATGCCAGAAACTGCGTTAAATGATTTTTCAAATGCATCAGTATGTGTAGAAAGCCTAAACATTGATTTAATCCTCATTTTTACCCTAATTAGTCGGAGTGAGTTGGCATGCATCAAACAGGGCATCGACAATGAATCCAATCAAATTACTCTGCACAATTTGTCTCAAATTGATGTCATTCATTGTCCAACAGCGTGGAGGTTACAGCAAAAATGCTGAAACGCAAATGTTAGTTCAAATCATAATCAAATTGAAGAAGAAAATTTGCCGAAATTCCCCCAAAACTGAAGGCAGCCTCGGTTCTTGGTTTATGACAGACAGTTATAGTCTACAGTCGTGGCCAAAAGTTTTGAGAATGACACAAATATTAGCTTTCACAAAGTTTCCTGCTAAACTGCTTTTAGATCTTTGTTTCAGTTGTTTCTGTGATGTACTGAAATATAATTACAGCACTTCATACGTTTCAAAGGCTTTTATCCACAATTACATGACATTTATGCAGAGAGTCAGTATTTGCAGTGTTGGCCCTTCTCTTTCAGGACCTCTGCAATTGGACTGGGCATGCTCTCAATCAACTTCTGGGCCAAATCCTGACTGATAGCGACCCATTCTTTCATCATCACTTCTTGGAGTTTGTCAGAATTAGTGGGTTTGTGTCTGTCCACCAGATTGACCACAAGTTCTCAATGGGATTAAGTACTGGGGAGTTTCCAGGCCATGGACCCAAAATTTCAATGTTTTGGTCTCCGAGCCACTTAGATATCACTTTTGCCTTATGGCACGGTGCTCCATCGTGCTGGAAAATGCATTGTTCTTCACCAAACTGTTGTTGGAGAAAGTTGCTGTTGGAGGGTGTTTTGGTACCATTCTTTATTCATGGCTGTGTTTTTGGGACTGATGGTAGCGCTCACCTTTTCTTCTCCCGACAAGACTTTTTCCAGATGCCCCAAACAATCGGAAAAGGGCTTCATCGGAGAATATGACTTTGCCCCAGTCCTCAGCAGTCCATTCGCCATACTTTTTGCAGAAGATCAATCTGTCCCTGATGGTTTTTTTGTGGCTTCTTTGCTGCCCTTCTTGACACCAGGACATCTTCCAAAAGTCTTCGCCTCACTGTGCTGCAGATGCACTCACACCTGCCTGCTGCCATTCCTGAGCAAGCTCTGCACTGGTGGCACTCCGATCCCGCAGCTGAATCCTCTTTAGGAGACGATCCTGGAGCTTGCTGGACTTTCTTGGACGCCCTGAAGCCTTCTTAACAAGAATTGAACCTCTTTCCTTGAAGTTCTTGATGATCCTATAAATTGTTGATTTAGGTGCAATCTTAGTAGCCACAATATCCTTCCTGTGAAGCCATTTTTATGCAACGCAATGATGGCTGCACATGTTTCTCTGCAGGTCACCATGGTTAACAATGGAAGAACAATGATTTCAAGCATCACCCTCCTTTTAACATGTCAAGTCTGCCATTCTAACCCAATCAGCCTGACATAATGATCTCCAGCCTTGTGCTGGTCCACATCCTCACCTGAGTTAACAAGACGATTACTGAAATGATCTCAGCAGCTCCTTTAATGACAGCAATGAAATGCAGTGGAAAGTTTTTTTCATGGCAAAGAAGGACTATGCAGATCATCTGATCACTCTTCAGAACATTCTGGAGTATATGCAGATCATCTGATCACTCTTCATAACATTCTGGAGTATATGCAAATTCCTATTATAAACACTTAAGCAGCAACTTTTCCAATATTTATGTAATTCTCAAAACTTTTGGCCGCGACTGTACATTAAAACAAAATCTCTTACATTTAAGCAAATAAATAATTTATAATCTTGAATGAGTGGAAAAAAAACCTAATTATTAGTCAATATTGTTAATGATTTAATTAATTAGTCATAAAATCTAGACTTGCCTCAAGTCAGATAAGACATAAAAAAGCAAACAATGCAGTTACAGCTACATAAATGCAGCTTAAAAGCCTTGAAAAACATTATTCTGATTATATCACAAAAAAGAAATGTACAATTTGACTGACCTTAAAAAAATAGATTCTGAGACATCATTCAAGATTGTTATAATTAAACTAAACAAACAAATGAATTAACTTGCTTATGAATTAACTTAAGGCCTTGACTGACCTTAAACAAACACTCTTGACTGACCTTGAAAAAAAAAAACCAAGATAAATAATAAAATAAAATGTATAAAATAAAATAAAAACATGATTAATATAATAAAATACAAGTCATTACACAGGGAGCAGAATGTCTAAAAATCTCTATCTTTTCATTTTCATGTTTTGCCACCAGAAATCAGCAGACGTGATGTGTATATAGCAATCAAACACGACAAACATGACTCGAGTGTAATAAAACATACTTTTACAAACAGCTAACTAAACACACAGTCTTGTGTTTGCGAAGGAGTTGTAAACATAGCTAATTTAGTACGGTGGGGTATTTTTTGCTCTTTTGCGAGTGTTATCAGGTCATCCCAGCATCTCTTGAGTTGTTTGTTCACTGATGATTATGACTGGAACAGACAGCCTTGCAATCCAGAAGAGCATGAGACCTTCATGCGGGGCTCAGCCACCTCCGGGATCAATGTCTGCATTTTGTTGATCAAAAACTGCAGATCCACCATGCAAGATGCATTTTGTTTGCTAAGTAATTATCTGAAGTCTCTATTCATTTGCAGATTTTTCACACACAAACAGAATGCATGATAATGACGTTGTACGGCTGAAAAAAAAACACCATCAAGTCTATATTTGGCACAATAGGTGATTAACAGAGTGAGATGGCTTCTGGTAGTTCTCCATTTATTGTAAGTTTGAGTGTTTTCATCTCATTTTACCACTAAATGCAGTAAAAGTTTCCACATTCGTGTCATGGGGTTTTGATCAGTTTACTTTAGAACAGTCATTTTTATTACGATTTCTTTTTTAATCATAAGTGATGTAAATGTAATTTTAACATACAGTATATGACATTTCATGAAGTTTTGTAGTTGTGTTAATTAAAGGACAATTGCCTAAAGAGTTCAAATGTACTCACCCTCATGTCACTCCAACTTGTTCCAACATGGTTTTTAACCTATGAAATACAAAAAAAAAATGATAATCTTTCATTAATGGATCTAAAACTTATCAAAACATTTTCACATCAGTCACACAGGTTTGCAAAGACACAGGGATTTTCCATTTTTGGATGAACTATTCTTAGAGTTTGTATTTATTGTAGAATTTGTATGGCAATGTAGCCATAATTACATTAAATTTGCATTGCTTAAATGGTTTCAAGTCTGATTATGTGGACAACGCCATCAGTTTGGCCAATTACAAATTAGCTACAGACTTTAAATCACTACAACATTCTTAACAACAGCACTCTTTGTATTTAAAAATCATTTATAAAATTTAGGCATAAGCTCCTCATTTCCTTTGTATCATACAATAACAGAAAACAGTCGATTTTCACTCACATTTGTAGCAAAGAATTGTGGGCTGTGGGGAAAAAAACACTTCCTAAAGAAAGTTTCTGTGGAGATGCAAACAAACAAAGTAAAACAAAACTATTTATTTCATTATTAGAATACTATAATTTTATAGCATACTTAAATGCTATATATATATGAAACAAACAAAGTATGAAATAATGAAAATTGTTCCTGTGGATTTTAAATTAAAGTGTTTTACTGCCATCTACTGGATAAGACAAACATTGCATTAATCAGCACAGTGGTGGGGAGGCGTTAAATAGTTTTATCCTTAGAAAAATGTAATCTCAAAAAAATTATCTGAGAATATAAACGTCGACTGGGCTGCTGTCCTTCACAAAAATAAAAAATGTTTTATTATTAATATTATTATTTTATTATTTTCAAAAGGCTTTATTACAGTAAAAGAGTATAGTATTCATGTTTCTTTGGCAGACAGACATCTTCTCGAGATATTGATTGATTGATCTTTATCGCACATAACGTTACCTAAAATGTGTGCATTTTACATTGCAATACATTGTTGTCCACACACCTGGACGTTTGATTCAAGGAACATCCATTCATATTTGCTTGACTGCTTGGCCTTCTTTCCGTACCTTATCGTCTGTCGTGTATCCTACTACATCAGGGCGGCGTTTTCTTAAAACAATCCAAGCTCACATCGTAGAATTACAGAATGTTTCCAAAAACACCCCGGTCAAACCAGTGCTAGCACACCTGCTGCAGCTAATGGTAAACTTTTGAATGCACTCAAAACGTTTACGTGCTAGCACCATAGACTGTAAAAAGTGTAAAAAGGCTGACACCTAGCGGTAAAGATGCAGCATCACGCCAATTTATTTATTTATTTTGTTATTTATATTGAACATAAATTAATCGTACACAATATTAATTTATTGTAGTAATATCCATTCAACTATTATCCATATCCAAATAACTTTTGATCACAGAGATAAACGTTAACAGTGTGTTCCTCTGAAGGGCACCTGGGACATGAAAATATCATGGCTGAGGTGACTGAAGTGGTCAAAACTGGCCCTTTGGAATGAAGGGCACTTCAGGTCATGACACTTTGACCCTCCGAAGGGATCATAGCATATTATAAATCCTTCAGAATAGGGTTTATCATGCAGTGTCAGCTCGTAAACATTAGCGGTAGAATGATGTGGTGTTTTTTTCTCTCTCGTTTTTTATTATTTAAGTTTGTTTGTTTTTAAATTATATGTATGACAGTAAATATCAAACAAAATCTATGTCATAACATTAAAAAAAATAATACAAAAACAAGCCTTTTGAGTTGCTTTTGAGTATCCAGTGAAGATTTATGTTCAGGAAAGAAAAAAAAACTATAGGGCATAAGCGCTTACATTTGTTTAGCTGTTAGCAAAAAATAAGTTTATATATAAAAAAGTGTTTATATAAATAATTCTGATTTCTTGAACATGAGTGTGTTTGCTAAATGTCCCAGCTGGACATTTTAGCTTTGCTAAATGTTCGCAACATGGATGTTGATTTGATTTATTTCAATATAGACATGATTACACAATAGACAAATTCAATATCTCTCTGATGAATGTTTCCAGCACCTTGCTGAATCTATGTCACAAATAACTAGCAGTTCCTATGGTAAAATGTGATATTTTTCTAGCAAAATAGAACTGGCTGCGTAGGCTATTTTCTTACTTAGGACAAGAGATGGCGCTGCTTGACTGTTTTTAATTTTTCCCAAATGAAAAAAATACTGTTTTTATCTATATATTGCAAAGAACTTCAATTTATCTGCTGTGGTAATTCTACAGTTACGGTGACAATACAACTATAAACAAATACCTCAATACTGTATTCTACAAATATAGTGTATATGACACTACACCACAGTTTACTGTAGTAAAAATAAAGTACGCAACAGTATTTGTTAGTTTATGAGTTCAATGTTAATACTACGCTAGCTGTAGAATTTATTAACAGAGTTGTAAATATTATAATATACATCATGATACACTTTTATAGTACACTTTACTATAGTATAGTTTAAATACACTATAGTATTTACTATGCATTACTATAGTATTTTTACTGTAGGTTATTTTCATTATTTATTGACAAAATGTAGATGGCGTGACAGAGATTGTAGACAGTTTTCATATTCAGTCTTTAAATGTTTACTTAAATGTGAACTGTTACACCAAGTCAGACATAACATTTACATACACCTAGACAACATTTGATTCCTTCGGTAGTTACTGTATATTTGGTCATACAATTACATCAGGGGAAACAACACTTGGTGTTCACAGCAGAAACACTGAAGAACAGTGGTGACTCACCGAGGGCTGCTTACTTTAGAAATATTCCACTTCTCTGTAACTTTTCGCACATTGATGTGGTGGTATTTTAAAAGGAAGTGACTCAGTCTGAAGTTTCTAAGGACTTAACAGTCTCCTCACTATCACAGATTTGAGCAAACAGCAGAGATAAAGACGCAGGAATCACAATAAAGCTGATATCACCTCACCTTAGCATACTGATAAGCTAGTAGAGGTGCCTTGCCTGACTTGTAAAGACTGGTTTGAACACAAAGAATCTTTATTATTCACTCGTCATATAAAGGAGATAAGTGATGTCATCTTGGTTTATTCCTTTGATATGACAAGGCGTGCCATGATGAGTACATTAAAGTTGGAAATTGTAATAATAAAAAAATATATATATCACAACACAGCAATTCAAAACAATCAAAGAATCTTCATATAAATAAGTTACTTTATTTAAATAGCCTGGTGTGGAAAAACTACACCAATACTGTACATTTTAGAAGTGCATGTTTCCTCAGCAGATGAAACACAGTCAGTTAACATTAGCCTTCACACAGAAAACAGGTCATTTCGTTGAATGAACAAAAACAAAAGTAGCTCAAAAATGTAAACAACTACTGGTCTGATAATGTAAAGATGAAAAAAGAATAATAAAAATAACTCTCAACGTAGAGTAACAAAAATATGAAACACAAGGCCAGGACCAATCATGGGCTTCCATAACTTCCATTTATGACTTTCATTCATTCATTCATTTTCATTTCGGCTTAGTCCCTTTATTAATCTGGGGTCGCCACAGCGGAATGAACCGCCAACTTATCCAGCATATGTTTTACGCAGCGGATGCCCTTCCAGCTGCAACCCATTTCTGGGAAACATCCATACACACCCATTCACACTCATACACTACGGACAATTTAGCTTACCCAATTCCCCTATAGCGCATGTCTTTGGACTTGTGGGGGAAACCGGAGCACCCGGAGGAAACCCACGCCAACACAGGGAGAACATGCAAACTCCACACAGAAACGCCAACTGACCCAGCCGAGGCTCGAACCAGCGACTTCTTGCTGTGAGGCGAACGTGCTACCCACTGCGCCACTGTGAGGCCCCATTTATGACTTTCCTTTGTAGTAAATATTTCAGTGAAGCAACTTCATAGTAAACGGTTTAAAAAGACAGCTAAATATCATTCACCGACTGCTGAATTACACCCAGTGTCCTGCGTTTTGACACTAAACGGCAAGGCAGTGGCATTTCTTGTAACAGACGTTAGCCAAATGAAACTGCATGTCACTCAATCAAATGGATTCCTTTACATTTCATTTAAGTGGCCACTAAAGAAAGCAACAGGATGAAATGATTTTATTAATGCTCACAAGAAGACTAAAACACTAACCCTATGCCCAGTTCTTTCCATTTGTCACTATTCGTACATTTACAACTTGTTTTGACCCCCACACTTTTCACTGGTGGCACAGTCCAGGACCTGGCTTATAAAAACATCCAATGAGCTCTTTAAAATCAAAATTTAGATGAGCATTACTGCTTATACTTGTCCGTTTTAACTTTTCATCAATATCTGAATTCATACTGTTGAGGAGTTATATACCACTCCATACTACAGAAAGGGGGGAAAGAATTATAAGACCAGCTTATACTCGGGTTACACAGTGTTAACGGTGTAATAGTTCATCGTTTTCCTTCATAAAAGGATACTGCACACTCTTAATTTAACATACATACAAAAAAAAGACACCAATAAATAGGGCGGCTCGATTGGGGGGGTTGAACATAATTGTAATTTTCCAGATAAAATTGTGATTTATAGACAATTTGAAATAATGTTCCAGATTTATTATGCTTTTCAAAATGATTAGATATACATAAAGATAAAAATAATAATAATAATAATAATAATAATCTAGAAATGGAATACTATTGTAATACGTCTACACTTATAAATTCATGGCAGTTTTCATTTTTCAAATATTAAACCATCTCGCTTTTAAGGTGAAAAACTACAAAGAGACCTTAAAGCTTCTCTTTTGCTGAGATTCACAATTTTTGTTTCATTTCGATCAATCATCCAGCCCTAACAAAGAAATGACACTTTTAACAGAGTAACTCTGCATATTCAAGCAGCGGTAAACCAGTTCTTCTCTGAGGACATCATGTCCATTCCCTAAACACAACAGTAATTCATAACACTGAAGAATCAGTTCAGTCAAACAACACCACTTTATATCCAGCCTTCCTTTTTTTCTCTCATTTTACTCAAGCAAACAACTTCAGACTTTAAAACACTAGGCGTCTGACTCTCTGAAGAACCTCTCAAACTTGTCCAAGTAGCCAGGCCGATGAGGGAGGAGGAAATAATGGGTACTGCTCACTTTCTTCCCATCTTCAATAATGGGTAAAATACAGGGACTACGAGGACACGGCAAGCCCTCACAGATCTGCTTGTGTTGTGCCTTACTGACGTACTCTGGGTAGGGAGCAAAGCTCTGAGTAGGAGGCATCACGCCGTTGACATAAATCGGGAGACTTTTGGGACTAATGGCACGTGGGATGACCTGAGGAAGGGGCTCCCTTGGCGGCACTTTGGGAGGTTTGTCTGCATCAAAGTCATCAGTTGATGTTCGCCTGAGGTCTGTGCTTTCACTGAGATGAGGACGGATGGGAACTCGAGGTGGGATTTCGGGTTTTTCCTGCGAGTAAGCAAGAGGAGAATGGTGAAGGCTGGTCGATCTGAAATTGGCAACTTTAAAGGATCCAGCAGGGCCAGAATTGGAGCGATGAAGTCGGCGTTGTGGTCGTTGTTGGTTCTCCGTTACCGCCTGCTCCCACTGAGGCTTCATCCCACATAGTTTCTGATGTTCCTGTAGGCCTTCGAAATACGCAAAGTTTATCTGACCACTTCCCCGAAAACTGCGTCTTCCTGGCAGGCCATACTGGAAGGATGAGGTTTTAGGCACCAGACATTGGCTCTCAGAGGTGCTGGAGAAAAACTCAACCTCGTTGTCTTCTGCTTCATCAGAGGATAAGTCGCCTATATCCGGGAGGGGAGGAAGAGGCTTGGTTGTTCTCCTGGGTGAACATGGGGGCATGTGCTCATAAACAGACAGTTTCTGTAAAGACGGAACCACCTGGTCTCCTGCAGGTGGGTGGCATTGAGAGGAAAACAGCAGCTGTGGAGGATTTGGAGTCTTGGGTGAAAGACACGGAGGAGAACAGGAGCCAGACGTCCTTCCTATGAAGTGAAAACACATAGAAAATAAATTGAGGATTTGACCACAAACCACATGAGTTAGGCTGGGGTCTGCAAGGGATTGCTAACAGGGTTAGTGGAAATGTGTGGAGTAGAAGTAATAAAGACAAGGATTAATTATATAAACAAATACTAATTTATTCAATAAAAATGTATTAATCATAAAAGATTAAAATAATCATTCCAACATTTTATTAAGATACCTGCAACACAAATAATAATACTTAACAATAAATTAAAGATAATTATTACAAACAATAACTAAGAAAAATAGTTTACATAAAAAAATGAATTAATAATAATTCATTCATTTATTTTCTTTCGGCTTTCTTTTCTATTCAGTAATAATAATAATAATAATAATATTAGATGCATTTATAAAATTTCTCGGGGAAACCCCCCCCAAAAATCATCACTTTCTTCGAATGCATAATAATGTGTTTAAGTAAAACTACTGATGACGTTTCTTGCAAATTGAAAATAAAAATGTTGTCATTTACAGCATTTTCCTAACATAAAATGACTAAGACCATTTCTTCATGGTTATATTCATGATTGGACAACATAATACAACATAACTTCAGAAGAAATAGAAAAATGCTCTAAATGACGATATTTGTATTTGAAATTTCAATAAAACATTATCAGACCTTTATAAAATAAAGCACAAATTAGCATATTACTCAAACCTATATCTATTAAATCCAGAGAAACTAAGAATTTCCACAGCTGTAGATGCCCACTACATTTTAGAATAGGAGTCAGTTCCTCAAGGATGTTCAAATTTGAGCTAAAATATTGAAAATCTGTGATCTAAACATATAACAGTGTCCTCAAACTAATTCAATAGTTATTTTCAATGGCTCTTTCTCCTGATACAGCTTCAGCCTCAACATAGGGACTTTATAAAAGGATTCACTTATCAGACAATCATACAACCAACTTCCTATAACCTTCTGCGCTTCCTGAGAAACATCCGCAACAAGCTCTAAGAACAGAGGGTGACCAGATTGCAATAGAGCCGATTTAATTCAATATCAAGCACTCACTCACTTTCAAAGCCCACGTTCGCAGAGTTCTGCTGATACATTCTCAAGCTGTGATCCATGGACTCTGAACCAAATCTAAAAAACAGCCTGAAAAAAAGACAAAATGGAATGTGTCAAAACCGGTTGGCCTGAGCAACAGATGGGTTATAATACAGACTGCATTCACACTCACTTATCCATGGTGTTGTGGTCATGGTGTTGATCCCAGTATGCTTGGGCTGAGGCCATACTGTTGGAGAGAGAGTGGAGGTTTGTTTAGGCCTGAGGGGGTCTCCACCGTCCCGAACCTACACAACTCATAATCCAGCCATGGGCAAGCAAGACAGGACTTTAATACTTTGCTTTTATAATGGCAATGAGAAACCCTGTGTGGAGAGAGACAGAGAAAGAAAAAAGTCAATACAATATATCAACAATGTTTAACAATGTTAAATTGGGCCATTTTTCTTAAAATGGTCAGAAATTGTTAAAATTAATGTAACCATTTTTTGTAAAGTTAAAAGCTTAGTTAAATGTGTCATTGTCCCTCCCATATTAAAATTGTAAAGAATATGAAAAGCATTGAAAAGATGGGGGTTAATAAGGTTTTGTTAAAGAAATAAATACTTTTATTCAACATGGAAGGATTAAATGGATCAAAAATGACCTTAAAAAAATCTATTGTTATAGCTTCAACAGAAATTATCAACAATATTAAGCAATGGTTTCCAATATGGATAATAATAACAACAATAATAATAATAATAATAACAAAGAAGGGTTTAAGCATCAAATTAAAATACTGTCTAAATTCAGATTTGCATTTCAGAGATAATACATTTGACAATATATTCAGATAGAAAAGTGATTTTATATCATAACAAATTCTCACATTACCATTTTCCTGTATTTCAATAAATGCATGAATGCCTTAGAGACTATACAATGCTTCATGAACATAAAAAAATGTTCATGTAAAATGTTCGTAAAAAGTCCATCTAGTCCATCTAATCCATCTAACTCGCAAACTTCATCTAATTCATTTAAACTGGAAAACAAAATTACTTTATTCAACTGGCCACATTTGCCTTAACATAAATATGCAGTTTTTCCATGGTCACATATGGACAGACAGATATTACAAACAGCTCGGCTATGATGCAACATCAGTTCTTTAAGACATTACAGCAAAACACAATCAAGCATCTGTGCTGGAAAACAAAACCATTCAGTGAGAAATGTGCTGGAATGCTGGGCGCAAGTCAGAATGTAATCAATGAAATACCCAGGCAGGCTCCATTATGCAACTTATCACATGCTCAGCCTCTGCTTTGCCTCAGTCAGATCCGTGAAAGGCAGAAACTAACAATCGCCAATTCTCACAGCAAAGACCTCCATGCAGATGCGATGCTAAAGCATAATCGGTTCTTTGTGCGTTTGCGTTAAAGAGAGTGCCTGTGCATATTCAACATCAGGCAGCTCTTATCCGTGAGGTTAAAGCCCTGCCATAAAGGCATGAAAGAGGTGTGAGGAGGACGTCACCAGCAGAGCCTGGGACAGGAGCCAAAGAGAACGAACTGATCCACAACTCTCCGGAACATCGGCATTGCCAAATAGCACAGTGGTTTTATACAGAACTTTTTTTGTCTGAAGAGCTAAATAAATGTTTTGCAGTTTAATATGAATAAATAGATAATTTGTCCAGATAGATATCTCTATGATTTCAATGTGTATTTTATTCTACTTTTATTCTATTCTATACACAAAAGTGAGCTCTGGTCCTCAAATTGCATATGATCGTTTGTATTCACAAAATAGCATATTTCAATACATGTAAACATTAAAAAATTCCTTTACAATATTATGTATATTGTACATGCAAACACATTTTAAACAACCATTTAAAAAAATAATCATTTAATATTTAAGTGTGATGTTTTTGTAAAGTATTGTATCCGCCTGCATTCTATACCTTTCAAAGCAAATGAGTAGAACATTTATGTATGCATGCATGTATGTATGTATGTATTTGTATAATTATATATATATAATTAT
>CAIGQW010002378.1:13107644-13124614 GCA_903798125.1 Danio choprae | reverse complement strand
ATTTACAGTTTTGTATGCTTAGCAAGCTTCAAATATTTAACAAAAATCACTTACACTTATTAAACAAATATAACTTCTAATTGAATGTATATTCAAATGTAACGCATTCCTGTCATTCAACTTTCAGCATGGTGTCACATAATCTTTCAGAAATCCTGCTGATATGAAAATATGATAATCAAGAAACATTTCTAATTATCCAATATTTGAGCATCAGTGTGTAAACTTTAAGTAAGAAACTGCATTTAAAATGTGAACTTCTGCAAGATTACAACCGTCTTTTCAGCCACTTTAAACACAAATCAACTTAAAATATTAATTTCATTAGAGAAACCCAAACGTCCTGCAGACCTCAAACTTTGAAGCAGTACTGTATGCAATAATCTATAATAGATGCATTGTGAGGAAACAACAAAAATATCCACCCATATGATCTATTCTGAACAAATAAACCTATCCGCTTGGTAACGTATGTGACGTATGAAATACTGTTTCCAGGTCCAAGCCGCTACTCATTTAAATAGAGAAAATAATCGTTTATGACCACTTTTTAGTCATATCACACATTAAAGTAAATTGTATATAAAATCATGGTGTACGCAACAGTCTCTGGACTTGCTGCATCACAGACATCAATATTTGAACAATTTATAAAAGATTAATCCCTTTCTGGCCATCTGATATTAAACATGGACATATATGTTGCGATCGTGATTTTCGAAAGTATTATAATCGCTTTTTAAACGTTTATTATTACCATTTGTTGAGTCTCCCCATACAGTTTGATATAGCGATTGGACCCGGAAGCCGCTTCACGTGACGTCACACTTAACAAGTAGATAATCCAAAGCTTACCCTTCCCAGCATGCCCGGCAGAACTCGTGTCCACATGACATGTCCACGGGGTCCTCAAACACAGATATGCTGCTCATACAAATCCCACACTACATGGGCAAAAGACATTAAAGAGACAGTGTCAAATCTAAACATATACAGTTGATGTGAAAAGGATTCGCCCTCCTGTAAATTTTTGTTCTCTTTTTCTAATATTTCCCAAATGATGTTTAACAGATTCAGGAATTTTTCACAGTATTTCCTATAATATTTTTTCTTCTGGAGAAAGTCTTATTTGTTTTATTTCAGCTACAATAAAAGCAGTTTTTATTTTATTTTTTTAACCATTTTAAGGTCAATTATTCGCCCCCTTAAGCAATATTTGTTTTAGACTGTCTACAGAACAAACCACTGTTATACAATGACTTGCCTAATTACCCTAAATTTAACCTAATTAACCTAGTTAAGCCTTTAAATGTCACTTTAAGCTGAATACTAGTATCTTGAAAAATATCTAGTCAAATATTATGTGCTGTCATCATGACAAAGATAAAAGAAATCAGTTATTAGAAATTAGTAATGTTTAGAAAGGTGTTGAAAAAAATCTCCCTTCCGTTCAACAGAAATTGGGGAAGAAATTATCCAGGGGGGGCTAATAAATCAGGAGGGCTAATAATTCTGACTTGCAGTAATGCACAGAGATGAATCTGACCAGAGCAAGGCCGTCAGTGGGCGACAGCAGACTGATCTCATCAGGAGAGGTGACGGAGGAACGGGTTGTTCTGGGGGTTCGGGGTGAAGGCAGGGTGTCCCAGGCGTTGTAGCCGCTGGGTGGAGGAGTTGGCATCTGAACACCTGAACGCTGGCAGCACTCCTCAGCATTGGACATCCAGTCCTCCAGAAGCTTTTCCCGGTCCCAGTCTGTTCAGCAGAGGAGCAGCTTTAAAATGACAGGCTAGAGGTGTGCGTAATGTAGTTTCATCTTTAATGTATTGTGTGTTGCTTTATTCCTTTAATAACCTTTAACACTTAATACACAAATACACTTAATTGAACATGTACACATGGAAATTACCTATATGCTATATAACTGCAGATTAACTATGCATATATATAATAACTTTAACTGTTAAACGCTATTAGTTACTAGTTAGTTAGTCAAAGTTATTAGTAAATAATAAAGTTATGGTAACTAATAACCTCAACTTTTCCCGAATGTAATTGTAATACAAAAATAATGTGCACTTACAAAGAGTGTACACTATTGCATGTCTGCATGTGCTGCTTTGAAACAATAATTATTGTGAAAAGCGCTATACAAATAAACTTGACTTCAAATTGAATTGAATCTTACTAGATAATTTTTATTAAAATATTTTAATATGTTAACACAATTGTCGACGACTCTTGTTGTATTGTGCTATATAAATAACGTACTTAAGTACTGATGAGGTGATGAAATATATTCAAATGAATCTATAATTCATACACGGGTACATGTATATTAGTGCTGTCAATCACATCCAAAATAAAAGTTCATATTTACAAAACATATTTGTGCACACTGTATATGCCAGTTGGATCAAGAACATAAAGAGAGATGCATTTCTTGCACTTACTCTAATGTAATTTAGGGGATCTACCGGAGAGTGATAAAACTACTTTAAATAAAAGTCAAAATATATGCGCCTTGTCATTGTTTCTCATCACCGCGGCCGCAGCACGCGCATCTGTTTAAAGCTTCTGTAAAGAAAGAGCAATTTGACAGACGGCACAATCTCAATAAAAACTTGATCCTTTGCCTTCAACTACACTATTAAGGGCATTCTATACGTTACAACATTGATAGGGTCTGTTGTTTCGGTTGTTTTCTTCTTAATATTAATTTTCTTTTAAAATCTATAAGAGCATTATTATCCCTTGTTTCTGGTCTTTCAGCAAAGCCTATATTGATGTACTGATATTTCTGTGCGAGTTTGACACTATACACTAAACTGAGAACATATTAACTAATTCAAAACACTGCACACATGAACTCACCGAGCGAGAGATGAGAAAACACAAGCGCAGGAAACATCAGATGATTAAGACATAATCTTTAAAATAATAACTTGTATTGAAAATGTTGACAGAGGTTTGTGATATCTGAATTAGAGGAGCATTAATTTAATGCTTATTTTGCGTGGAGTGATCGGTTTGATGTAGCCTATAGGCCTGCTATGTTGGATATTTCTATTTGATGGAAGAAGAAAAAACAAAAAAAACTTGTATGATCGGAAAAAACAGCCTATGCCGGTTATTAAAAAAGGATTCGGTCAGTGTTTTCGTAGCCTAATGTTTTTGTAGCCTAATCTAAATTTGTAATTTAAGTAAAATTATTGAGTGCAGCCCTATTTATTTGACTCTTTTTATTTAGTAGGCATATATTCTGCTTTTCATTGTTGGAAACGCTGCAGGTGCGTGAAAATTCTGTTGTTTGCACACCTTAAAATAAATCAATATTTAAAAATGCAACATTTAATGTGTCAGACACACAATAGACGTCAAATTCATTCATTTATTTTCTTTTCGGCTTAGTCCCTTTATTAATCTGGGGTCGCCACAGCGGAATGAACCGCCAACTTATCCAGCACATGTTCCACGCCCAGCTGCAACCCATCACTTGGAAACATCCATATACACTCATATTCTATGGACAATTTAGCTTACCCAATTCACCTGTACCGCATGTCTTTGAAAATTGTGGGGGAAACCGGAGCACCCGGAGGAAACCCACATGATGTGAACACGGGGAGAACATGCAAACTCCACACAGAAATGCCAACTGACCCAGCCGGGGCTCGAACCAGCGACCTTCTTGCTGTGAGGCGATTGTGCTACCCACTGCGGCACCGTGATGCCTAGACATGTCAAATATTTTTTTATTAAATGATAATTTATTATTATTCTGATCAGTTAACAGTTAATATATGATAACGTTGTTGTCGGTTGGGAACTGTAATGAGCATCCCTAGTTTGTGTCTATTGAACCACAGTCTGAGACGTTTTAAAAAATGTATTTATCTTTTGCCCTCGAATGGCTGGTTGCACCGGTGCGACCTAAAATTTGATTTTAGTCGCACTATTGAGAAATCAGGCCGCACATGCGACCAAATTGGTCACACTCTAAAGCCCTGTAGTATAATATTTATTAATCCATGACAGGCTTAACCCAACACAGAAAATTAATTACTATTATTATTTTCAAAGCAGCATATAAATATTGATATGTCATTTGTTTATAGTGCACACCCCTAATACTGACAGCAACAGTGCCCAAAAGTGTTTAACTCAATATAAAGCATTTCACACAGAAACTGTTAACTTCTATACATAACATTAATTTGACAAATTATTACATAACTATTTTTAAGGGCATTTGGAATTTTCCAGAGAGCCCTCATTCAGTTTTTCCCCAAACTACATTTGACGTTTCTGAGAAGGAGATTAGAAAGGTTAAAGGTTTATTCCTGATATGAATAAGTAAACCACAATTACTTCGTGTTCTTTTGGTTTCATTCCGATGTCATTCCTCGGAGTAGCAACTCACATCCAGTCTCTCCGAATGTCTGAATTACTGCCAAATACATCCGGAAAGATTTAGCTTAAGAATTTCCTATTTTTACCAGTAATAAAACCGAGGTCAAACCTTTTTTTCTTGTAATATATTAAAGAATGAAGGACTGTGGGTATTGGCCAAGTTTGCATTTACATTTTATTTTAAATTGATCAAATGGATCAGCTGGAACAGTGACAGTGCCCTGCAATATACTAATCATTTCATCTCTAAAGCTTTAAGAAATAAATACTGTAAAATGAGAGGAAGTAGTCAGAGACAGTACTTAAACAGCATGGTTTGCAAAGCTGATTCACAGAACACCATTAAAGGGGTCATAATAATTTTTTGTTAAACAAATAGTAATGATAATCTCTGAATAGTCCCAAAAACATTAGATGTTTTAGCTCAAAATACCACTCAGATCATTTATTTATTATATAATGCTGCAACTGCCTATGTTTTAGGTGGAACTAACAAACATGTTCTTTTTCCATGTGTGCCTCTTTAAATGCAAATCAGCTGCTGTTCCCCGCCCCCTTTCCAAAAGAGGGCGGAGCCTTTACAGCCATTTCTTTAGTTACTCTGGCAATGACAAAAATGTACAGTTGTTTTTTTACAGCACTGTCAGTTTAAACTCCTTAGGGGCTCTTCACATATTGCATCTTTTGCATCCACAAGTTTGTGATTTCCTTGCGTATGCAAACCGGGAGCGCTCTCATTTTCAGAACGTTACTCTGTAGGGGCGACACGGTGACTCAGTGGTTAGTGCTGTCGCCTTACAGCAAGAAGGTCGCTGGTTCGAGTCCAGGCTGGGCCAGTTGGCATTTCTGTGTGGAGTTTGCATGTTCTCCCCGTGTTGGCGTGGGTTTCCTCCGGGTGCTCCGGTTTCCCCCACAGTCCAAAGATATGTGCTATTGGTGAATTGGGTAAACTGAATTGGCCGTGGAGTATGTGTGTGAATGAGTGTGTAAGGATGTTTCCCAGTACTAGGTTGCAGCTGGAAGGGCATCCACTGTGCAAAACATATGCTGGAATAGTTGGCGGTTCATTCCGCTGTGGCGACCCCTGATGAATAAAGGGACTAAGCCAAAGGAAAATGAATGAATGAGTTACTCTGTAGACATTGTTCATTCTCTAATAGCAACATTATGAACTAAAGAAGGTTTAAAGTGTAAAAAGCATAATATGACTTTACGATGCTCCTTTAACATGTAAAAGAGAAGCATCATGTCTTGATGAAGGTGTAGAACCATCACAAGGATGAACAGAAGAAACGGAAAGCACCATTAATATGAGGTAAATATATGAGTGTCACAGCAATGGGTCTGAATACGTAGGTCCATGTGATATTTCAGTTTGTCTTTTTTAATAAATCTGCAAAAATGTCAACAATTCTGGGTTTTTTCTGTCAATGTGGGGTGCTGTGTGTACATTCAAGACGGGAAAAAATGAACTTAAATGATTTTAGCAAATGGCTGCGATATAACAAAGAGTGAAAAATTTAAGGGGGTCTGAATACTTTCCGTATCCACTGTATTTGAGAGTTTCCCTGGGATCCACTTAGGGTGCCATTTGTATTGTAAAATATGTTGCTTATGATTCCAGCTTTCTCATTTGACTTTAAACACAGTAAACTCGTACCATGAGCTCGCAGAAGAGCCTCGGCGGTGAAGAGAGGAGCCTGCAGCATGTCCGCCGTCTCCACGATCAACATGTCTTTTAAGCGACGCAGGTCTTGCAGCTTCAGTCCTTCATACGGCTGGAAAAAAGAAAGAGGGAGGAGATAAATGAAAGATAATTGTGAGATAGGGATAAAGACGAAAAGTGTGAAGAGGGTGCAAATGGAGTGATAGAACAAGAAGTAATACAGCTTTTCCTTTAAAACTTCTACATTGCTCTGAGTGTATAGATCAAAAAAGGCAACAATTCTGCTGGTGGCTGGATTTATCCTCTGTCCACTGTGACAGTACATTAGCCAGTTGTGATTTATCTTGCGCTCACTTTTCTCTGATATAAGGGTGCACACACATGCCTGTGCACAATAAATGTTGCTCTTTGGGTTTGTGAGGCTACAAACAGTCTGTTTAGATATTGGGCTGTAAAACAATGATCAAATATTTTTAATTACACAATATCAGGAAAAAAATGTCCATGCTGTGATTTACATTACAACTAGACTTACAATTACCATTAAGCAAAATATGAGCCACAAATCTGTATTCATGGTGTCATTCATTCATTTTCCTTCGGCTTAGTCTCTATTTCAGAAGTCGCCAGAGTGGAATGAACCGCCAACTATTTCAGCATATGTTTTAGATAGCGGATATTGGGAAACCTATACTAACATATACTATACCCAGTATTGGGAAACACCCATACACACTCATTCACATACACATTTTTTCACTACGGACAATTTTGTTTACCCAATTCACTTATAGCGCATGTGTTTGGGCTTGTGGGGGAAACCGGAGCACCCGGAGGAAACCCACGCCAACACGAGGAGAACATGCAAACTCCACACAGAGATGCCAACTGGCCCAGCCGGGACACGAACCAGCGACCTTCTTGCTGTGAGGTGTCAGTGCTAACCACAGTGCTAAAACTGGACTGACACAATTTCAATTTACTAGAACTTCTATGTTAAACTGCTTTGACATAATCTACATTGTAAAAGCGCTATAGAAATAAAGATGAATTGAACTGAATGGAATATTAATAGTTGGTAAGGTAGAAGTTGGGTTTAGGTTTTGGGTAGGATCAGGAATGCAGAATAAGTTTATAACTACTACTGAACAGTTAATATCTTAACAATAGGCAGGTTATAAGCCAGTATTTAATACCTAAACTAAAATGTTACTGAAATATATTAGCTATGTGTCATGGTCCTGACCTGACAGTCTTGTCTGTCCTGTCAGTGTTTAATGTTTCCCTGTTTGTCCTGTGCTTGTTTACATTGCTTTGCCTTAATTTGTGTTGGCCATGTGCTCTTGTCTTTCCTCCTTGTTTTCAGTTACCCCGCTCTCTTATTTAGACCTTGTTATCCTGACTGTTTTCACCTGTCTCGTGTGCTTTGTTCTATATATTGTGCTGTGTGTTCTCATTTCTTTGCTGGTTCGTTCCATGCGAGCTTGTCTTG
This sequence comes from Danio choprae, assembly GCA_903798125.1. Classification (NCBI taxonomy): domain Eukaryota; kingdom Metazoa; phylum Chordata; class Actinopteri; order Cypriniformes; family Danionidae; genus Danio; species Danio choprae. The sequence goes on along the minus strand of CAIGQW010002378.1, from coordinate 13,117,043 downwards.
TATCCTAACCTTATATCCTTCCTGAGCGTTTTGTCTTGCCTGTTCTAGTTCTCGTCTACGTATTGTTTGTTTGTAGCTAGTGCTTTATTTTGTTTGTTCCTAGTGTTTACTTAATTTTGTGTCCTAATCTTTATCTTGCTTTATCCTTTGAACCATTTTTGTTCAGTTTTCTTTCTGTCAGTGCCAGTCTTGTATTAGTAGTTGATTATTAATAGTTTTTTGATTGTTTAATTTCTCTTTAAGATTCTAGAAGTATTTATTTCAGTTTCTTTCTCTTTTTTATCCGATTGCCCAAGTCAGTCTAGTTCTAGGATTTATATTTGATTTCCTATTTTTCTTTTAGATTTAGTTAGTTTTAATTGTATATTATTGCTGCCTGTTTGCTGTCCTGTCTTGTCTTATCATTTTCCAGTCCTATCCCGTGTCCTGACTTCCCTGGCCTGCCAGTCTGGAGTTTACGTGGCTTGCACCAGGATCTAGCTCTGGTTTTGATGATTGTTGCTCCTACTCCTAGCTGGCTGTTCATTTTGGTGCCATCTTGTCTCTACCACTGGCTTCACTGTGTTGTTGCCCCTACTGTTTGGACCTTGTTGTCCCCTTGTCTGTCTACTTGTGCATAATTCTGTCAATAAACCCCTTTGTATTGTTCATTGCTGCAACTGGGTCCGCTTTCTTGCAACCAACCGTGACACTATGAATACACTGGGTACAAGATGGCCCAATATTTACACTAAAGTCATTTACCTCTCTGCGGTCAAGAGCAGCATACTCCGCTTCGATCTCCTGAGCTCCTGGAACCTGAGAGAAAACCATCTGCGACTCCAGACTGAGCGCCAGATCCTTATGATGCTGTTTCTCCGCGCAGTCACACGGTGTCTCCCTGTCTTCGTTCTCCACAAACAAATCTGCAGCGTTCTTCACCAACAACTGCAAAAACACAATAGAAATTCTTAGCTGACGTAATAATAACTAACCATGGTTTTGGTACACTAACAATAGTTAAACCTGTAAAACTGTGGTTATACAGATGCTCAATCTGCCAAAAAACATGGTGACTACGAGGGATACACCCAAAAAATAATAATAATTTAATTCAGGAAACCAAAACCAAAACTGACATTTTGTAAATTAATTCTACGTAATTTTTGTATCAATAATAGGCATTTTAACTCTAATATTATACTATTAACTAATACATTAAGTAATATTATATGAATAAAGTATAATTTCACAGTAAACAATCAAACTTTTTTATTAAATGTCAAATTAGAAAATAGGGCTGCACAATATATCGTTTCAGCATCGATATCGCAACGTGTGCATTCACAATAGTCACATCCCAGGATTTGCAAAGTAAAGTCAGGGTTATAGTTGACCAGTAGCCACAAGTGATTTATGGTTACATTCTGCAGTGACTCCACAATGTTACCAAAACATTTAGCTTTTGCATGTTACTTTTAAAGCCCATGTTGGCATTTTAAGCCAGTTCAAGCATTGGGGCATTATGAATTATAATGTTTGTAACTTTTAAGAAAGATTAATTGTATTTATGTATATATACGATTTTACATTTGACTGTGTACCTGAATACTGCTAGAATCCTAGAAAAGCACTGTTTATTTTATTTGTGTCTTTGCTCTACTGTATTTATCAGTGCTTGTTATTGATTTATTATAGTTTATGCAAATGCACTACAAAATGATCCCAATTACTCTAAAATAAAGATTTTTTTCCCAATAATACCATTCAAGTCATCTGGTGAAATTATACACCATATCGCATGTGTATCGCAGAAAAATTAAATATTGCAATGCCGGTTTTTCCCAATATCATGCAGCCCTATTAGAAAATATTTTACAACAAACTTAAATATATTATATCACTATTCATTCATTTCAACAGAATCAAATGTTGTTCTTATTAATACCCACTTAACTAATATTATACAGTAATCAACAGTTGGTAAACAAAAGAGTAAAAAAAAATAAAAATGACACAATCTTTAATTAACTCCATAGAACTCTATATAAAAGCCAGAAACTTTTTTTGTCCAGGCTTATCTAAAGGGTTAATGCTGCCAACCAATGATCAACAGTAAATATTACAAATTGTACCTCTTCCCAAAAGGAAAAACCAGCAACAACCAAGAAAGCAGGATTATAGGCTGTCATGGCTTTGAAATCAAAAAATGCTATTACAATGGAAGTCAATGGGGCAAAAACAGCCACCAACATAATAAAAAGGGTAGTCAATTTGAGTGAATTGTCCAAAATATGTGTCAAAATAAGCCAAAAATTATCCATTTGCTGAAACACAGAGAAACCATTGGCCAAATTAAGACTCTAAATCACCCCAGAGTGGATGAAAACATCCCCAACAGCACACAAGAGTTAAAAAAAAAACAATAATCTGATTACCTCGACGCAGTTCTTCATGCCAGCTGCCGCCGCGTAGTGCAGGCAGGTGCTCTTTTTGTTGTCGGTGGTGTTGACGTTGGCTCTCTCGTACTCTCCCTGGTCCAGCTTGGCTCCGGTCCACTGCAGGATCATCTGGAGACACTCAGCCCGCTTCTGCTGGTCCTCCTGGGGCCGGCTGATGCGCGGCTGCAGAGCTCCTTCACCCAGCAGGATCTGTGGCCCCATGCAGAGCAGGTGCAGCGCCGTCTCATTGTGGACATTGCACTTGTTGGGGTTTCCATCTTTGCAGAACAGGAAAGACCTGTGGTAGAGGAACACAAGGGAAGGACTGGAATTAGGTGCAATTTACAAATATGAATAACATTGAAATAACCATTGGTAGGCCTACACCAAAGATTCTTTAGTCCATTATTGAGTCTGTTTATTTACTTAACGTATGTATTTATTCAGTTTTTAAATTAATTTCAGTAATATTATTGAATAATATGCAAATGTTTGTATAATTTATTTACAATACAGTTTGTAAAGTAATATCTATCAGTCTGTCTGTCTGCCTATCAGCCTGTTCGTCTATTCATCTATCTATCCATCTGTCTATCCGTCTCTCTGTCTGTCTGTCAATCTATCTATCCATCTGTCAGTCTATCTGTCTGTCTGTCTATCTGTCCATCTATTTACCCGCCTGTCTATCTATGCATCCGTCTGTCTGTCTGTATATCTGTCTGTCTGTTTATTTGTCCATCTATACACTTGTCTGTCTCTGTCTATCTATCTGCCTGTCTGTCTATCTATCCATCAGTCTGTCTGTCTGTCTATCCATCCATTTGTCGGTCTGTCTGTCTGTCTGTCTATCTAACTTTCAGTCTGTCTGTCTATCTGTCCATCTATATATCCGTCCTTCTGACTATCTATGCATCTATCCATCTATCTATCTGTCTGCATATTTGTCTGTATATCAGTCTGTCAGTCTATCCATCTGTCTGTCTATCTGTTTGCTTGTCTGTCCATCCATCTGTCTATCTATCTGCCTGTGTGTCAATGAAAATAAATTAATATTAAAGTATGAAATGTGCCCCAAGAAGTACTCAAAGGGAAATACAGAGCCTTGTAAGCTTTAAGAATGAACTCACTGATCGCATTCAACAGGCTTTAATGCCTTTCAGTGGAAATGACTCAGCGCGCTGTTCTGGGAAGTCTGTGATGTGTATCTGGCACTGGGAGTTTATTAGTTGATGCAACTGAAAACAACACCCTGCATCCTCTTAACCTTGTTCTCCAGCTGCACCCGGGGGGCCTGAAAGACTGGTTGAACTACCGAGAAATTGACAAGGAGGACACCTGCTAAACTGAGCAACTGTTGGATCCAGTGACAATTGAACCACAGCACAATAATGACATAGCCACTTCATGAAATGCAAATTCAAGCACTGCTTATAATAACGTCTAGACGTGCAGGTAACAGACAGCTTGTGCTTTTGTTTTGCTGTATGCTGGCTAAGTAAAGTGTGATCATAACAAATACAAGACAACACAAAGGGCATCTGTGTGTTAGGCTGAAGCCAGAGCATGCCATGAGCTTCAAACATCTGGCCTCAAAAAAAAATGAGGGTGTAGTCTAGACTGGAAGGCAGATTTTCCAAGAATCAAAAAAAAAAAGGGAGTAAGAATTCCAGTTTGAACACAGCAAAGTGTGGTATTAGCTATTTAATGTATAACCACTTCAAACTAGTTAAGGACTAGCTTGGGTTTAGTCTTTGTTACTGAACAAAGATATTAAAAAGACAAACAGAAGTCAAGAATGCAGAATAGTATATGTATAACCAGTGTTGGGGGTAACGCATTAAGGCTGGTTTATACTTCTGCATTGAGTGATCAGCGTAGCCGTGCATTTATACTTCTGTGCGCAGCTCTGCAATAACACTTCCGAAACGCTAGCGGCCAGCAGGTTTTTATGTTCCTCTGTGTAGAGTTTTTTTTTGATGGTGTTTTGTTTTTTCTGAACGCTCCCTTAATGTACAAGTAGCTAAAACAATGGCGCAGTGGGTAGCACAATTGCCTCACAGCAAGAAGGTCGCTGGTTCGAGCCTCGGCTGGGTCAGTTGGCATTTCTGTGTGGAGTTTGCATGTTCCCCCCGTGTTTTCGTGGGTGTCCTCCGGGTGCTCCGGTTTCCCCCACAAGTCCAAACACATGCGCTATAGGTGAATTGGGTAAGCTAAATTGTTCGTAGTGTATATGTGTGGATGTTTCTCAGTGATAGGTTGCAGCTGAAAGGGCATCCTCTGCGTAAAACAAATTCTGGATAAGTTGGCGGTTCATTCCACTGTGGTGACCCCAGATTAATAAAGGGACTAACCCGAAAAGAAAATGAATGAATGAATGAATGAATAAACAAGACAATAGATCATAAAGATCTTTTGCTCCAAATGGTTCATAACGCTTATTGAACCGAATGTATTTAGTTTATTTATAAATATTGTGTTCACATCCCCTTTCTATTGTAAATAAACTTTGCATACAAGAAAGAGAACTTAAAGAGATATACAGTGTTAGTGTACAATTAATATTTTTATGCATTTTTCAGTGAATAACGATTGGTATTCATTAAAATAAAGAGCTCGGTCACATAATGTCTTAAAAAAAAAAACATTTAAATTTAATTGAGTTATTGCAAAAGAAAATAACAAAGTACACTAAATTATATACACTCCACTAAATAAACTAAACTTGAGATTTTTTATGTTTCCTTTGATTTTTCCTGTTTATTAAAATTTTATTTAATATTTTCATTCATTTATTTTCCTTCAGCTCAGTCCCTTTATTCATCAGGGGTCATCACAGCGGAATGAACCGCCACTTATCCAGCATATGTTTTACACAGCAAATGCCCTTTCTCCAGCCTCCAGTGCTTAGACTGCAGCTCTGCACAAGAAGTTTTGCCATAGGAGAAATGGTCGTGCCCAACTGAGCCTGGTTTCTCTCTAAGTTTTTTTTACTTCACTTTCGTCAATTGGTGAAGTTCGTTCCTTGCCACTGTCACCACTGGCTTGCATGGTGAATTGAAAAAACTGAATTCATGCTGAGCACTGTATTGATCTGAAAGAACTTTTGGATCATAAACAGATGTTGTGAATCTCTTTTCAATAAAAACAAGCAACACAAAAAAGTGTATATCATTTAGTGCAGATCAAAAAAGTGCATATCATGCAGAATATCATTTATGAGCTTTCAGTTTTAAATAAAGTCTGCCTGGCAACAAAGTCCCGTTTCTACTTTTCAAACTAGATAGACTAGATAAACTAGATATGTAGGAGCAGCTTTGCCAGTTATGCCTTTCATATAGTCAGCAGTAAATACAAACTATGAACAATTCATTTATTACAGTATTCAATCATCTTTAGTTCATTCATTTTCCTTCGGCTTAGTCCCTTTATTCATCAGAGGTCGCCACAGCGGAATGAACCGCCAACTTGGCGCAAGTGTTTGGACTGTGGGGGGAACTGAAGCACCCGGAGGAAACCCACGCTAACAAGGGGAGAACATGCAAACTCCACACAGAAATGCCAATTGGTCCAGCCGGGACTCGAACTAGCAACCTTCTTGCTGTGAGGCAACAGTGCTAACCACTGAGCCACCGTGGCGTCTCTCATCTTTCATTAGTTAATGAAAATAAAACCATTCACTGTTAGTTCAAGTAAACTCACAGTGCATTAACTAATGTTAACCAGCACAACTTTAGATTTCAATAATGCATTAGTAAAGGTTGAATGATGATTAATAAATGCTGTAAACGTATTATTTATTATTAGTTCATGTTAGTAAATTACATGGACTAATAAGCCAAATAGAAGGATATAAAGTGAGAGGATGAAAACGATAACAATAAGAAAATGACAAACAATAACAGAACGATGTTGAAAGATGCATAATAAAGGCTGTAAGCGTAGTGTTCATTACTAGTTCGTGGTCGTAAATACAATACATGAACTAATTAGCATTAACTAGGGGAACCTTATTGTAAAGCATGACCGAATGATAAAATTAAAACAATAGAATGATATATAAAGTGATTAAATGAAAACAATAACAATAATAAAATAACAAACAATAACAGAACGATAATGAATGATGAATAATAAAGGCTGTAAATGTATTGTTCATTATAAGTTCATTATAGTAAACAATACATGAACTAATAAATTTAACTAGGGGAATAATAATAAATAACAGACAATAACAGAATGACAAGGGCATCACGGTGGCGCAGTGGGTAGCGCTCTCGCCTCACAGCAAGAAGATCGCTGGTTCGAACCTCGGCTGGGTCAGTTGTTATTTCTGTGTGGAGTTTGTGAATGTATTGTTCATTATAGTTTATTATAGTAAATACAATACATGAACTAATAAAATGAACCATAGGGTGGAGTTTGCATGTTCTCCCCGTGTTCGTGTGGGTTTCCTCCGGATGCTCCGGTTTCCCCAACAAGTCCACAAACATGCGCTATAGGTGAATTGGGTAAGCTAAATTGTCCATAGTGTATGTGTAAATGTGTGTATGGGTGTTTCCCAGTGATGGGTTGCAGCTGGAAGGGCATCCGCTGCATAAAACACATGCTGAATAAGTTGGCGGTTCATTCTGCTGTGGCGGCCCCAGATTAATAAAGGGACTAAGCCGAAAAGAAAATGAACGAATGACAAACAGACGCGTGACCCAAAGAGCTGTAAAATAAAGAGAGGAAAGTGGAGAAGAAAATAATAATCGAGGAGGGACAGAGAGTCTCAGTAAGCAGATGTTCAGCTGTAATCACCATTATTTTCTCAGAGGGGAACATTAGCATTAAATCAGAGTTGGCTATGTTGCTCCGAGTGGTCCTGACTCAAATACCAAGCACTGAAATTCAACAAACCATGGAAAAAAATAACCTTGCATCACACAAAAACACTATAGAAGCTTCCCATTCCAAGCATACTTGCCTCAGGTCCTGTCTTCAACACTGAAGGTTAGTGTTTTTTGTTCTGCCTGAAGCAACAACCATCTATAAACCCTGGTGTGTTGGTTAGGCGGACTGACTGTTGGAGTGTTCCCATGACATGAACACAAGTCCAATGATCTTAACCCTCTTTGTTAGGCTACACATTAGTAATAAATATATTTGTAGATTTTGCCTGGACACATATGCTAGCATTATATTCTTTGGGATCAGTTTTTAAAAACAAATAAGTAATCAAAGCTGCATTTATTTGATCAAAAAAGACAGCAAAAACAGCAATACTGTATAATAATATATCAATTTAAAAGAACTGTTTTCTACTTTATTTATTTTTCATTCATTCATTCATTTTCATTTCGGCTTAGTCCCTTTATTAATCTGGGGTCGCCACAGCGGAATGAACTGCCAACTTATCCAGCATATGTTTTACGCAGCGGATGCCCTTCCAGCTGCAACCCATCACTGGGAAACATCCACACACTCTCATTCACACGCATACACTACGGACAATTTAGCTTACCCAATTCACCTATAACGCATGTGTTTGGACTTGTGGGGGAAACCGGAGCACCCGGAGGAAACCCACGCCAACACGGGGAGAACATGCAAACTCCACACAGAAACGCCAACTGACCCAGCCGAGGCTCGAACTAGTGACCTTCTTGCTGTGAGGCGAACGTGCTACCCACTGCGCCACCGTGAGGCCCTTATTTATTTTTATTTGAGTTATTAATGCTATTTCCTATCAGATTTTTCTAGCAGCATTACTCCAAATTTCCTCATGTTATGAAATACTTAAGAAATTATTTAATTATGCTGATTTTACTCATCATGCAGCATTTCTTCTTCTTCTTCTTCTTCTTCTTCTTCTTCTTCTTCTTCTTCTTATTATTATTATTATTATTATTATTATTAATAATAATGTTTGAAAATTGCTAAATAATAAATAATAAAACAATAAATGGAACAGAAATTCTTTTAAATGAAAAATGATGTACATTTTAATGCATTTACTGCATTCTTACTGAATAAAAGTGTTATTCTCTAGCTAGTCTCAAATAATTTATTTTAAAAATAATAATTTTTAAAACTAATAAAAAACAATATGGAAAATATTAACAATTATTATATAATTATATTTAATCATCAAATATAATTTAATAACAATATTCTCAATGTCCTTCACTTTATTAGAATTACATTATTTAGAATTATTTTTTTATCTATTTGCTTAATTTTGTTATATTTAAATTATTTATATAGCTGTTTTTCTATTAAATTGAAAACAGATGCAAATATGATTGTGATGCATTACATTATCACATTTTTGTTACATCTCAATAACAGTATTGTTAAAAAAGTAATAATAATAAAATTATTTATACTTTTCATATTTTTTATTACACTGTTAAACTAACATTTTTTAATAATAACAATTCTTCTAAAATGGCTGAAGCATGCCTTGAGGTATTTTCATATATTTCTTCCTATTTTATTACTATCTGGAACAGCCCATTACTCATTAAAACAACCTGCATTTTTATTCTTTCCCTTTTCATAATTGTTTTCACTATTTTTTTCCTTTTCAAATGAAAAGATGCACGTGCATTTGTGCTGTATTACACTGCCATGACTTCAGTTACATCTCAATAAATAAGATTATTTAACCCTTGTGTGCTGTTGGGGATGTTTCCATCCACTCTGAGGTGACTGAGTCACAATTTAATTTGGCCACAACTTTCTCTGTGTTTCAGCAAATGGAATGATTTTTGTCCACAGCTCTTATTTTGACACATATTTTGGGAACACAACAATACACTCAAATTGACTACACTTGGCGGCTGTTTTTCCTCCATTGACTTCCATTATAATCTCATTTTTTGGTTGCAAAGCCATGACACCATATAATCATGCTTTCTTGAGTGTTGCTGGTTTTCCCTGTTGGGAAAAGGTACAATTTAGAATTTTTACTGTTGATCATCAGTTGCAGAGCAAA
>CAIGQW010002378.1:13097243-13107544 GCA_903798125.1 Danio choprae | reverse complement strand
TGTGTGTGTGTGTGTGTGTGTGTGTGTGTGTGTGTGTGTGTGTGTTAATTAATTAAACTATAATTTGCTACTTTACTCCATAGAACTCCATATAAAAGCCAGAAATAAAACAGGCCTATCTAAAGGATTAATGCTGCCAACTGATGATCAGCAGTAAAACTGACAAATTGTACCTCTTGCGGGGCCTCACGGTGGCGCAGTGGGTAGTACGATCGCCTCACAGCAAGAAGGTCGCTGGTTCAAGCCTCGGCTGGGTCAGTTGGCATTTCTGTGTGGAGTTTGCATGTTCTCCCCGTGTTGGCGTGGGTTTCCTCCGGGTGCTCCGGTTTCCCCCACAAGTCCAAAGACATGCGCTATAGGTGAATTGGGTAGGCTAAATTGTCCGTAGTGTATGTGTGTGAATGGGTGTGTGTGGATGTTTCCCAGTGATGGGTTGCAGCTGGAACGGCATCCGCTGCGTAAAACATATGCTGGATAAGTTGGCGGTTCATTCCGCTGTGGTGACCCCAGATTAATAAAGGGACTAAGCTGAAATGAAAATGAATGAATGAATGTACCTCTTGCCAACAGGGAAAACCACCAGCAATAAAGAATGCATGATTATATGCTGTCACGGCTCTGCAATCGAAACAATTGATTATAATGGAAGACAATATGGGAAAAACTGCTACCAACATACCGAGAGGATAGTCAATTTGAACAGTACACAAGGGCTAAAAAATAAAAAATAAACTCATGCATTGAGGTGCTGCCTGTACCTGATGAGGCGGGTCATGGCGTGGCGTGAGGCGTAATGCAGGGGTGTGTTGTGTTGATAGGGCTCCCCATAAGAGGCGTTGGGTTCCAGAGCCTCTTTAAATTGAGGGTTGCTCTCATAGAGTTGGCAGGCCAGGCCTTCATCTCCACTGATAAGTGCTTTACGGAACTTTGTGGCTGTATTCCCCATGGCAGGAGCCGCTGAGCCCACATTCAGTGTTCAACACTCAGCCAGCGTGACTGCGGGCGGCCTGCATACCTGCAAACACATGTAATTAGATTTGGTCCACATAATACTAAATGAAACGTTTGTGAAAACAAACAAAAAATATAAAATAAGTATTGAACACGGGGAAAATAAGTATTGAACACGGGGAAAATAAGTATTGAACACGTCATGTTTTTTCCTGGGAATAATATTTCTAAAGGAGCTGTTGACATGGAATTGAACCAGATTTTGGTAAAAACCCAAACAATACAAACAAAAATAAAAAAAATTAAAAATGAGTTGTGTGTAATAACAATGTAATGACACAAGGAGGCGTCTTGAAGTCTCTCATATGGAGAATGAAGTCACATGCATTGCTCAGTGTGAGTTTTTTCACAGACTTCAACAGAGTGTAAAGCTCTTGATGGTTCTGTGGGTCTCGTCTATCAAATCTGATCTTTATTTTGTATTTTCTATTGGATTCAAGTCAGGTGATTGGCTGGGCCATTCTACAGCTTTATTTTCTTTCTCTGAAAGCATTTGAGGGTTTCCTCGGCTGTGTTTTGGATCATTGTCTTGCTGAAATGTCCACCCTGGTTTCATCTTCATCATCCTGCTAATGTAGATGTTGGACTGAAGCAGCTAATATGCATTTACACTGAGGAAGGGCAGAGGGTTGCTGAAGAACTACTGAGAGATTTCAGCTGCTGACTGGGCTTTCACTGCCTTTCTACACCTCCCTTTCTTCATGTGTTCAAAACTTTTTTCTTGTGTCATTTTATTACACATAACTTCATTTGTAAAATAATTAGATTTGTTTTCTATGCATATATGGATTTTCTATCAACATCCGGTCAAAATTTCAAGTCAAAGGCATCTTTAGAAAAATGTTTTCTGAGAAAAAGGGTGGCGTGTTCAATACTTATTTCCCTCGCTGTACACTGATGAATGAGAAAAATCCCTAATAATAATAAAAAATGTAAAAAATTATAAAATAAAAAAAATAAATAAAATAAAAGAAAAAATAAATAAAAATAAAAAATTACTCTAAACAAAATAGAGCAGAAGAACTCAATTAAATGTGTGCAGCTTTCTTACAACGCCGCCTTCTCATGTGCATAGCCTAGCAAAAGACAGCAGATTTAAAAGACAAAGGCTTACCTCTAGCAAATGTTTACACAGAAAAACAATGCAATACAAAAACATGTTCTGCATGAACAGCCTGTTATAGGCGTTTCTGTTTGGGACACATTAAACAGTATAAAAACGATACACTTTAGTATAATATAAAACTCACACAAGGCTACTGTTCTTTTACGGGAAAAATAAACAAGCTACTATTCAACTCGCACATAGGCCTAACCTTGTGGAAACCCCCAACGTAACAAAAACCAGTCTGCTTCATGTGCATTTGCATATGACCACGCTGTGCAAACAACAATCTTTCACAGGTGCCTTGATCTGATCTTATCATTGCGCCTTTTTCGAGACATTTCAACAGATAAAACGGCTCTCTTTTTGAAAAAAACTATACGGTTTTATTAGTTAAGGTTAGTCAATGCATTTACTAACATGAATAAATCTAAATGTGTTATTCATTGTTTGTTTATCTTTGTTAATGTTAATATAAATAAAGTCATTCATACAGTAGCTAACTGATGCTAACTTATAGTGCACTAACTAATGCTAACAAGCATGTACACTACCTGACAAAGTTGTAAGAGCAACAAATAATAACTTGAATTCTGGTTGATCATTTGGAAAAGTGGCAGAAGGTAGATTTTTCTGATGAATCATCTGTTAAACTGCATCCCAATCATCACAAATACTGCAGAAGACCTACTGGAACCCGCATGGAGCCAAGATTCTCACAGAAATCAGTCAAGTTTGCTGAAGGAAAAATCATGGTTTGGGGTTACGTTCAGTATGGGGGCGTGCGAGAGATCTGCCGAGTGGATGGGAACATCAACAGCCTGAGGTGTCAAGACATTTGTGCTGCCCATTACATTACAAACCACAGGAGAGGGCAAATTCTTCAGCAGGATAGCGCTCCTTCTCATACTTCAGCCTCCACATCAAAGTTCCTGAAATCAAAGAAGGTCAAGGTGCTCCAGGATTGGCCAGCCCAGTCACCAGACATGAACATTATTGAGCATGTCTGGGGTAAGATGAAGGAGGAGGCATTGAAGATGAATCCAAAGAATCTTGATACACAATATTAATTCTGTTTCCACTGCAGCATGAGTTTATATTCTATACTGTACATTATTTCAGTTAATTCTGTCAATGCCTTTTTTTTTTTTTTCCTTCACTTCGTCAATTGGTGAAGTTTTTTCCTCGCCACTGTTGCCACTGGCTTGCTCGGATCGGGACTTGTGGAGCTGCGCTTCGGTGGATTTGCTCTCCAGTGTTTGAACTTTCAGCAGTGAAACTTAAACCACACTGAACTGAACTGAACTGAACTAAACTAAACTCTGAAATCTGGACTTTACTAAAACATGTTAAGCTGCTTTGACACAATCTACACTGTAAAAAGCGCTATATAAATAAACTTGAATTGAATTGAATTGTTGAGTATCGTGACAACCCTAGATACAGTTGCCTTGAACCTTGTTCCCCCTCCCCTCCCCCTTCCACACACAAACACACACTTTAATTTGAAACATGGAGAGTGGGAGGGGCATAAAGTAGCTCCTCCCCTTTGCAAAAACAGCCAATAGGGATTTGTTACATCACAGCTCTGCCAGTGAGAGTGGCTGAGCTCAACTACATCAAATTAAAAGAAAATGAGAAGCGTCTTGAAGGGGGCGGGGCATGTCAGACACTAGAGAGCATTTGATTGGTCAGAAGATTTGATGAGAAACTGATATATGAGGTTATGTCAAAAAAAATGTTGATCTATTTAGGCCGAAGTGACATACCACAAGCTTTTGATTTTTATATCTCCTAAATGCTAGTTTTATCACCGTTTTGTACCACACTAGCTTATAGACATCTTTAAGACTAACATACTGATACTAACATCTAAAAAACACCATTTTAATTGCACGGGACCTTTAACTAAAGAAAACTTATTGTAAAGCGTGACCAAAAAGACTAAGAAAAATTACAAGCATGCTAAAAAAAGAAACTTTTTAAAAGGGTAGCATGGCCTGAGGGATCTATAATGTTTGATCAGCTCAACAATCCGGTATATCCATCCCGTCATGCTCTAATACATCTTCTTGAGAGTGGCAGCAGGTGCACTGATCGGGCATGAGCGAGTGGGTGGGAGTCGGGCGAGTTCGACCCGCTTTTTAGGTCATTCTGTCTGCTCTGTTGTTCTTTTCCACATGGCTTCACATCTCGCTCGTGTTTAACACAGACGTCTGTGGAGTTACGTCACAAAACAAAGCACATTTTAGCACTCAGAATGATCCTTATAAATGTGCCCTGTGGTCGAGTGGCACATTTTCAGGTGGGATGTCTGAGAATGCAGAACAGATGAATTAAGAGCGACGTTTTGGCAGGCGCACAAAAAGAGGGAAATGTTTCTGTTCCACAAGCTTCCCCCCACACCAGAGCTCAATCATTAAACATACTGTGCGTCCATTAATGGAAAAACTCCATTTGCATTTATTTTACAGGCAGTGGGCCGCTCTCAAACAATGCAGGCTTTGTGTTAAAAGATGATCCTCATCTGCCGTTTTCACTTTTAACAATGTCTGAAACTCCAGGCTAATTCATTTCCATGGCAGACAGGAACAGCGTGCAGACATTAAAAGCGAAAGTAACAAACCTGTGTGAATGTCTTTGTGTTTGTATGGAAGACAAAAGGAGGAAGCAGAGGGAGCGATGCTCAACAGAAATGATTAGCCATGAAGGCCATCGGTTCACCGAACTCACCGCTGTTTACTGCGTGTAACCAGAGATGCAGGAACACTGGAACGTTTTTACTCGCGATTCCTCATCGGATCACTCGCAAGTCAGCTTATACACAAACCAGCTGATAGACGTGACTTTGAAACACTCCAGTGTCCCTGTATCTGTGGTTACCCTCAGTAAACAGCGGTGAGTTCGGTGAACTAATGACCTTCACGGCCAATCACAGTCATTTCTGTTGAGCACATGAACACAATGGAAAATCAGCACTTATTAAGAACGTGCTCAACAGCGCTCATTTTCGCAGGAAATGGACGTTTTTAACATTTCAATACCAATTGGTATCGAATTCCAGTATCGTGACAACCCTAGATACAGTTGCCTTGAACCGTGCCAAAGCACGCTTGTTCCCCCTCCCCTCTGCCCCGACGGCCTGCACTCACACTGCATTTTGCCTTCTGAGCCGGAGCACGCTTCCGTCATCTATTTTTTCTCCCTAATTTACTGTTGGTGGCTGTTTTTGCCCCATTGACTTTCATTATAACCACATTTGATAGTGTGTAAATGCACAGTCTTTGTTTACTCCATGTGGTTCTGAGAGCTGAGATGCATATTTTGATTTTCTCAGACACATCAAGGTAAGTGCGCAAACGTCACTCTCACACACACACACACACACACACACATACACACACATACACACACTTTAATTTGCTGTAATACTCCATATAAAATCCAGAAACTAAGCTTTTTTTTCCACAGGCCTATCTGAAGGGTGCCAACTGATGAGCAACAGTAAAAATTACAAATCTTAATCTGCTGTCATGGGTTTAAAATAAAAAAATTTGGTTATAATGGAAGTAAATGGGGCAAAAACAGCCACCAACAGTAAATTAAGGAGATTTTTTTTAAATCAATCAAAAACAATGCATCAAAGGCTTGTGTTGTTTTGCATGTCCAACACTGGGATGAAAGGTCAAAAAAATCCAGTCCACAATTACTTTTTATATCAAAAATATGTCATCTTGTGTGTTTTTTCCACCAAATCAATGACATTATTTGTTATTTGGCAATTAAAGAGTTAAAATCCTGCAATTTTCTAAGCAATTTAGTAGTTTTGATGAGGACTGAGGTTGATTACCAGATTTATGCAAACAAAATTGGAAAAATATTTATCTGATGCATTTTTACAGCAGTTTAATTCAGTGGATGTTTTCATCCCGAACATAACAAAAGGGTGGTAAATAAGGCCAGAGTGTATCGTTGAGGTTTTAAAGAAATTCAAAGCATTTTCCCAAAATATGCGTCAAAATAAGATTTGTCACCAAAAATCACTCTGCTAGCTAAACCGCTGAGAAAGTTATAGCCAAATTAAGACTCAAAATCACCCCAGAGTGGATGAAAACATCCCCAACAGCACACAAGGGAATAATGAAGCATTTACAACAGGTTTCTGTCGTTAAAAGTGAACAAGTCATTAAACAAAAGCTCTGAATCTGTGCTTGTAGTTTTTCAGGAACATTCCCAATGTTGACAGCTGATCAGCATCATCAGTTCATCAATAAACCGGTCTCTGGCTGACAGATCGCTACGTTAGAGCCAACAAAACACATCCTTGATAAAGCACAGCTGTAATTGACACACTTCTAAAGCGATTTCCACACTCTGGCGGGTTGACATTAGCCATTAACACACAAAAACAATCACACACACGTACAGTTACCTCATGACGTTTCCATGAAGCGTTGACACACAAATGGTCACAGCGAGCGGCGTGTCAGAAGCTCATATCGACATTGTTATCGGGTAGCAGACCTTTGACCATGTCAGAAATGATATAAAAATAAATGATAAACAACTGTAAAATCATTTGGGGTGGTGCTCGTGGCTGTGTTTGCTGGTCATGCTCTCATTTCATAGGACAATGATCTGCGTCTTCTTCGCGGCGTTAACGGTTGATGGAGGGCCGAATTTAGGACCGGTTGATCGCCATCTGCCGGCGAGGAGAATAAAGGTGTGCTCCAGTGTGCTCACTTTCACAAAGAAATTAATATAATAGTTATTCTTTTTTTAAAATGCAAATCATACCAGTATTTCCTATGTTGATAAAGAGTTTTATGGAGGTCCAAATATGAAATAAATTCATCAGACTATTCAGCTAAAGTTACGTGACTTTATACATAAACGTTTGCCTAGATCTAATAAATCTAGTATCATTTTGTTTCACATCACAGTGTGGATTTGCATTTATAGGTCACAATCTGCAAACAATGTTCATCAGTATGTAATTATTCTCAAACAAAAGACCATTGTGGTCAGAAATGTGCTTTGCTAACATGATTAGCGCATTTGCGCCATCTAAAGGAACAACGTGATAAATGAAAATTTTTTGGGCAATTGTCAATTTTAAAGTAATATTAACCGAACCAATCGATATTTAGAGAGATATGTAATACAAATGCACTCTATCAGTGTAATGCAAATGATTCTGGAGAAATACAGTGGGTTTCCCTTTAATAACAGTCAGTTCTGATAGACCTACATTCTTTAATTGGGGCATATTTTCATTTGATCACTCGTCGGTTTCAGTACTATTTCAAGGATATAAGTCAAAATATGGTCAAAGCAGGTCATCTGATCTGTATATGACAGCAGTTCTGCTCTAACTATCACTATCTAAACCATAAATAAAAAGATTTTAACATGTTAAAAACCTGACATTATATGTGGCAAGCTCTAATAAATAGATAGATAACACTAAATCATTTAGTTTGTTGTGTATGGAGCTAATTATGCTAATAATTATTGTTGACGAGTTTTAGTCCCACAGCTACCCTGCTGAAAAAACCAGCATATGCTGGTAAGGTATGTTTTGATGCTGGTTTTGCTGGTTTCAATGCTGGTCTTGCTGGTTTCAATGCTGGTCTTGCTGGTCTCGATGCTGGTCTTGCTGGTTTCAGTGCTGGTCTCGATGCTGGTCTTGCTGATTTCAGTGCTGGTCCTGGCCAGCATCAAGACCAGCATTGAAACCAGCAAGACCAGCATCAAGACCAGCATTGAGACCAGCAAAACCAGCATTGAAACCAGCAAGATTAGCATACCAGTATCAAAACATACCCTACAGCATATGCTGTTTTTTTCAGCAGGGTAGCTGTGGGATTAAAACTCGTCAAGTGCTTAAATCCATGTAGGCTTAACTGTGTGGCAGTATTTTTATAAACAATACATGGTTCACAAAGACTATACTGTAGTCTATTTATTATTATACTAGTCTATTTAAGCACATAACTTGAAGGGCAGCACTGTGTTCTTGTACACGTGAGCAGCTCATGGTAACAGTGTTTTCAGTGTTTTGGTTTGATCATATGAATAATTGCTGAACGTTACTTAATAAATCATTTCATAATGCAATATGCCAGATATCTTCTCAGGATTGTAATGAATGGTTTCCACATTTGTAGTAAGCAAAAGTCAAGCATTTTCCTGTAGATTCCTTTGAAGGCAGAAAACAATTAAAAATATGACTTTTACATTTTGTGAATGCATATTATTAATAATTATAAAATAGTTTGGTACTATTACATTGATATTCCTTCACCGATTTAAGTATTATAATGTAAAAAATATCATTAAAAGAATTGCCATTACATATTAAATATTATGAAATGCAATATAAAAAGAAATGCAATTAAATATTACATATTTTGTAAATTGGGGCCTCACAGCAAGAAGGTCGCTGGTTTGAGTTCGCCGGGGCTGAGCCAGTTGGCATCTCTGTATGGAGTTTGCATGTTCTCCCCGTGTTGGTGTGGGTTTCCTCTGAGTGCTCCGGTTTCCCCACAGTCCAAACACATATGCTATAAGTGAATTGGATAAACTAAATTGACCGTAGTGTATGAGTGAGTGTGTGTGTGAATGTGAGAGTGTATGGATGTTTCCCAGTACTGGGTTGCAGCTGGAAGGGCATTCGCTGCGTAAAACATATGCTGGATAAGTTGACGGTTCATTCCACTGTGGCGACCCCTGATGAATAAAGGGACTAAGCCGAAGGAAAATTAATAAATATTTTGTAAAATTGCAATTATATATATTTTTCACATTAAAAAAATCGAAGTTTTCATAAATTAGCATTATATTAAAATGATTAAAGTGGCATTATTAACAAAGCACAAGCCTGCACTGCTGCGATTTGCATCATTTATTTCACATATAGGTGTTTGGGTAAAGATTTCCGAGGAACCAATTGTCCCTCAGCAAACTTCAAATAAAAATACGACAACTGAACATGACAGATTTCCTTAAATCAGCACAAATGACAACAAAATAAAACCCAACAACAAAATACAACTCAAGTGGAACATAAACTAATAGAAAGTTCACTGTTAAACCCAAAGATATTGCCAGTTTCTGCTGACCAACTTGTGCCTGGCATGCCCATGATTCATACAATAAACATTCAAGCCGCAGGGCATTGAGGAAAACCAGTCAAGAAATCACTCCAACCAACAATACAGAATAATGCCAATTATAAAAGAGGGGATCGTAGCAGTTATGAAAAGTCAAATAGCCCAAGGTAAAATAATACTGAACTAATAATATATCCAAGAACATCTATTTAGATAAAAAAAGCAACATTCACTACTTTGCAAACGACTGGTTTAGATATCATCACACAGAAACCATTGTGATCAAATTTTCCAAATGTATACAAGCAAAACTGTGAGAGAAAGGATTATGTTTGCAAACTCATCATCGATTTTTAATAGCTAGTCGCGCTTCTTTAATTTAACGGTGACCTTCTGACTTTTATTAATAGGTCGTGTCAGTAAACAACGTTTTTATGCAACAATATGGAACCTGAAATGCATTTACAGAAGCCGTCTGAGACCCCAGAACACTTGTGTGTGTGTTTGGTCACGTGATTGGAGGATGATTATGAGGTGGATTTATGATGCTATTTAAAGCAAGTGGAAAATATTATCCGGGTGTGCGTCTGGAGTGATTCACTCAGTAGTAGTATTATTATTATTAATAATAATTGATGTTCAGCGCTCACGATTATAGATTATTACTATTACAGAGTTAAATTCTCAAATCTAAAGCTGGCTATGTGAATTTATTCAAAAGTGTTCGTTTTAAATAGGTTTATAATACAAGTATTGTGTTATTAAAAAAAGCAGATCATAATTTTGCATATAGACTCACCACCAGAACCCACTCTGGCATAGATGTTGTTTTAATATTGGTATAAATTAGGTGAAGAGAACAAAGCATACTGGAAGATTAGAATGATTCATTTGCTTAGTTTATTAAAGCTTTAGCTTGCCTTTCTCATATTTCTAGTAAACAAAAAGCACAGGTATGGGTTGAAGCATCTGGATGAAGGCCCAGGGCCGACATGCACCGTGGGTAAAAGCATGCAGAGCAGCGTCACGTGATGGAAATCACTCCAGACGCACCGGACACCTCCCATCTA
>CAIGQW010002378.1:13060506-13083398 GCA_903798125.1 Danio choprae | reverse complement strand
CTCTAGGCTAGTTTTGACCAGCAGTTGGCGCTTTAGGCTAGTTTTTAACAGCAGATGGCACTCTAGGCTAGTTTTGACCAACAGATGGCGCTCTAGGCTAGTTTGTACCAACAGACGGTGCTCTAGGTTAGTTTATAACAGCAGATGCCTCTCTAGGCTAGTTTTGATAGCAGACTTTCCTATCAAATTTAAAATATTTCTAGAAATAGGAACATTCGCATTCGAGAAAAATCGATTCTGAGATTTTCAACTTGCATCTCTTTTTTGATGGCACTCTAGGCTAGTTTTTACCAGGAGACAGTGCTCTTGGTTAGTTTATAACAGCAGATAGCGATCTAGGCAAGTTGAACAACAGATGGCGCTCTAGGCTAGTTTTAACTGTACACAAATACACAAGGTAGAGCACTTGTGATTAAGTCGATATTGATTTCTCAAACAATTTTTAACCACAGCTCTAATGAGCATAATGTTGTCAATTTATTGTGGTATATCTCCATCAGTTAATGAACAGAAATTATTTTTAAATCCAGCACTGACCTCCGTGTACTCTCCTCGCAAGCCAATGTAATACACACGAGTGGATTCTGCTCCAAAATTTCGAGATATATGGATCGATAAGTGCTCCACATTGGAGAATCTCGCAATCCTGTGCAAAATGTTAGAGATGGTCAACAGGGTGTGCAACAAACAGGACATACAATTTATGTGTTTGTGCACATTAATAACTGCTTACTTGGTTGGATACTCAAGCTCAGCCCGCGGATCCCTGTTTAGACGAAACGCTTGTTCTGGCTCTCTGCTTGTATCATCAAACGACATTTGGGGTATGTTCTTGAACCTGCTCAAAAAGCACCCAGTACCAACAACTATTCATGTAAACTGTAATTGCATCATGCATATTTAAATAATTAATTATTATTATTTTACAGTGAAAGCAAACTGGAGTCTTCAAAAGAATATTTAATCAAATCTAAGTATGTATTTTATATCCTTTATATATTTTTTTAATAATAAAAAAATGGTCTATTATTAACAAATGTCTATGAAAATAAGTCAGAATCCTGAGTTTATATCTTGCATATTTCCAATGCATTTAACCTCTGAGTTCATAGGATTCTTCACATTTTTATTTTTACAATACAAATGTGTATCCAACAATTACTAAGTTAACATTTTGAAATTCTGACTTGTTTGGGAGTTTTATTAATATTTTATTTTATTATTCTTATAAATGTTTTTCTTATATTATCTATATTTGTGGTTCTATAAATAAGTTTATAGGCAATAACAAATAAATCTATGTGAAATTGTGAAGACAAGCTGCTTTAGTTGAATACTCAAGTGTCAGCAAACAACCCTGTATCCACTTGCAGCCCTCATTCATGTAAACTGTACTTGCATTATCCAAATGGGAGTCTGCAAAAGGTCTCATTTTACAGTGCGAGTAAACTCACAGTCTGATTTCAGCTGGATGAGACTCATCATCCTCCCCAGAAATAATGATACCTTTCAGCTTCACGCTACCTGTAAACCTGCAGATACAAGCAGACGCATCCAGCAACCATATCCATTTCTTTTGTGTGTGTGTGTGTGTGTGTGTGTGTGTGTGTGTGTGTCTCAAGGCAGTCAACAAGTTAAAATACAGAAATTATGTATGATATTGCATAATTACGCATAAGAAAAATGTGTTCATCTGACTTCATGAACATTTTAAAATACAATTTTGTAACAAAATCTGAAAGCTTACTGTACATGACCAAATAAGAGAAAAATAAATGAATAAAAATAATAAAAGAACAAAGTATAATAATAATAATAATAACTGAACAAAGTTATATTAACAGATAAGATAATATACACTCACCGGCCACTTTATTAGGTACACCTGTCCAACTGCTCCTTAACACAAATTTCTAATCAGCCAATCATACGGCAGCAACTCAATGCATTTCGGCATGTAGACATGGTCAAGACGATCTGCTGCAGTTCAAACCAAGCATCAGAATGGGGAAGAAAGGGGATTTAAGTGACTTTGAACGTGGCATGGTTGTTGGTGCCAGACGGGCTGGTCTGAGTATTTCAGAAACTGCTGATCTACTGGGATTTTCACGCACAACCATCTCTAGGGTTTACAGAGAATGGTCAGAAAAAGAGGAAATATCCAGTGAGTGGCAGTTCTGTGGGCGCAGATGCCTTGTTGATGCCAGAGGTCAGAGGAGAATGGCCAGACTGGTTGAAGCTAATAGAAAGGCAACAGTAACTCAAATAACCACTCGTTACAACCGAGGTCTGCAGAAAAGCATCTCTGAACACACAACACATCCAACCTTGAGGCGGATGGGCTACAGCAGCAGAAGACCACACCGAGTGCCACTTCTGTCAGCTAAGGAAACTGAGGCTACAATTCGCACAGGCTCACCAAAATTAGACAATAGAAGATTGGAAAAACGTTGCCTGGTCTGATGAGTCTCGATTTCCGCTGCGACATGGCACACTTTGGCCCATTAGTACCAATTGAGCATCGCCACAGCCTACCTGATTATTGTTGCTGACCATGTCCATCCCTTTATGACCCCAGTGTACCCATCTTCTGATGGCTACTTCCAGCAGGATAATGCACCATGTCATAAAGCACGAATCATCTCAGACTGGTTTCTTGAACACGACAATGAGTTCACTGTACTCAAATGGCCTCCACAGTCACCAGATCTCAATCCAATAGAGCACCTTTGGGATGTGGTGGAATGGGAGATTTGCATCATGGATGTGCAGCCGACAAATCTGCAGCAACTGCGTGATGCTCTCATGTCAATATGGACAAAAATCTCTCAGGAATATTTCCAGTAGCTTATTAAATCTATGCCACGAAGGATTATAGCAGTTCTAAAGGCAAAAGGGGGCCAACCCGATACTAGTAAGGTGTACCGGTAGTAGTAGTCGGTGAGTGTATTTTGTATTTATTTTAACAACCGTATTCATTTCTATTGGCAAAGCATTTATATTAACTTATATCAAAAGTAGTTAAAAACACAACAGCAGTAAAAACATGTCCAACAGAAGGAATGAATGCTATTTGATACTTAAATCTTACGGTATATTGAACAGAAGCTCCTCGTCAGCATCACTTTCAACAAACTGAAAATAAAACAGGAGACAAGAATTGGAACAAACAGAAGAGCAATCAATCATTGCATGTAATCGAGGGTCTCTGTGAGTCTTTTTAACACCCCTTTGAGGATATAGTAAAGAAGATATTTATTATTATTTGAAGGGAACAATTGTTAAATCAAGAAGGATTTTCTAGATAAGCAAAAAATACTGTGCAATGCCAATGGCGTAAGCAAAATAATCTTGCTTTTCATTTTGACATAAGATTGTTTTGCTTCTTTTAAGGAAAAACTCACTTAATTTCGACAAGTTATTTCCTAAAACAAGACAATATATGTTTCGCTCGTCTAGAAAATGCTTCTTGATTTAAGAATTTTTAGATATTTGGACTAAAAACAAGACAAAAGAAATGAAGTAAGAAAAGCAAGTGTTGCAATTGTTGATAGTGGCTAATGGGGATCTATGGATTAGTGTAAATTGTTATTTTATTTGGTCTTGCTATTGTTTCTATTGGTTTAATGTATTTTTTTGTTTTTTAGTTTGATGATGATGATTTATTGTAAATGTGTCTTTTTTGTTGGACCCCAAGAAGAATAGCCTATAACGTTACGTTGGTATTGGCTAATAGTCTTTTGTCTTGTTTCTAGTCCACATATCTAACAATTATTATGTCAAGTAGCATTTTCAAGACAAGCAATTGGTTTTGGTATTGTTTTAGTTTAATGTCAAATTTTGATGATGATTGAATGTAAATCTGTCATTTTATTTGTTGGAACCCAATAAGAATAGCCACTACTACGTTGGTAGTGGCTATTGAGTATCGGAATAAACAATATCTAAGCCAGGTTAGTTAACTAGTACCTTATTCCTGTCGGTGCGTTGATCCCAGGGCTTAAACACCAGTTTACCGTCTCCATCTCTGCTCTCGTTCAGACACTGAAGCTTCTCGATGTCAATGCGTCTGTAAAGCTCATATTCCACTCCTCGCTCCGCGGGCTCGTGCTCGCACTCGCAGCAGCCGTGACCGTGACCATGCCCGTGCCCGTGTCCAGACATAGCGTGAACTAGCACTTTCAGACACGACAAAAAAAGTCAGTACACTCACAACTTTCCTCAACAGAGAGATGTGTTGAACGGCTCCTTGTGCGACATATGCTACAATCGTGCAGGTGCTAAAAGAAGTACACTCCACAACACGCGAATACGAAACGTGGAATGTGATTGGACTATAAAGAATCATCAGAACCAACGAGGAGCCGAGCTCGGAGTCGCGTTCGTGTGACGCATTCACGCCTCATTGGTATCTCCGCGTCCTCTTTGTAAACATGTAAACAGTAGAAAGAAAGTTCTTTATCAGTTGTGTAAAAGTTGCCTTATGGAATATAATAAGTCCAGATTTACACCGCAGATGTGGCATTTACTCGTTTTCCCTTCTTACACAGAATGTTTAATACTGCTCAGAGGTGGCATATACATTCATTTTCTTTTCGGCTTAGTCCCTTTATTAATCTGGGGTCGCCACAGCGGAATGAATGAGCAAATGTTTTACGCAGCGGATGCCCTTTTTTTTTTACAGAGCAACCCATCACTGGGAAACACCCATACACACTCATTCACACACATACACTATTGACAATTTTAGCTTACCCAATTCACCTATAGCGCATGTCTTTCGACTTGGGGAAACCGGAGCACCCGGAGGAAACCCACGCCAACACGGGGAGAACATGCAAACTCCACACAGAGATGCCAACTGATACAGCCGAGGCTCGAACCAGCGGCCTTCTTGCTGTGAGGCGATCGTGCTACCCACTGCGCCACCATGAGGCCCCGTGGCATATACAGTTTTAGTCAAAGTTATTAACGTTAGCCATCCTGCGAAATCATACTAAATTTCAAAGATATTTAATATAAGTGCGGTTTAATGTAGAGATTTTGTTTCGACATATTTTAAACATAAGTTTTAATAACTAATTTATCTTATTTTTTTACCATGACAGTATATAATGTGTAGTTATTTTGCAAGATACTAGTGTTCAGCTTAACGTGCAATTTAATTAGGCAATTAGAAATGAAGCCAAATCTAATCTGCAACAGTGGCATTTTGGTGCCTTTAGACTGTACACAAAGCTGGGATGTGGCATAAATGCATTCCTGCAGCAATTACAACTGTATACTTTCATACTAGGTGCTGCGGTGCATCAGAGTAGGCATAATGCAGTCTGGCTTTTATGCATCTAGTTTTAATTTGAAGCAGGCATAGAGACACCTTCAATAACGCAAAGGTGGCAGCAAAAGTGACACTGAAGTGTTTTTACAGACTGTTCAAGACAAGTCAGACAGGATTAACTACAACAGAATTTACAAGTGTATGCTTTGATGATGATGACATTGCATTTTTATACGGCAAATATTGAGCATTACATTTTGAGCAGGCAAATAGCAGCCTTAACTTGGTAGCTTTGTCATTAAATTCGGATGAATTTACATTGCAAATGTGACAAAGAAGTTATGCAGACGGTTTAATACTGCTCAGAGAGGGCATAAATCTATATACATTGCAGTCATAAACGTCATTCATAGAGGCTGAAGTGAGTCTGAGCAGGCATAACTTAACCTGGCTTTTGTGGGGGGGTTTATATACACAAATTTGAGTAGCTTTAACTCTGCTGTGTAAATCTATCTTTACATTGCCATTATAATAGCCGTCAATATAATAGCCGTAGTCATCTTTTACTTGCCTTTATGATGTGGAATAAAAATATGCCATGAAAGTGAACAGAGTCTTTTGTGTTTCAATGATGAACGACATACAGGTTTGGACAAGAGCTTGAGTAAATGATGATGTTATTTTCATTAAGGGTGGAAGTGAATTATAATCATAATATTCAACAATCACGCATAATAATATATAGAATAAATAACGGCACGGTGAGAGCAACACATGGATTTTATTAAAAATGTCCATAGAACACTTCATAAAATCTATTAAAATGACTTGATCTTTCTTCATTCAAGGCAAGGTCCAGGGATGCCAGGTCCGAGATTTTGAAATAAATATCGATGGTGCGGGAAGTGTACAGTCCTTG
The DNA here is from genome assembly GCA_903798125.1 of Danio choprae. NCBI lineage: Eukaryota > Metazoa > Chordata > Actinopteri > Cypriniformes > Danionidae > Danio > Danio choprae. The sequence goes on along the minus strand of CAIGQW010002378.1, from coordinate 13,077,201 downwards.
AACTTTTTACATCTCATCTCATTCTCCCTCTCACTGTACCATTAAAATCATACACTCAGTCCAATGACGATGGACAGCGATTACAGAAACCAATTAAATAAACATGTAACAGTGAATCAGGTGGCAATCTGTAGTGTACCGCTAGCGTTCGGCACCTGTAAGAAGCTTATGACATGCTACGGTGTAACTGATGGTTTGCTGAAGCAGATAATTTCATGTGATTCGCGTCCAGTGAGCTGTACTTGAATTAAAAAGCATTAAAAACATAACAGGTGAGAGGGAATTGCACATTTCCTATGAAGCATTACAGCAAGAAAGGGTTTCCTCCTCCAGTGCTATCACACACACAGATAAAATGTAAAAAATAAAAATAATTGTAAAAAACAAAAATCCCTTTACCGCCGAGAAAATCTGTTCTTGAACGCTTTGATAGTCTTAGCCATCATCGGGGCAATTTCTGAAAAAGAGAGAGCATGAAAGATGAGCGTACAATACATCCCATTCATTTGCAATGGTTTAACCATCAATGTAATGTAATGCAGAGTTCAGGCTGCACCGTATTTTTGTTTTGTTTTGATTAGTTCAAGAATCACTACTCATTGCCTCCTGACCAATCATGGTAAAGAAGTGTGTGATGTAAGAAGTGTGTGATCATGTAACAATCATCAATCTTACACCAATCATGTAAGACGTGTGTGATGTCATCAGAAAGACAGAACTAGCCACTGAATTCTGGAGACGAGTGTAAACAAACACACTAGCTATGTTTTATTCATTCATTCATTTTCTTTTCGGCTTAGTCCCTTTATTAATCTGGGGTCACCACAACGGAATGAACCGCCAACTTATCCAGCATATCTTTTACGCAGCGGATGTCCTTCCAGCCGCAACCCATCTCTGGGAAACGTCCACACACACTCATTCACACACATACACTACGGACAATTTAGCCTACCCAATTCACCTATAGCGCATGTGTTTGCACTTGTGGGGAAAACCGGAGCACCTGGAGGAAACCCACGCAAACACGGGGAGAACATGCAAACTCCCCACAGAAACGCCAACTGACCCAGCCGAGGCTCGAACCAGCAACCGTCTTGCTGTGAGGCGATCATGCTACTCACTGCACCACCGTGCAGCCCAGCTATGTTTTAATCAACCTATTTTATGCACATTGAATATCGGATTTTAAAAAATGCTTGCCAAAATAAATGAGTTTGAGTACAACATAATTTTGGTTTTATTCTTTAAACTACTGTAGACATTTCAGGGTTTCTGCAGGTTTCACCAAAAGTCTGCATGAACTGGAAGTTGCTGAAACCTTTATTTCAGTATGTTGATGTGTGTCCAACTGAAACGGAATATTGAGTAGGGGGCGGGGCTTTCTTTTGCGCATCATTCCCTAAAGAGCAAACTAATGGTAAGAGAGGGTATTGATATGCAGTCGCAATGGAAACCCTCAGGTTGACGTCAACTGAACTGAAGGACCACCACTTTAAATGCGGAAGCAAACGGTCAGACTTTGATCGAAGATTACCAGAACAAACTCATTTTTCAGTGGATTTAGATGCACGGATTAATTACTCGCCTTAAGAATAACAATGTGAAGCTAGCAAAATAAACATTTTAATTAGTACATTTTGATTTCAAGCAGATTTTATGACCATTTTACAGACAAAATGAATTAAATTTCAGACTTGTATAGAGAAAAACGCTAAGGATTTTTTCCTAATGTCCCGGTTTGCCAAGCAGAAAAGATTTTTACTTGCCCCAACAATAACAATGCTAATTTTGTAATTTCTTAGCCACGTATTTTAAATAATGAGTCCAAAAATCTAACTAGTTGTACACACCCTCTTTCTTTTAAACACAATATTTCTTAAAAGAAATATTAAATAGTTAGAAAAACTGTCATGGCAACAGGTCTGGTAGCTCAAACCAGCTCATTTCTGTGTGGAGTTTGCATGTTCTCCCCATGTTGGTGTGGGTTTCCTCCGGGTGCTCCGGTTTCCCCCACAGTCCAAAGACATGTGGTATAGGTAAATTAGGTAAAGCTAAATTGTCCGTAGTGTATGTGTGTGAATGTGAGAGTGTATGGGTGTTTCCTAGTGATGGGTTGCAGCTAGAAGGGCATCCGCTGCGTAAAACACATGCTGGATAAGTTGGCGGTTCATTCCGCTGTGGCGACCCCTAAATGTAGCTTCTTTGCATTTCATTCAATAAGAAAAAAGGCAGACGTTTTCAGAACAATTGAAAATGTTTGTTATTCATCCAATTGTTATTATCTGAAAATAAAAAGCTCTAAATGACAATAACTCAGTTTGATATTTGGAAGAGATGCTATCAGACATTCATTAACCCATACCTAAAGGATCCATATCATTTTCATGTGGTCTCTTAACATTTTCCACAGCTATGCATCAGACAGGGATGCACAATTCTCATCTGCTGAAAATTATCTTTCTTCTGAAAAAACCCCATTAAAAACAATAGCGCTACTGTGCTAACATGGCAATATGACAAATATTGCAAATATGACCAATATGGTAAAATGGTATAATGACACCTCTCGACTAATTCACTGTCAATACAATTTTGCTGTCAATTAAACGTGCTTTTATTAATTCTATTTAACATTTTTAAGTTAATTTAAAAAGTCTCACGAAATCACTTTATATTATTCATTCATTCATTCATTTTCCTTCGGCTTAGTCTCTATTTCAGAGGTCGCCACAGAGGAATAAACCGCCAACTATTCCAGCATATGTTTTACGCAGCGAATGCACTTCCAGCCGCAACCCAGTATTGGGAAACATCCATACACACTCATTCACACACACACTCATACACTACAGCCAATTTAGTTAATCTAATTCACCGATAGCGCATGTGTTTGAAAAGTCATGCATGTGTTGCAAACTCCACACAGAAATGCCACCTGGCCCAGCCGAGACTCGAACCAGCGACCTTCTTGTTGTGAGGCCACAGTGCTAACCACTGAGCCACCGTGCCGCCTACTTTATATTATTTAATAAAAAATTTAATAATGAAAGCATTTTCGGTCTTCAGCCAAGTGCATCAGAATTGTCGGTTTCACCCCAGAATTTTAATTTGGGTGCATCCCTAATATCAGCACCAACGGAGCACTATGGTTTCCTCTCAACTCACTTTTGACTTGTGGTTTGTCTCTGGCACTGTGTCCTGCAGCACTGCTGGGAGCAGAGGAGCGCGAGGATGACTCTGGGGTAGGACTGCTGAATGAAGACTGACCTCCATCAATGGGTTTGCTCTGAATGCTGTAGTTTGTTGCTGGTCTGATCCTGCAGAAGAAGAACCAACATTGAGTCATTTGGCAGATGCTTTTGTGCAAAGCAAATCAAGAATTAGCATCATATTAAAATACAGCTACAACATTTTAGTTGCTTGAGAAATCAGTTCTGTGGTCACACTTTATTTTAAGATACAATTCTTAACATTAACAACACATTTACTATGACTTTAGCTCAAAAAAACGTAATAATAGTTAATAAGGTAGTAGCTGGGTTTAGGTATTGACGAGGATTAGAGATGTAGAATATGATCATTCAGAATATGTACTTTGTAAGTCCCAAGTAACAGACAATATCTTAATAATAGGCAGGTAATAAGCATAATAATTCTCTTATTAGTGAGAACTGGTCCGTATACTGAAGTGTTACCTGTAAATAACTGTAGTAACCTCAATCAACATTTAAATAGTACAGTAAATAAAAAGCGAGTGAGTGGATAACTTGATTTAATCTCTGTATATTAGGCCATTCAATTGAATAGGTTAAAACTTGTATTTTATTCTAATGTGTGCCATGTATTCTATCATTAATAATTTCATTTTTACCCCAATATTACGAAGCGTTTCAACACAGTTTATTTACAATTAAACTCCTCTAAATGAACAGATTGAGGAGTTTGGAGTAATTTTGGGATTTGTTGTGGGTGCGTTTGCATTTTTATTATGATTTTTTATTGTATTTATTTATTTTTTAAGATTTATTCTTGTCATTTTTGTCTTTATTTGACTGGACAGTAGGATGACAGAAAAAATAAGTGGAAGAAAGAGTGTAAACAGGATTGGGAAATCCCCACAAGCCAGGATTCGAACTCGGGACACCCTATGTTGGCACACTAACCACGGTGTTTGTATATTTTTACATCCCAATGTTGACAGGTATGGCAGAAATGTCATGCTAATAGATGTCATCTGTGTGACTAATGCTGAATTCACTCACTTAGCAGATGGAGGAGCAGCGCTTGTGCTGAAAGAACCGTCTTTAGTGCCAAACTTCTCCTGTCTGCGGCGCACATCTCGCGGAGGCTTAACGGCAGAGTTGACATACGCCATTTTAACCTGCCGCCCTGGTAAAAGTGAAAAATATCAAACATTTCCACTTGTGATCGGATTCATGGAAAATTGAATGAGTGAAAATTCATTCGGCTTAGTTCCTTATTTATCAAGGGTCGCCACAGCGGAATGAACCGCCAACTATTCCGGCAAATGTTTTACACAGCGTATTCCCTTCCAGCCACAACCCAGTACTGGGAAACACCCATACACACTCATTCACACACACACACACACACACACACACACACACACACACACACACTCGCTACGGCAAATTTAGTTTATTCAATTCACCTCTAGCACATGTGTTTGGACTGTGGGGGTAACCGGATTACCTGGAGGAAACCCACACCAACACGGGGAGAACATGCAAACTCCACACAGAAATGCCAACTGGCCCAGCTGGGACTCGAACCAGCGACCTTCTTGCTGTGAGGTGTCAGTGCTAACCACTGAGTCACCGTGCTGCCCATGAGTGAAAAATTATTGGATTAATGAGTGACGTCTGCAGGTACCTTTAGGTTTGTTTGCATGGGCAGAGCTGATGTTCATGGTGAGCTTGCGCAGACGTTCCTCCCGCTCTTCATGGAGCCGGAGATACAGCTCCCTCCAGGATTCATACTCTTGAGGAGCTTCATGCTTAAAATCCCGGTGACAGTGTTTCATCCAAAGATCATCTGACTCTTCTGTGAAAGACTGAAAAGAGACGCTTTCAGATGGCAGATTTGTCAAGCTCTAAGGGCATACTCACACTAATACAGTTGCCTTGAACCGTGCCGAAGCGCGCTTGTGTTTCATTGAAAAGTAAGAATGATTAATAAATCCATATTAAACAGTCCCTTAAAAGTGACGTTGCGTCTTTGGTTTCGCGCTCAGGTGCACTTTGCACTCCCAGTACAAGCGTACCACGCCGAAGCCTAACCGAACCGCGCTCTGGCACACCTCTTCCAACCGGGCCAGGGCCGGCCAACTGAACCGATTCGGAGCACTCACACTTGTCAAAGGAACCGGGAAACGCACCAGGGCACGGTTCAGATAGTCTAGTGTGAGTGCACCCTAAATGTCTATGCAAAGTTATAAATGGAAAATGTAACAAGTAGCGTTTTTATGTATTATTAAACATATCAGTGACTTCAGAAAGACTAAACAAGTCTTATGCTGTATGGGTCAAAATGATTGATATTTTCTTTAATAAATCATGTTTCATGAAGATATTTAGGTTTTCTTTCTGTAAATATATAGAAATAATTATTTTTGATTAGTAATATGCATTGCTAAGTGCTTTATTTAGACACCTAAAGTGTTGCAGTTGTCTAAATAAAGTTGTGTGGCAGCAGTGTGTGAATATAACCAGCTTCTAATGGTAAAAAATTTATTAATTAGATTTTTTATAATCACACTTAATAAAAACAGTCTGCAGACACACGTTGATTGACATTCTCCCTTTGCACGTGTCATCAGAGGGGGAAAGCCCCGCCCATTAGTTTCATTATTTCATTAGCATAGGACATTATAGGACCCGCCCTCTCTTGATAAATTAAAGGGATTTTACACTTATGACTGGTTTTGTGGTCCAGGGTAACATATGTGGGGATTTGATGTTCAAGAATGTTGTATTTGTTTTGTTCAGGAATCTCTCAGAACAACTACATTCATGTTAGTAACGATCAATTTAATGTCTTCTAGCTGAGTAAAAGTATTAATTCAATTAAATTAATTAGATAAATTAAAAATCTGTCTCAATAGAATACATGAAGAAAAAAGAGGTCCAGTACAGAGTTGAGATTACAATAGTGACGCTTATAATCTGCACATGATTGAGTTCACACACACACACCTGATTACACTGTTCAATCCGGTAAAGCTGCTCAGGAGTGCATCTCTCCAGAACCGGCCTCAGAATTTCATACGGGACTCCGCCCACTTCATCAATCGCTACAAAAAAAGTGGATCATTTCAACAAAAAATGGAGTGAATCAATTATGAAACTGCAATTGCATCTCGGATGTCATTCATTAAAAATTAATGACAAGTTTTCATGAAATAATATTATAATTAAATATAATATCATGCTTTCAAATGCTGTGAAGTAAAAACACTCACCGTCATAAAATATATGATAGCAATTCATAGTAAATACTAACTATAGTCAAAGACTATAGAATACACAAGACATGTCACTTGTATAGTTTTGAATGGGGAAAAGTGTAATGGTCAATATGGCTAATTAAGCCCTGCCCACTAGTACAGAAGCCAATCATCAATCGCTATAGACTGACGATCCTCCATGGAAGAAGCTCGGACCAGACGTGTGCTTTTACGAGTGTATGTGGTCATCAAATACACTGGAATCCCAGCAAATACTTGCTTCACAGACATAAGAAATATCCACATAAAGCTTGAAATCTCTATTTTTAAATGAACCCACTAAACTTGAAAACAAAAGTTTTCTAGGTTAAGTAATCTGTATGAAACAAACGCAAGGTACAGTCCGTCCTGTCAAACGCACATCACATGACAGCAACTACTCAAACGCCCACAGACTTGTAAACAAAGAGTCGCTGTCATTTCTGGAGGAGATTCATCATCAAGATCAAGTTGTGGATTACTTCAGAAGAGCAGCTCGATCAGACGATCATTATTCAGAGGATGATAATGTGTAACACGGCCATAAATAAGGTTGGTGTCGTGATCTCGTTTCTATCGAGTGTGCATGCGCATTAGCTCGGGCAACCTGAAAAAAATGCTGATTTTGTTTGATTCGAATGTTTACAAATGAAACTTATGAGACAGTTGTTGCTTAATTTTATTGCTGATTCCAAATATGTAATGTAATCGTAAGCTTGGCAAACAGTTTTGGAGAATTTGATGTTTCCCCAAAGGTGGCCGCCGAGTGTAATGACTTGCCTTAAAGGGACTTTTCTATAGTGTTTCTGAACCATCCAGTTGTGTTGATTCTATAGTTGTTTGGCAATACAACATCTATAGTAATAAAGACAAATGACCGACTAAACAAGGTTTTATACAACTACAGTGTAGGTCTGCATGACATTGGAAAAACCTGACATTGCGATATTTTTTCCCTGCGAGATATATATAATTGCGATATGCATAGAATTTCACCAGACGAATTGAATAGATCTATTCGGAAAGATTTGATTGATTCAGATAGGTTGGGATGATCAAATCTTTTTCTATGCAGTGCGTTTGCATAAATTATAATAAATTACAAGCATATATAAATACAACAGAGCAAAGATAAAAGTGAAATAAACAGCGCTTTATGGTTTTACGGAGAGTCTAACAGTATTCAGGCACAGAAATTAAACAATCAAACTAAATAACAAGGTCATCATTGTATAAATTATTTAATAATAATAATAATGTTTTTATCTTTTAATCTTTAATAAATAATCTAATCCTGCGATGTGACTATTGCGGATAAACACATTGCAATATTGATGCCCTACTATAGTGTACATTATACTATAATACATCAGAGTTTACTGTAGTAAAAACTAAAGTTAACCCTATACAATGCATGTATCATGTAGCATTCATTAACAACATTATAATATATATACAGTATAATGCGCTTTGATTTATAGCATAGTTCAAAAACACTAAATTACTATAGTATTTTTTTCATGTGGGCAGATAAAGTACAGAACCTGTCATCATAAAACACAACTAAAAGAATGAGCAAACTCACAGTCGATGTTGTTCTGCAGGACTCTGATGCACTGCTCATACAGAGACATCATTTTGGGCAAATATGCAGTCTTGGACCCAGAGTACACCACCATTTTAGAGTTCAGCCGTCGCCCTGCGTAGCCACCATCCTCTTCATCATTTGACACTGGAACTGGAGGAGAAAAGTTGATTTTGAACAAGCTGACAGAATAATTGGGATTTATACACTTATTTAAATTTAAAGTTTCTTTCTTTTGGGTATTTTGGTCCTGAATAGGAAATAGTTCATTATGTCCTGGTCTGCCAAGAGTTTACAGTGTTTTCTTAACCTAAAAATACTAAACAAAGAAACACCTGTCTGATATATTGTGCTACAGAACCAAACATCCAAAACAACTGCTCAAAACACACTGTATTAGAAGAATTTTCCAATTTAAAAACAAAAACTTACATCCTAAATGACTCCGAAACGTGTGCTCTTAGAGAAGTTCACCATTTTAGCACTAAACCAAGCTCCTGAATCAGTGAAACATTGAAGAAGCAGACTCTTAAGTCACTATGAGCAAACTACACACTGTCCTAAAATGGCTGTTCTCAGAAATCTGCCTTGAAAATAAGTTATTTTAAAAACATTTGGCCACAACTATTATTATTACTATTTTTTTGGCTTTTTTGCCTTTATTTGACAGGACAGTAGTTTGACAGGAAGTAAAGTGGGAGAAAGAAAGGGGTAGGATCGGGAGAGGGTCCACGAGCCAGGATTCAAACTCGGGACGCCTGGAGAGCTTACGCACCATATGTCAGCGCACTAACCACTGGGCTATTGCGCCGACAACCACAATGAGATTTTAACAAGATAACTTAATTATACCTTAATTATGAAGGCCTTAATTATGAAGGCCTTAATTATGAAGGCATTTCCATATGGTCAGAAGTAGGTTTTCAAATATATTTGTAAAAATATATATTATTTTCTCAATAAAGATCTATAAAATATTTTTTTTCATTATTTAAATTGTTCCATTTTGTCCAACAATTACACACGCTTAAGAAACAATGAAATGTTTGTTAATGTATGCAATATGGTGTAATAAATTTGAAACGTTTTATATTTTGATACATATGTGCTTTAAAATTTAAGTATTAATGTTTTTTTTTTAATTAAAGGTCCTGTTTGATTTAAATCATTAAGAATATCATTTCTATTGCATGTGTTGATTTATGTTGATTTGTAGTATCGAGTCAAGTAATTAAATTACTTATTACTTATGAATTCAATTACTTAGTTACTTTTCACACAAATTAGAAAAGTAATTTACAACTATACAATACAATTTTAATTATGTAATTAGTAATGCTGGGCAAAGATTAATCACATCCAAAATAAAAAGCTAGTTTTGACAATACATGTGTGTGTATTATACAGTTGCAATCAGAATTATTAACCCCCCTGAATTATTAGCCCACCTGAATTATTAGCCCACCTGAATTATTTTTTCCCCCAATTTCTGTTTAATGGAGAGATGATTTTATTCATCTCATTTGTAATAATTTATTTTATCTTTGCCATGATGACAGTACATAATATTTCACTAGATATTTTAAAGATACTTCTATACAGCTTAAAGTGAAATTTAAAGGCTTAACTAGATTAATTAGGTTAACTAGGTAGGTTAAGGTAATTAGGCAAGTTTTTGTATAACGATGGTTTGTTCTGTAGACTATTGAAAAAATATATAGCTTAAAGGGGCTAATAATTATGACCTTAAAATGGTTTTAAAACATTATAAACTGCTTTTATTCTAGCCGAAATAAAACAAATAAGACTTTCTCCAGAAGAAAAAATATTATCAGACATACTGTGAACATTTCCTTGCTCTGTTAAACATCATTTGGGAAATATTTAAAAAAGAAAACAAATTTCAAAGGGAGTTTAATCATTCTGATTGCAACTATATATATATATAAAATTTGGTTGCATAAATATTTACATTTATATATAATTTGTATCATATAGATAATGTTTATTTCTAGTTAGATATAAAATATATTTCTCAAATATATGCATGCATGTGTTAATTTATTTATACACATAATAAATATACACAGTATAAACACATATATTATGTCAAAACAAACATTTATTTCAGATGTGATTAATCTATTAATTTCTGCCCAGCACTAGTAATAAATTATTTTTTTTAAGTAACTTGCCTAACAATGATTAAAAGTAAATTTTATGTGAAACACATCCTCAAAATGTGCTAAAACTCAAACGTGTACCTTTGCGTCTCTGGGGGGAGAGTGGCGTGAGGTCAATGGAGGGCAGTGGTCTGTAGAAGGGCTGAATGGCTGGCAAAGGGATATCAGGAAGTGTGGGAACCACATCCACAACCTGAGGAAAGATTTAGTAGAAATCAATCCTTCAGCACACTGCACAAAAGCTGGTTCTCCATTACCCTGCCAGAAAAACAAGTTGAGCCATACCTTCTTGCGTTTCTCTGGAACAGCAGGTGTGGTCACTGAGGAAGAGGATGAGGATGGCTTTGAGCGTTTACTGCTGGTCCCGTTGGCTTTGCTGGACTTGGAGGAGGAAGCAGAAGGAAGCGGGGCAGGAGGCTGAGGGGGTCGCGAAGGCTGCTTTTTCTTTTTGGTTGGGGTGGGAGCGTCATATGTGAGAAAGGATTCGAAAGACATGGTTGGAGCCTCATATGGCTCTTCATCCTCATCCACCGGCTCTGGAACTTCCCTTCTCTCTCTTGATTTCCCTTTAAGACAAAAGCAGATTCAAATTGAATTTTAGGGGGGAAAAACACTTAATTGACATTTATATCACTATAAAAAATACATTTCATATAGATGCACTTCTTCTAACATCTGTACTTTTAAAAATATATTTAAACATATAATTTATTTCTATTTATGATATTTTATGATGCTGAAAATTCAGATTCGACAACGCTGGAAAAAAAATACAATTTTTAAATATATTCAAATAGAAAATAGCCATTTTAAATGTAGTGCAACAGATTGCAGTAGTAAAATCACCATGTATTTTCTCCAAAAAGTAAACCATATTAACCATACCTTGTAAACATTTAAGGATAGTAGTGAGCTCTGAGGTAGTTAACAGATTGTATTTACTTGTTTATCACTTCACAATTATTTAGATTTATTTTAACACAATTTAATTTATAAAACAAGACAGAGGAATTTATGAATCCCCCATCATGCTGTACAAATAAAATTATACCAATCAAAATGTTGCAGTAATCAAAGTGCACCAAAAGTGATCTTTAACTCCGCCTACTCTTATTAAGCAACACAATTAGCGTTGTGAGTTACATCATAGCTCATTGGTCTGACTCATGGCTTATAAAGCTGTAACACTTTTTTAATGCACTGTACTTGTTTTAACAAGTGTAGTTTTGGTCAGAATTGCTTTTATCTGGAAAAAAAAAAGCAATACGGCAACTTCCTTTTGTCTTTGATACACAAATATCATGTCAACCACAACAACAACAAAAAAGCTAGACAGAACTTTATGAAAGATATAATATGTTAAATAAAAGATGTGTGTAGTAAGGATTAAAACAATACAAATTAAAATCTAATTTCTGCCATAATTAAAATACATAAATAAAAATAGGCTCATTTAGAACAAGAATCATTTAATGGCACTGTACTGCAAAAAGAAATTACACACACACACACACACACAGACACACACACACACACACAGACACACACACACACAAACACAGACACACAGACAGACACACAGACAGACAGACACACAGACAAACACAGACACAGACAGACACACAGACAGACAGACAGACACACACACACACACACAGACACACAATTTTTTAATGAATGTAGCTTTGGCAACTTCCTTTTGTCTTCAAAACACAAATGTCATGTCAACCACAACAAAAAAGGGCCATCAAAACATGATAAAAGATATAAGATGGTAAATAAAATGTTTATGCAATAGGTTGTAATAAAGAATTCTTTAATTGATTTTTTTCTAAACAATAAAAATTAAAAATCTAATTTCTGCCATGATTTAAAGAAAAACTCCCTCGAAAATAGCGTAACAATCCTGTCAAGCATATTTAGAACAAGAATCCATTAATGGTCCTTTCATAATAAGTGCATGTTTGTCCAAAATTGCTTTTATCTGAAAAACGAAAGACACTAAAGCAACTTCCTTGTGTCTTCAATACACAAATGTCATGTCAACCACAACAACAAGAAAAAGAAAATTATCAAAGCATTCTCACCATCACTTCCCCCTTTCTTCTCCCTCTTGCCCTCATGTGAGCTTAAATGCCGATCGTGTTTAGATCTGTGACTCGTCCCACCCTGTTGTTCCCTGTCCGCTCGATTAGTCCTCTCCTCGCCCCCGGGCCTCTGTTTCCGTCTCTCCTGATCCCGCAGGTCCTGGGAATTGTGCTCTCTGACTGGCTCTTTGTGTGGCTTGCTGTGCCGAATGTCATTTGGTGGAGGACTGGGCTCCGGCTCGTCCTCTGGAGGGCTTTCGTATTCATCAGATTGATACTGCGGAGCGCTGCTGTGTCTGTACTGTGGAGGAGACGGCGAGTAGCCATGCTGGTAGCCCATTTCTTCATGTTGTTGTTCCTCCATATGCGGAGGCTCCTCTGGAGAGCGTTCCCGGACCCGCCTGTGGCCTGCAGACTCACTGATGCGCGAGTGGGAACGCCCATCTTTCACACTTGGTCTTTTGGTGAAACATGAATTATATATTCATTTATTCATTGCTTATATCACAGGATAATAACACAAACTAAGCATCACACTAGAACACACAGGGGCAGTTTACACCTGGTTACGTCATGCATTTTTCTGATAAATAGCTATTTGACTGTGCAATGGCCAGGTCTAAATCAGAGCTGTGCGATTGATTGAAATCCTATCGAAATTTCGATTTGAATATGTGCGATTTCTAAATTGCCTTACAGCAGTGGTCCTCAACCACCGGGCTGCGGACTGGTACCGGTCCGTGGATTAATTGGTATCGGGTTGCACAAGAAATAATTAATTATTTCCGTCTTATCATCTGAGTCTGAACGATCTTTTATTTTGAAAAATGACCGTATTCTCTCACTTTTATCTTGGTCACTTGAGCGCCCAAATTTAACCCACAAGCAGTAAAATGAGTAAGAAACAGACGTGTTTGGAAAGTTAATAAAACGGAAATACTTAATTACTTCTTGTGCAATCTATTTTTAGCTGTCAGACATCCACATGAAAATATACTACAGTAATTTATAGTAAATACTATAGTGTTTTTTAACCATCCTGACACTGACACCTCCAATAGAGATAGAGAGGTTGAACAATCAGCTAAAATGTTGCTAGAATTGTTTATGTATGGGTGATATATATATATTGCACCACGAAAAATAATTGAGGTCATGTCCATGTGTTGTGCGATAAGTTGATATATTGTGACAGGCCTAGTTTTCAATTCTTTACTAAGAAATTCTGCAGCACATGCTTTGACACAAATATGTGCATTCAAGCATTTATTTTACACCCATGTAGAAAAATCACACTATTCCTATTATCTAAAAATGTAAATTGCAATGAAATGAACACATAACATTTTTTTTCAGAAGGCTAACCTGTCTGCAGATTTCTCTGGCACCAGCTTTTTCCACTTTGCCACAAGGTTCTTCGCTGCCTCACCAGCATATTCATGTTTGCGCAGAGAATTCACAGTCTTTCCAATGCCCGTTTCCTGCACGAATCAGAGAAAAAAAACAAACATATTAAAAGACGGAGAAGCAGCTGAACTTAACACCCGTTAGACAAAACCCAAGAATAATGGTTTTAAACTAAAGCAATGCTTCGGTCTTACCACCAGAATGTCTACTGTCATAGGAAGCTCCCCCAGCCTCTTCAGAGTTTTCAGAAGCTAGACAGAACAGGATAAAAGATAGAAGATGATGAAGAAATATAGGTGTAATAGAAGGTGTAATAATTCATTTGAAATTTTTTTTAACAATAAGAATTCAGCAATGATTTAAAGACAATAAAATGTAGAGTAACAATCCTGTCTAGCATATTTAGAACAAGAATCATTTAATGGCATTAAAAGATGACCCCTTTAAAAGGATCACTGTGGAGACCCAAAACAATAATCAGTTCCCATTTTAAATCTTTATACTTCGCCAAGATACGTCATACCACGAGGATTCACCCATTTATCAGCAAAAAGTTTTAAGACGGGTAAAATGTAATAAAATCTCGCACATGATCACTGACTTATTTTCATTTATCATTTCTGAGTACAAGTCAGTATGCTGGTTAATGTGCACATAAATACTTAAATCTGTCATGCTGAAAGACCATAGAACATTACTTCACCAATATACTGAAGCTAATTGAAACATTTGAAGCGGACACTTGCATGTAAAATACTTTATGTATTTTAAAATAAACAGTTTCATTGACAGTAAGAAGTCTGATACATTTTCCCATAACACCATTGGCAAATTATAAAAACAAAGTAATCATAAAGTCAAAATCTTTGTGCTTAAAATAAGCCTCTATCTGCATGCATTTTGGCAAATGACAACTCTTACTTCCCAAATTGATAATCTACAATGTATTAATCACATATAATAATAAAATGGGGGACTCATGAGGGTGCAGTGGGTAGTACAATCGCCTCACAGCAAGAAGGTCGCTGGTTCGAGCCTCGGCTGGGTCAGTTGGCATTTCTGTGTGGAGTTTGCATGTTCTCCCCGTGTTGGCGCGGGTTTCCTCCGGGTGCTCCGGTTTCCCCCACAAGTCCAAAGACATGCGCTATAGGTGAATTGGGTAAGCTAAATTGTCCGTAGTGTATGTGTGTGAATGAGTGTGTGTGGATGTTTCCCAGTGTTGGGTTGCAGCTGGAAGGGCATCCGCTGCCTAAAACATATGCTGGATATGTTGACTGTTCATTCCGCTGTGGCGACCCCAGATTAATAAAGGGACTAAGCCGAAATGAATGCTAAAATACCAATCAAATGAATGTTTAAAATTGATGCAACTAAAAAGATGATACATAAACAAAACACAGCCATAACACATAACACACAATTTAAAATATACAAAAAGTCACTCAATTATAGATTAAAAAATACTGGCATCTGATTATCCAGCACGATATTTACTCATTTCAATGAATGCCATGGTAAATGTCCAAAAACATGGTATTTTGTTACTCAGCAATAGTGTTAAAGTTATTAGCTAGCTGTAAACCATTCAAGACTCACTTTTAATTGCAGAATTACCAAAACAAACATTTAAGTGCACTTTACAAGTGTCAATGATACATAAAAAGATGATACATAAACAAAACAGCCATATAAACATTACACACAAGTGAAGCATACAAAAAGTCACTCAATTATACACTTAAAATACTGGCATCTAATTATCCAGGACGATATTTACTCATTTCATGGTACAAGTCCAAAAACATGGTATTTCTTGTTGGACACAAATACAACAATAGTCCTTAAGGTATTAGCTAGTTGTAAACCATCCAAGACTCACTTTTAATGGCAGATTTACCAAAACAAGCATTTAAGTGCACTTTAAAAGTGTCGTCGTGGCCTACTGAGAAACAAGGGGGTGCATCGACCAGAAAGTGTGGGCAGTTTCCAACAACCAGTTGAGCTGCCTATCTAGACAACATTCTGAGGCGTATAGAGCATTTAAACGCTCAATAATACCCTCTACTTAGCTAGCTCACGAGATTTTGAAACACGACCTATGTACTATCAAAAGAATAAATCGTACAGGGAGTATCATGCACTCACGGCCTGTCTACATCTGTCACTGATATCCTATTAAATCGCTGTGTTGTCATTTCTAATAACTGAACCCTAGCTTCGGAGAAAGTGCCTGATTTCGCTGGATTCATCGACTGATTCGAGGAATTTTTGATGAAAACTACGTTTTAGATTGGGGCAATCAACCGATCAACCATTTCACGGTCTGCTGCGGTTGTAATTGTTATCCGTGGGATTTGTGGATAGCAAACGGAACACGATTTTC
The DNA here is from genome assembly GCA_903798125.1 of Danio choprae. Taxonomy (NCBI): domain Eukaryota; kingdom Metazoa; phylum Chordata; class Actinopteri; order Cypriniformes; family Danionidae; genus Danio; species Danio choprae. The sequence continues at coordinate 13,061,048 of CAIGQW010002378.1, read as the reverse complement.
ATGCTAACGTTAGACACTAGCATGCGTACAGCACAGTCATACGTGGTGCGAGGGGGTCGACGCTAATCGCTAGCTTCGTCTACAAGACTAGCTTTCTTACCTTGCGAGGCTCTTGATTGTCTCCGAGCCTTAACTGCAACTTCTCGACTGCTTCCAGTATCTCCTCCGCCATGTTTACAGCTGGTACATGTTGCCCGGAAGCCGCAGCAGCAGCGGTGGGGGCCTGCTGTTGTTTCAGACTACTGCGAACTTCCGACTCTCCAAATGGAGACTCCGGAAGAACGTCATGCTACTGTCATAGTCATCCTGATGAGGTCTAAACATATATTAGTCAGCTTTTTTTTTTTACAAGCACAATTTTTCTCCACAACGTTATTTTATTTGGAACAATAGATGTATTTTGTATATACTCTTGTTTTTTGTGCTTGTTTTATTTTTTATTTTTGTGCTTTTATTATTATTCACTTTCTATCACCCTGGCATCATTTTGTTTGCTATATTGCCATGTATATGTTGTTTAAAACATAATAATAATTATTTAT
>CAIGQW010002378.1:13028576-13050506 GCA_903798125.1 Danio choprae | reverse complement strand
TATAAAACTAACTGAAATAAAATTAAAGGTCACACTTTACAATGAGGTTTCATTAGTTGATGTATTTACTAACATGAACTAATAATGAACAATACTTGTACAGCATTTATTAATCATAGTTCAACATTTACATTCACATTCATGCTTGTTAACATTAGTTAATGCACCGTGAGTTCACATGAACTAACAATGAACAACTGTATTTACATTAACTAAGATTAACTATTACATTAACTAACAAACACTGTAATGCGTGTATATTTTGTTGTTTGTTCATGTTAGTAGATGCATAAACTAACAATAACTAATGCAACCTTATTGTAAAGTGTTACCATATTAAAAACAATCACAATAAATCTAAAAACTAAAACTAAATGAAAATAATAACACTGAAAAAAAGAGCGACACGGTGGCTCAGTGGTTAGCACTGTGGCCTCACAGCAAGAAGGTTGCTGGTTCGAGCCTCGGCTGGGTCAGTTGGCGTTTCTGTGTGGAGTTTGCATGTTCTCCCCATGTTGGCGTGGGTTTCCTCCGGGTGCTCCGGTTTCCCCCACAGTCCAAACACATGCGCTATAGGTGAATTGGGTAAACAAAATTGGCTGTAGTGTATGAGTGTGTCTGTGTGGATGAGTGTGTATGGGTGTTTCCCAGTACTGGGTTGCTGCTGGAAGGGCATCCGCTGTGTAAAACTGGAATATGTAATTACTGTGTAAAACTGGATATGCTGGAATAGTTGGTGGTTCATTCTGCTGTGGTGACCTCTGAAATAGAGACTAAGCCAAAGGAAAATGAATGAATGAATGTGGTGTGGGGTTTAGACTAAATTATATCATCAATAGCAAGCTGAAGGACTTTGATCATCTTTGGGAACCATATATGAATATTATGTAAATTGTGTGTTTGTAAATATGTTTATTATTATTTATTATTATACGTTTATTATTTATCTATTTTTATGTATTTATTTTTTCATAATTGTATCATAATTTTTTTTTTCAATGTTTCAATTTATTATTTTATTATCTATTTATATTTTATTTATTCATTCATTCATTTTCATTTCGGCTTAGTCCCTTTATTAATCTGGGGTCGCCACAGCGGAATGAACCGCCAACTTATCCAGCATATGTTTTACGCAGCGGATGCCCTTCCTGCTGCAACCCATCACTGGGAAACACTCATTCACACTCATACACTACGGGACAATTTTGCTTACCCAATTCACCTGTACCGCATGTCTTTGGACTGTGGGGGAAACCGGAGCACCCGGAGGAAACCCACGCGAACAAGGGGAGAACATGCAAACTTCACACAGAAACGCCAACTGACCCAGCCGAGGCTCGAACCAGCGACCTTCTTGCTGTGAGGGGAACGTGCTACCCACTGCGCCACCGTGAGGCCCATATTTTATTTATTTTTATTTAATTTAACTCTTTATGTAATTTGAATGTAGAAAAATGGAAAAATAAACTATACAATTGCTAAAACTGAACCTAAATATTCATTAAATCATTAATTTTCGTTTGGCTTAGTCCCTTATTTATCAGGGGTCACCACAGTGGAATGAACCGCCAACTATTCCAGCATATGTTTTACACAGCGATGCCGGGACTCAAACCAGCGACCTTCTTGCTGTGAGGCGACAGTGATAATCACTGAGCCACCGTGCTGCCCTGAAACATTTCAAATAAACTGAAATTTACAGTCAATTTAAAATAGCATCAAAATAAAACTTAAAAACACAAAGCTATAATAACCTTGTTCTGAATCGATACCAATGTGGAGTGAGCTGAATTTTAATACTAACAATCCTCCTCATGCATGTGCTGTGATTTTTAGCATGCTATGTATGTGTGCATGTATATTTAACTTTAACGGGTGGGGATTAATGGTATAAGAATAACCACACATTCTCCACCACAGGATGAATTCTGTATTGAGAGTCGGATATCAAAGCTAACGTACATTAGAGCCATGATTATGTTTAGTAACAAAAGTGCATACAGTGTCCGGTCACGCTTTACAAGAAGGTTTTTATTAGTTAATATATTTACTAACATGAACTAAGCATGAACGATACTTGTAGAGCATTTATTAATATAGTTCAACATTTACTTATGCATTGTGAACATCCTAATTCATGCTAATTCACTGGTTTAACATGAACTAACAATAAACAACTGTATTTTCTTTAACTAATGTTAACTGTCATAAACAAATACTGTAGTAAATGTATTGTTCATGTTAGTAAATGCATTAATAATCTTATTGTGAAGTATTACCCAGTGTCCTTCTGTTTTCATACAGTAATTATAGTATTATTATACATATAAGCTGTTTATGCATGCATATTGATTGATAATCTGCATGCAATATTTCCATTTTGAAAAGTAAAGTGTTTAAATGAATAAAAAAGCTTTTAAAAGTAATGACATCAAATTAGAATGAGCACTCAGACTACAGTTATCCATAATTGACTATTATATATATATATATATATATATATATATATATATATACACAGTGCTCAGCATATATGAGGACACCCCATTTTGAAAATTAATATTTTTCTCTATTTCTCAGTGAATATGGGTCATATATACTGGTGCATTTGAACAAAACAGATTTATTAAACAGATATATTTATTAAAATAATATTTTAGTCACAGAACATCTTTAGAAATGGACAGATAATACATTTAAATTCATGCAAAATATTGCAAAAATAAAATACAAACTACAAAATTTCAACAAAATTTTCTATATTTTTTGTTTCTCTTGATTTTTGCTATTTTTGAAAATGTTATTTAATATTTTTCCCTAATATATAAATTTGGGCTACTAATTTTTGAAGCATTATTGTAAGTTATTTTGTTAGATGAGCTCCAGATTTGGCTTCAGTACTGACTAAACTAATGTATATGCACAAATATAATATTGTAAAGCTTCTTATAGAAAATATTCTTTTAAATAAGAGATTTGTGGGGGGTGTACTCATATATGCTGAGCACTGTATATATATGTAAACTAATAATAAATTATATCCTATTTGGGAATTCCCTTATGAGACCACATGTAGCTGTCAATCACCCGTAGCTCCTCCCACTGTGAAAGAGTAATACAAGTAAACCAAGCACATGATGATTATTGTATGTACTTACAGTATGTTTGTTGTGTTTCTTTACAGGCGGTCTTTATACTGAAGCAGACCCGTCGACCTCCTGTGCTTTGTCAGATTGCAAGTGTAGTACGTCTGTCTGTCCATCTGATATCTCGGTCAATCAGTACTCTGCTGAATACAGTAAAAGAGCCACAGCTTGAAAGTGAGTCTGCTAGGTAAAAACTTTTGGTAACACTTTAGGGACCATTCATTTATTTATTCATTCATTTTCTTTTCGGCTTAGTCCCTTTATTAATCTGGGGTCGCCACAGCCAACTTATCCAGCACATATTCTACGCAGCGGATGCCGTTCCAGCTGCAACCTGTCACTGGGAAATACCCATACACTCTCATTCACACACACACACACACACACACACACTACAGACAATTTTAGCTTACCCAATTAACCTATAGCGCATGTGTTTGGAAACCGGAGCACCCGGAGGAAACCCATGCAAACACAGGGAGAACATGCAAACTCCACACAGAACTGCCAACTGACCCACCCGAGGCTCGAACCAGCGACCTTCTTGCTGTGAGGCGACAGCGCTACCCACTTTAGGGACCAATTCTCACTATTAACTAGTGGCATATTATTAAGATATTGTCTGTTTATTAGTACGTATATAGTACATATTCTGCATAATATTATTTTACATCCCTAATCCTATACCTAAACCCAACTGCTCCCTTAATAACTATTAAAAAAAAAAATTAGTAGTTTATTGAGCTAAAACTCTTAGTTAACTGTTTGTTAATAGTGAGAATTATACCTTAAAGGGATAGTTCACCCCAAAATGAAAATTCTGTCATCATTTACTCACCCTTTACTTGTTTCAATCCTTTTTTTCCATCTGCTGAGCAAAAAATAAGATATTTTGAATAAAGCTGTAAACCTGTATCTTACACAGTATTTGTTTTTCCTACTATGAAAGTCAGTGGTTACAGGTTTTCAGCTTTCTTCAAAATATCTTCTTTAGTGTTAATCAGAAGACAGAAAAGGTTTGAAATCACTTCAGGGTGAGTAAATAGTAAGTATATTTACATTTTTGGGTGAACTAACCCTTTAATCCTTGTGTGCTGTTGGGGATGTTTTCATCCACTCTGAGATGATTTACGAGTCTTAATTTGGCCACAACTTTCTCTGTGGTTCAGAAAATGCAATGATTTTTGGTGACAAATCCTATTTTGACACATATTTTGAGAAAATGCTTTGAAACCCTACCCTTTCGTTATGTTCGTGACTGTTTTTGCCCCATTAACTTCCATTATAATGAAATTTTTTTAACACATTTGAACAAATTTCCAATTGTACCTCTTCCCAAAAGGGAAAACCAGCAACAATCAAGAATGCATGATTATATGGTGTCATGGCTTTGCAATCAAAAATGTCATTATAATGGAAGTCAATGGGGCAAACACAGCCACCAACAATACACACGGGTTAAAATAAAGTGTGACTAAACCTTTAAAAACCACAGTCAATCTGTCAGTTAAAAATGTTAACCTGACCTAATAAAAAAAGCATCTAAGCACATGTTATATTCATCTAAGCAGGCTACACATCACGATGGCTCCAAAAAAGAAGTCAGCACGCCCTAAGAAGTCTATTCCTGAAGCGACAACAGTTGACAGTGGAGTGCTTGTCCCGGAGCCCAATGTGAAAAAGCTGGAGCTCCCTCTGAATGTGGAGCAGCTGAACCGTCTGAACGGGGTGCCACTGCCCCCTCCGGTGATCCGCCCCGGGGAGAAGGGTTTCGGGCTGGGCAGCGAACTCACCAGGCCCATGCATGGATCCGCTCTGCTGGAGGAGCTGAGTCGCATGAGACAGGAACGCTTCCTCACTGACATGGAGCTGGCCTGTAAAACCAAAGCATTCGATGTTCACAAACTTGTCATTTCCTCAGTCAGTCAGTATCTCAGAGAAGTCCTGGCCAAAGACCCGGGACTCAAACGACTGGAGCTTCCTACCCTCTCGCCTCTCGGTAAGACTTAAGAGATAAACACAAAAAAATGTTGGGTTGTCATAAACCAATATTGGGGCAAACATTTGTGGAGTTTAGCAAAAAGGTATTCATCACTGGGGACTAATGTTAATTTCCTCAATGACAATAAGAGTGAAAAATGTTCATTGCCTTTAGCTATGGACTGTGGACATTATGAATCCCAGCTTGTGGACCTATCCCTGATCCCATCGTCCTCTATCTCTCAAACATTGCTATCTATAAACATAAGTCATAAATGAGGCAAAATAACATAATATTTATTCATGAAGTGTTCCTTTAGATGAACTCCTAGTAAAAAAAGCAAATGTCCACTTCACTGTGGGTTCCTCCACGGCTTCATGGATGGGCAAACTTCTTGGTTTGTTTGATTAGGGTTGGAGCTAAACTCTGCAGGACACCGGCCCAAGGGATCAAGTTTGCCCATCCCTGCTCCAGGCCCTATGCATTCTGTTTCCATTTTCCCCCATTGCACCTTTGCCTGAAACTCTCACCAAACACGCCTGAACCAACCTTTCAAGAGCACCTGAGAATTACAGGTGGGATGGATCATGAAATTTTGAACACAACTTAAAATGGCTGCTCCCTTAAATAGTGCATGAGGGTGATTTTGAATACAGCCCTAGTGAGAGCTTGATTAGACTGTTCAGGTGTGTTTGATTAGGGTTGTAACTAAGCTCTGCAGGACACCGGGAGTGCCCCGCTTGGTGGCCCTTACTTTAGAGTGACTAATGCAACAACAACAACAACAACATTTATTTATAAAAGCGCATTAAAAGCACAATAAAACTGATCCAAAGCACTCTGCAAATGTACAAACAGATCTAGGCTATGAAACTACAGCTATATCTACACGTGTGTAAAAGCTAAAGAATAAAAATAGTGTTTAAGTATAGATTTAAAATGTCCAGAGAAGGAGCAGATCTCACATGATAGGGGAGACCATTCCAGAGTTTGGGACCAACCACAGAAAAAGCCCAGTCCCCCATAGTTTTAAAACAACACCTTGGTACAGTTAAAAGCAGGTGACCTGAGGACCCAAGTGCCCTAGCAGGACAGTATGGCACAAGAAGTTCAGAAATGTAACTTGGTACACAACCAGATAATGCTTTATATACAAATAAAAGGATTTTAAAATCAACCCTAAACTTCACAGACAGCCAATGGAGGGATCAATAGGGACTCTCATAGGGACCAGTCAAAATTCTTGCCGCAGCATTCTGAACAGCTTGCAATAGTAACAATGGAGATTCAGAAAGACCAGAATAAAGAGTTACACAGTAATCCAGTTTAGATGTAACAAGTGCATGAATAACAACTTCCTCGTCCTTCCTTGAGAGCAGATGTTTCTACTTTGCAATAGATCCTACACATAAACTAAGATAAATAGCTCTAATAACAGCACTAATCTGTTTATCAAACAATAAAGAAGAGTCAAAAATCACTCCAAGGTTTTTGATTTGTAGCAACTAAAATCATCCTGGAGCTACACATAATAAAACATAATCGGTGTTATATTTTTTCGGCAGGACTTGCCAACGTGATCACCTTTGCGTACCTGGGCCGTGTGCACATGTCGCTGTACACAATCGGTTGCACTGTGTCTGCAGCAAGCACTCTGCAGATCCCGCATCTTCTCCAGATGTGCATGGACTTCCTGATGGCCGAGCTGAACACACACACCTGTGTGTATGTGTGGAACATCGGTGCTGCGTACGGCCTCATGCCCGTCCGAGATGCTGCCCGGCGCTACATCTTGGAGAATTTTGCCCAGTTTTCTGAGACAACCCAATTCAACCAACTCACCTTTGAGCAGATCACAGCTTTCCTGCAGGACGACAACCTTATTCTTCCCTCAGAGGTCTCCACCTTTCAGGTCAGTGTAAGGAGAGGTGGAAAGAAGAGCACAAAAGCTTAGGACAGATGTAGTAGGCAATTTTGGTCTGGCAGAGACACGGTAATACAGAGTTTTGATCCAAACTTAAAGCGACAGTTCACATAAAAATGAAAATTCTGTCATCATCTACTCATCCCATGCTCCAAAAACAGTTCCACTTTATATTAGATGGCCTTAACTACTATGTACTTGCTTTAAACAATAAATACAATGTACTTACTGTGTTCATAATGTATTGCAGAACACTAGTAGTGCTCTTGAGGTGGGATATGGGTAGGGTTATGGACAGGTTTGGTGGTATGGGTGGGTTTAATGGTGGGTTGAATTGTAAGGAATGGTCAACAGTGTAATTAAAAATGTAACTACAGAAATCAATTACAGATGTATTTCCATGCAGGTGTTTAATCAGTCATAAATACAATCTAAAACACATATTTACACAATAAGTACATTGTAACAAATGATTATTTCAGTGTAAGTACATATTAGTTAAGGCCACTTAATATAAAGTGGGACCAAGTTTTTCCTTCTGTTGAACACAAAGGATGATACACTGAAGAATTTAGGTAAAAACAGCCATTGATTTGCATAGTACATGGCTCCTACTGGTCGTGGAATATCATATATTATCACCTGCTCCACTCAAGACATTTTGTCCAGGTCATAAAATATCAGAGATTTTTATTATTAATTTAAAATTCAGATTTAATTTTTTTTAATTATTGTATTTTTATCATTTAATAATTCTCTTTTCTTTTTAAGTGAAGCCTTTATTACACACAAAAAAGACTTTTGCTGCTTTTTCACATCTAATTGTTTAAAATGAGTTAAAATAACATAATTCTTAATTTTGTGTGTGTGTGGGGGGGGGGTGGGGTTAACTTAATTTTGTTATGTTCAATCAACTTAAATTTGTGAAAACAATTAAGTTAATTTAAACGATTTGTGTTGGGACAACATGAAGGAATCCAACATTTCTTACAGTGTAGGTGGCATAAATGCTCACAGACCGAATTGAAAATTACTAATTAATTATTAATTAGGTTGTGAGCTAATTACGGTTAACTTTTTACTTTTTTGTGTTAAAAAAACTCAACTGGCTTGAGTTTTTAGGGTCTGTAACTCATTAATTAATATTTAAAGTGAATTTAAACCATTTGGGCACAAGAAATTATAAAGTTTGCCACTCTATCAAAGATTAATTATGTTTAATTATTTATACAATGTCAACTATACAGTGTTATTATTACATTTGATTAATGAATTACTGTATGTCAATACTTTGACTCCACTAAAAACGTTTATCTTTGTTCTATTGTTTCCCTCTGTGCCTTAATTTGTTTCAAATAGACATCTTGTGAAATTATATTCATACTGCAATATATATACGGCAGAAACACTAATATCTATCTAATATAGACCTTGATTTCTTCATTCATGTGATTTCCATTAAGACCAGTGTGAAACTCAGCACTTCTGTGGCTCTCCAGGACCAAACTTGCCAACTCTTGCTAAGGAAAATCCTATTTATACATTGATCCAAAAGCTAAATATGTCAGCAAACACAGCACATACTGTAAAAAAGAGGGCTATGGGAATGATACAGACATGTAGAGTCTGAACACTATTTATAAAAGTAGACTTGAATACTGATGCTAAATGTGGATCGCTCACTTTAACTCTTCTTGGAACCTAGATTGCAATGAAGTGGTTAGACTTTGACCCTAAGAGGCAAGAGCACGCTGCAGAACTGCTGTCCCACGTGCGATTTGAGACCATCCCCGCTAGTGAGCTGGTTAGCGAGATCCAGCCAGTGCCACGTATGATGCTAGATCCCCAGTGTCACCGTCTTCTGGTGGATGCCATGAACTACCATTTGCTGCCCTACCAGCAGAACACACTGCAGTCACGCCGAACAAAAGTCCGCGGGAGCCAGAATGCTCTTCTGACCATTGGAGGGCGCCCTTCGCTCACTGAGCGTGCCCTAAGTCGAGAGGTACATACACTACCTGACGAAAGTCTTGTCGCCTATCCAAGTTTTAGAAAAGAACAAATAATAACTTGACTTCTAGTTGATCATTTGGTATCAGAAGTGTCTTATATGAAAGGCAAAGGCCTCTAGATTACGCTTATTTTACCAAAATAAAATATGATCATTATTAATGATTTCATTAGGACAGTACGGTCTGACTTTGCTTAGACAAAAGTCTTGTCACTTAACAGAAATAATGTACAGTATAGAATATAAAGTCATGGTGCAGTGGAAAAAGAATTAATACCGTGTATGACTCCATGAGCTTGGAGGACTGCATCCATACATCTCTGCAATGACTTAAATAATTTATTAATAAAGTCATCTGGAATGGCAAAGAAAGCGTTCTTGCAGGACTCCCAGAGTTCATCAAGACTCTTTGGATTCATCTTCAATGCCTCCCCCTTCATCTTACCCCAGACATGCTCAATAATATTCATGTCTGGAGACTGGGCTGGCCAATCCTGGAGCACCTTGACCTTCTTTGCTTTCAGGAACTTTGATGTGGAGGCTGAAGTATGAGAAGGAGCGCTATCCTGATGAAGAATTTGCCCTCTCCTGTGGTTTGTAATGTAATGGTCAGCACAAATGTCTTGATACCTCAGGCTGTTGATGTTCCCATCCACTCTGCAGATCTCTCATAAGCCCCCATACTGAATGTAACCCCAAACCATGATTTTTCCTTCACCAAACTTGACTGATTTCTGTGAGAATCTCGGGTCCATCCGGGTTCCAGTAGGTCTTCTGCAGTATTTGTGATGATTCATGACCTTCTGACACTTTTCCAAATGATCAACTAGAAGTCAAGTTATTATTTGTTGCTCTTAGGACTGGGATCGACGACAAGACATTTGTCATGTAGTGTATTGATGACATTTCCAACATTTTACAGATTCATGTTCATTCTTCTTCTGGATGTTTACCTTCATAATGGTTCAATACTGCAGCCAAGATGTTTCTAGTATTTCTGAATACCTTGGCTAGGTGGTTTTAGTTTAATAAGTAATACAGCTAAACTCTTCAAGCAGCTGACTCTCCACACTGTAAAAAATATCTGTGTTTAGTGATTCACAAGTGTTTTCTGTTTATTTACATTGTGAATTGCATTATGGAATGTTGATCTCTGCTCTGTCGACTTTTGATGTTGACAATTCAACTCTGCAGTTTAACAAAGTGACTTTTATTGAGATTTGAGTAGCTTGAAATAATATCATGTATTAGAAATAATATACAGTCTGTGCCAATGGCGAAGTGGAAAGTGCACCGACACATGCACTCCGGTGCTCACGGCGACCCGAGTTCGATTCTCGCCTCAAGGTCCTATGCCGATCCTACCCCTCTCTCTGCTCCCCACACTTTCCTGTCAATTCTCTACTGTACTATCCATTAAAGGTGAAAAACCCGAAAAAAATAATTATAAAAAAATAATAATAATAATATATAAAGAAATAAGTCTGTAAAATAAAATAAAAATGTACTGGCAGTTTATAACAAGGCTTTTATAGCGTAATATACAACACCAACTCAGACGATATATCACTTTACACTAATAGAAATGCCCATAAAAGTCACTTTTTCCAACTTTTTAAGTTTAAAAGAGGTTAAAAGATCCCATAATCCAATTCAAAAGCATAAACTGGGAACATAAAACAAAAACATGAATCACAAAATACAGAAAACTGCTAATTTACGGATATTTTGTACAGTGCAGGAATAAGACAGAATTTCCTGCTTCTCATTTAAAGAAACACTACACCTTTAGTCTCATTTTTAAACTCCCCTTACAGTTAAACAGATCAGTGTTAGCCTTTTTGAATCCATTCAGCCAATCTCTGGGTCTGGCTTGAGCACTTTTAGCTTAGCTTAGCATACATCATTGAATTAGATTAGACCATTAGCATCTTGCTCAAAAATGACCAAAGAGTTTAGATTAATTTTCCTATTTAAAGCTTGACTCATTTGTAGTTACATTGTGTACTCAAACTGAAGGAAAACAAAGTTGATATTTTCTAGGCTGATATGGAACTATACTCTCAGAACTTAATTAACAATTAACCAGGCGACACGGTGGCTCAGTGGTTAGCACTGTCGCCTCACAGCAAGGTCACTGGTTTGAGTCCCGGCTGGGTCAGGTGGCATTGCTGTGTTAAGTTTGCACATTCTCCTTGTGTTGGCGTGGGTTTCCTCCGGGTGCTCCGGTTTCCCCCACATGCGCTATAAGTGAATTAAATGAGCTAAATTGGTCGTAGTGTACTGTATGAGTGTGTGTGTGAGAATAAGTGTGTATGGGTGTTTCCCAGTACTGGGTTGCAGCTGGAAGGGCATCCGCTGTGTAATACATATGCTGGATAAGTTGGCGGTTCATTCCGCTGTGGCAACACCTGAATAAAGGGACTAAGCCGAACAAAAATGAATGAATGAACAATTAACCATACCAGTAGGCTGCAGTAGGTGTGATATTACACAGCGCCTGAAAATCTTACAACTATAGAGACATTTGTGAGAGACCATTCATAACTATTTTCAGGTGTGCATAATATGTAATATAGCGGCGTAAAAAGTTACTTGATTATTACAGCAGAATATGAGTATAGTTCCTAGCCATATCGGCCTAGAAAATAGCAACTTTTCATTTTCCGTCAGTCTTAATACACGATGTAACTACAGAAGTGTCAAGCTTTAAATAGAAACATTATCAAAACTCTTTGGTCATTTTTGAGCGAGATGCTAATGGTCTAATCCGATTCAATGATCTATGCTAAGCTAAGCTAACAGTGCTCCCTCCAGACACGGAGATTCAAAAAAGATGAAACACCTGTTTAACTTCTGAGAAGTTGTAAAATGAGCCTATTCCCAAAAAAAGTGGAGTGTTTTTTTTTCAAGAAAATAAATGTTTGATTTGCTTATGATTGCCAACTTGCCTGTTTTCTAATGCGAGGTTCTGTGGAGAGATCCTCGAGAGGGAACGGCTACATGGCGCCATCTTACTCAACTTCCAGCAAAGAGCTTCAACCAGTGTGTGGCCGTGATGGACGGATTTCTGTACGTAGCAGGAGGAGAAGATCAAAACGATGCCCGAAACCAGGCTAAACATGCTGTTGGTACCCTTAGCAGGTATCACAAATAACATCAACAACAGACAGTGTAAAACAGATAGTCCAGTCCTGCTTCAGCAGGGCCACATTCTAGACTAGACTTTTCTAGTCATCTCAACTTAACTAAAAATAAGTTAAACTTTGTGTAACTTAAAAATACCAAAAATAGTTCAAACCTGATTAACTCATTAAAATAAGTTAAAGCTAAATATGTGTTGTCTTCGTCCTTAATTCTTTTAGTGTGCAAATTAAGAAATTAAGGTTTTGTTGTCATATACAGTTAAAGCCGAAGTTATTAGCCCTCCTGTGAAGTATTTATTCTTTCAAATATTTCTCAAGTGATACTTAATGGAGCAACAAAAATTCCACAGCATTTCCTATAATATTATTTCTTCTGGAGAAAGTCTTATTTGTTTTATATCGGCTAGTTTTAAATCTTTTATAAACCATTTTAAGGTCAATATTTTTAGCCCCCTTAAGCTATATTTGTTTTCTCGATTGTCTACAGAACAAACCACTGTTATACGATGACTTGCCTAATTACCCTAGTGCACATAAATTATTGGTGCACATAAACCCTACAGAAGGGTAGAACTTCACATCCAATATAACGCTTTGAGATTTTACTGCATTTTAATGTATTCCTCAGATACGACCCTCGCTTCAACACATGGCTGCATCTGACCAGCATGCGCCAACGACGTACCCACTTCAGTTTGGTGGCCACAAGTGGTCGTCTATATGCCATTGGTGGCCGCAACACAGACGGCCTCCTAGCCACCATAGAAAGCTACCAGCCGTCAACCAACACATGGCAGCTCCGCACCCCAATGGACATCCCCAGATGCTGCCATTCCAGCGCGGTCCTTCCATCAGGAGATATATTAGTGACCGGCGGCTACGTCAACTGCGCATACTCTCGCTCTGTCATCCAATACAGCATTGATAGAGATGCATGGAGCGAGAAAGGAGAGCTGGAAACACCACGCGGGTGGCATTGCTCTGCATTATTAGCAGGAAAAGTGTATGTTGTTGGTGGAAGCCAATTGGGAGCGGGTGGAGTCCGTATTGATGTGATGACCATGGAGGTTTTTTCTCCGGAGAGCCAGGAGTGGAGCAGAGCTGCTAATCTGCCAATAGGAGTGAGCACTGCTGGGATGTCCCCAATCGGAAGTCATCTGTATATATTAGGTGGATGGAATGAAGCAGAAAAGCGCTACAAGTCAGCGGTGCAGAGGTATGATCCTGGCACCGACAGCTGGGCAGCAGTGGAGGATCTGCCCGAACCCATTGTCGGGGTATCCTGCTGTGCTTTGGGTTTGCCTCCAAGACACATGTCCCGCAGACACCGAAACACCCCGTCCAACGAAGATCACAGCAGTTTGACTCTGCAGTACACTGCATGAGGAGAAATAACAATGATGATAAAATAATATAGAAAGAAAAAACAAGAGAGAGGGTGATAAGAGAGGTCAGATTGATAGTGTGGAGACATGAGATAATAAGAGAGAGGAATTTGGAATCGAAATTGAGAGTAGAAAGAGTAACATAAAGGGAAATACACTTAAAGGTGTAGTTCACCTGAACACTGCGTAATTATTTATTTACTTATCGCAGACCGTTGCAGTCTTCTGTTGAACAAGATTGAAAAAAGCTAGAAACCTTTAATGTTGACTTCTACAGTGCTTTTCCTACTATGGAAGTCAATGGTTACAAGTTTTCAGCTTTCTTCAAAATATCCTCAACAGAATAGTCTTGTGAATCTTCATCTCCGGGTGAACTATCACTTTAAGTCTTTGTTTTAGTCTTGTTCTTAAACTCCAGAGATGCATTTAGATACACTGGGAGTTCAGAGAACAGGTACTACCTAGGGCCCTTGGATGAAGAATATGAAAGGTACCTTTCACACGTGCCTCTGCCGTGTGAGGAATTTAGTAAGGTTTCTGTGGAAGAGTTTTAGAAATTGAGCCGAACAGTTTTATTGAAAATACCATTATATTAAAAGCTTAATTCAGTAGTGCTGAATAAAGCAGCAATTGTTTATTTATTTCTCATATTTATTTATTTTATTCTAAATGTTTTATTATTCAAACCCAGTAACTGCAAATATCACTCAGGAGTACTTAAGATTCGTATTGTTTATATACAAAGTCAAGACACTTAGTTAGAATATGGTTTTAATGTTGCCAAATATTAAAATAATGCACCCTCGAATTTAAAATGCCCTCATTTGTCAACCCTTAGTTAAGGGTTTCTTTATTCTGTTGAACACATGATCATTTTGAAGCAAGCTGAAACCTGCAACCATTGACATTCATAGCAGGAAAAACAAATACTACAGAAGTCAATGTTTACTGGTTTCTTCAAAACATCTTGTGTTTGACAAAATAAAGACGAACAGGTTTGGAACAAGTGAAGAGCAAATAAATGAATTTTCAGGTTTAGACGAACGGTCCCTTTAACTCATGGTCTATAAACTGACTTATGGTAAAAGTGTTATTTCCCATTTGAACCCATTGATGTTTCTTGTTTTAAAGTGATCGTAACCTTCTCAGTAACAGGTCTTTACCTTGTACTTTATGCAGTCATTACAATGACCACCTGTAACAGATAAAACATGATCTTCAAAAACAAAGATGTCAATTCCCGATTGCACAGCCAAGTGGGAATTCAAGTATAAGAAAACAGCCTGGAGTGTATCTGCTACTAGAGCTCTAGGATTTAAATAAAGCTAAATTGATTAAACCCAAACATGCCTCGTTTTTTCCTCTAAAGCTTTGCAATATAGAGCATGACAGCCAGTCACCAACCAATCTTTAACTTCAAGAGAAATGAGCATTATAAAGTTTTACACACCATACACAAAAAAATAATTAAGGACCCAAGCAAGGATATCAACAAGGGATTAACTATAATCTGCACCCTTTAAAATGTCCAGCTGGTATGTCAGTTTTAAATTGGTTCACTGTGAAGTTTAACATAGTTTTATATAGTTTCTTCATTGATCAGACAGCCAAGGAGAAGCGCAACATCACTATAATGAAATGAAGACACGTGGACATGAGTTTGGGATTTTCTTTCTTTTTATTTGTTTGATACAAATTCAAAAAATGGTGGTCCTTTACTTGCCAGGGAGGATGATGCCGTCGTACTGAAAGAGAAAAGAACGAATAGGTAAACTCAGTTCAACTGCTTGAAAAACACTACCGACTAGAGATTGCACTAGAATGTGAACTTTAACACTTGAATATTTCTGCCCAGCATTAACACTGGCAATCATGATTTAAAAAATTAATAAATAAATAGCTGTAGTGGGGTGGGAATGACATTAGGAGCAACAAAAAGATAGGGTGGAAAAGCCATATAATGACCGGCAGCTCATTCGACAACTAAAAGTGACGTTCTGGTTTAAATTAGTTTAATTAAACGTAAACTTCGTGATCTAAATGAATCAGCCCAAATATTAACTCTACAAGCGCAATAAGCAAGAGCGAGAGAGGGGAACTGAATCAAAAATGGGAAAGAGTATTTCATTTGTGGCAATTTCGCAGAATATAATACAAAATGGAAGCAAAGTTGAAGGGGGAGGAGGATTAATGTGATTGGGAAAGGTTTTGGGACGGCAGTGCACTGCCCACTGAGATGATCAGGCATTTCCACACACCTTCTGCTGGAACCAGCGCATGGCCTCCTCCTTGCGGATGCGGTGTTTAGCGCCGATGCGGCCCGTCTTCCTCTTCTTGTCAGCAATGCTGAACCCAGGTCTGCCAAGAACCTACAGTAAACAGATGAGGGGATAGTTCACAAGTGAAACATCAGACTTACCCAAACTTCACTTGTTCCAAAACTACAGGGGTTTCATCTGCTGAACAAAATATGATAATTTGAAGAATGTTGGTGACCAGTTAACAGTACACACTAGTGATGAGCATTATATATGTAGGTATTATATATATTATCTTCAGGTAAATATGACTATTTTAAATGCATTTTTCATGCAAGCAGACAGACACTAATATGGACTAATATTAAACAATATTATTTAAAATAATAATAATCGTCACAAGGATGGACATTTGCCATTATTTTAGCAGAAACAAATGAAAATAAAACTAAAACGGAGATAAAAGTCCGGCAAGAAGAGTAGCGTGGGAGCATAAGCAAAGTGAACAGATTAGTCTATTGCTTGGGCTGAACAATTTATTTTGCAATGATGACAACAAGAATGTTCCAATTAAACCCTGTGTTCATTTTATTAACTAATCCGAGCAAAACATTAATTGTGCAAATTCTTTTTTTTATTACGATCAGTATATTATTGATCATGGATGTGCACTGCGCAGATTGGCTCTCTCCATTACACTCACATTTCCCTGCTATGGTATTCACACACTTTAATATATCTTTTGTGCTATAGGTTTTGCAAATTGTTATTTTTGGTTAACCAAAATATTCAATTAATATTACAAATAATATGAATATTCATAACTCCCACAATAACTTTGCATGTTAAATGTGGTGCAGAAAATACGAAACCGTCACATCCCTCAAAGGATACAAAACCTTTACACATTAAAATATCAGTTCAACAACCAGATTACTAAAAATAAAAGAACCACTTAATCAAATTTGCACCAGCTAAAAACTAAGTTCTTTAGTTTTAACGTGGAAAAAAAAAAACTTAAAATGTAGAGCAAAATATAACAAATATCTTTGGCAAACAAAACCTTTATGAATCTGTAATGTAAACAGATGTATTTTATGGACCCAAAAGGTGAGATTTAAATGTAACTCACCACGTAAAAGTCCAATCCGTAGATTCCAATGCTTGGGTCGTACTTGATGCCCAAATCAATGTGTTCCTGGATACCAAAGCCAAAGTTTCCGGTGTCTGAGAAGTTGTTCTTTCTCAACTCATACTCACGAACCTGGAGAAAAAAACACAAAACAGAATAAAATACTACATTTAAAAAGCAAACTGTAGACGAGGGGTCACCAATCTCGGTCCTGGAGGGCCGGTGTCCCTGCAGAGTTTAGCTCCAACTTGCCTCAGCACACCTGCCTGGAAGTTTCAAGTATACAGAGCAAGACCTTGATTAACTTGTTCAGGTGTTCGATTAGGGTTGGAGCTAAATTCTGCAGGACACCGGCCCTCCAGGAACAAGTTTGATGACCACTGCAAATTGTCAGATAGCAAGACAAACTTCTGAACTGCTAAGTATAACCTCACAATTGCAAGAAAAATAAATTATTTTTCCTCAGAACTGAATGTGACGTAGAACTTCAAGTTTCTATATTATGAGGGGAAATAGTCAGCTGAGAAACAGGCAATTTTATGTGGGAAGAAAAGGGGAGAGGGAAAAAGTTTGGTCCAAACTTAGTGGATTGAATATGTAAAGCTATAATGGACAGATTTTAATTTGTGAAGGTGTGACCTTTGTGAACAGACTTTCACCCAGTCTCTACCATAGACCAAGAACAAATGTAACATTTAATATGTAATTTGATTACTAAGAATAGATTACAACTCCCTCAAACTGAGAAATGTTATTAATATTGATTATTTATTTTAGTTTTTTTTTATTTTGTTTATATTGTTAAAATGTGCGAAGAACAAAATCTCACAATATCAACACATGCTCTAATTTTATTAGATGTAACCTTTCAATCTCCTGAACATAATCAGACATTATGTTTAAAAAACTTTTTTAAACAAAATGGCAGAGAAAATGATCTACAATAGCCTTTTTATGAAAGAAATGCAAGATGCAAAGTCAAAACAAAACTTTATCTTGGAATTAAAATGTTTCTGCAGAATTTCAAGAAATCAAATATAAATTTCTAACTATTACAAAACAAGAGTCACCATTCTGTGAGATATTTCAGAAATGCCACAAATTATACATTTTTCCCTTCATTTCAAGCATTCATTGTCCTGTCTATTATATCTCCAAATGTTTTCCTCTTACCTTCAATCCCTTCTCCAGGATTTCCTCAGCCTTGGCTCCTCGGACAGTGCAGTGGACTGCAATCTTTTCATTTCTACGGATACCAAAGGATCGCACAGTGTAGCGGGCTGGAAGAAGAGCACATGCAGTTTATGCGAGATTAATTTCACGAGAACAACAAAAGTCACTCCACATTCAGAAGGCACAGCAGGGGGATTGGGAACAGGGGTTTTCCTGCATAGAGAATTTCAAGGAATCCATCAAAATTTGTACCACTTTAGACAAATCAGGCAGGCAGTTACCGACAGACCCCGAGTGATGCTCAAGATCATTCATTTAATTGCACTTAAATGTTAATGCAATCTCATGGAAAAGTCTATCATTTCATGTTATGTTCTGTTGTTTATATTGTGGTGTCACAAAATACATGGTTTAGGGAAATATCTTTCCATAATTTATATTTATTTATTGCAACATCAGCAACTTATGGCTATTTCATGGCAAAAGGGATGTACATAAAAACATTTTTTATAATTTATAAGATCGCAATCATCACCAATTTACACAGATGTAGATAAACATTAATAACATTGTGAGAAAGTTGCAATCTTAAAAGTAAAATATTTACATTTTGGATATTTAGTAACATTTCACAATGGGCCTGTAATCATATTTTTTTTTTAAAGTGCTTTATATTTAATACTTCTACCTTCTTAAACATTTGCCCTGAAGTTTTAAATAAAGTGAGAAATATTACAATATATGAAAGTAGATTTTTTTTTATATTCTTTAAAATTTGACATGTATTCAATATACAGTAGTCAACATTTCAAGTGGATCAAAGTCATCATATCTATTGATCAACAGGTATTCTAGTCTTAGGATGATTTTAAAAATCTTTTTTTGATCCACTTCAAATGTATGAAATGATAATATATTGTGATAAACATCATAATCGAGATGAGAGATGGCTTACATTGTGATTTGAGTTTTTTTTTTTTTAGATCAGCTTTGGGTCACGCGATTCATATTTTGCACCTCCGTTAGGGGCGCATTTCATTATAGATAGATAGATAGATAGATAGATAATCGATGCATTTGTATGAATGGACCAAAACATTTCAGTGCACTGAAAATTTTGCGATTGAGATGCTGACCACTGATTGAAATGCACCCAATGTTTTACTTTATAAGATTACAAAGAATAAATGCAAAATATGTTTCAAGTAGCAAAAACTACATGATCAGGAATCACCTCCAGCTCATTTTGAGCCAGGAAAAACTAAGGAGAAAACCCACTCACCCTTGGAGAAGACTGGAGTCTGTCCCGTCAGCTGCTCCAGCACTTTAGCAGCTCTGGTCAGTCTGTCACCGCTCTCACCTACACAGATGTTCAGGCACAGTTTGCGGATGCGCAGTTCCCTCATGGGGTTCTCCTTCCTCTCGCTATGGTCCTGTGTAATTAAACAACACACAAACAATGAGCTGTCAGTATAGACCAAACTTATTCCTGGAGGTCTGGTGTCCTGTAGAGTTCAGCTACAACAATCAATTAAACACACTTGAACAAGCTGATCAAGGTCTTAGTAGGCAAACTTACTGAGGTAAATTTGGTTTAATATCCACACTCTCCTTATTATCATTTCAGAAAAGTTTTCTTTGCATAATCTAAATAGGGAAATCATATTAGCAGCCAATGATTATCAAAGTACAACATTGTTCACGATCAATTAACTAGTGCTAATGTTGTTTTTAAGTCGTACTACACCTAACTAATGTGTGAATATAAAACCAACTTTACCTCAATTGCATTAATAACACTCGTTAATAGTCAGCAAGTTAAACTCAGACCAAATATTTAAAGTAGGATGGCAAACGATATACATACTGTGTCACAAGTAGTCACTGTTCAGAAATGTACGCGTCTTGAATATAAAACTAACGTCTTACAATTAAATACAGTTAAATAATGAGCTGTCAGGATAGAAACTCCTTCACAAACCTGCACCAACTCTCAAATTAATGCTAACAAGTACAACAATTAAAGACACTGCATCTCTTAACACTTACTTATGGTGTATAATGTTAAAACACCCATTAGACACACTTTAATGAACTAATACAGCTAATATATTACTGACGTGGGTCCGAAATGAACGTGCCCGGGCATATCCAGCATTTGAACATCCGCTAGCATAGCCAATAAACCATCATAATAAACATTAGCTATGAAACAGTTGTTAATAATTCGTCCGAAATCTGCCCTTTTGACAGCAACAACTTCTAGGTAGTATTTCAAGCACGTAAATGACTTTTAAGCCCGTCAATAACGTGCCGTTGTGGCTCTTCGGCACATTCTGAAGCTAGCGGCAATATTAGCATCATCTGGTTGTTTTGTCCACCAATATCTCCATTATTCTGAGTGTCAAAGCAGTAGCAATTTATAACGATGCGCTTCGTGTGGCTATTGCATAAAAACAAGCAGATGTTCAGTGATTTCAACGATACCCCGGCTTGGTCACAATTTTTCCTGTACTCACCGCCATGTTTGATCACTAGAAGAGAACGATACACTTCCGGCGCAGAGCATTTATGCCGCGTTTGCTGTCCACAGAACTACATTGCCCAGCATTCATAAAGGTTGTGCTTCCGATAATATATATATAATCATATATATATTTTAGACCTATTAGCCACACAAAGACACATTGTATCTATATTTGCCAAGATAAATTCACTCGTTTGAGTTGAATCGCGGGGACAATTTATAACACTTCGGCCATGATGTTGTACAACGAGAAATATTTGTATTTTTATTTAAATAAATTATTTTATTGTGCACACGACATACAGAACAATTGGGGGAAAATCAATGAAAAAACTGCTATAATTCACTCCCTTTGTCATTTCAAACGTGCATTTATTTAAAGGAAAATATTTTAGAGAATGTTGAAATTAAATATATAAATATATCTAAATACAAACACAGCTGATACTTCATTCATTAATTTTCCTTTCGGCTTAGTCCCTTTATTAATCAGGGGTTGCCACAGCGGAATGAACCGCCAACTTATCCAGCATATGTTTTACACAGCAGATGCCCTTCCAGCTGCAACATCTTTTATCAAAAAACCAGACACTGTTTTTGACTGTGCATAACACAACACAACACAACACAACACAACACAACACAACACAACATAACATAACATAACATAACATAACATAACATAACATAACACAACATAACACAACATATCATAACATAACATATCATAACACAACATATCATAACACAACACAACACAACGTATCATAACACAACATATCATAACACAACACAACACAACATATCATAACACAACACATCATAACACAACACAACACAACACAACACATCATAACACATCATAACACAACACAACACAACACAACATATCATAACATATCATAACATATCATAACATATCATAACATATCATAACATATCATATATCATAACATAACATAATATAACACAACATAACACAACATATCATAACATAACATATCATAACATAACATGACATATTATATCATAACATAACATAACATAACATATCACAACATATCATAACATAACATAACATATTATATCATATCATAACATAACATAACACAACATATCATAACATAACATAACATAACATAACATAACATAACATAACATAACATAACATAACATAACAACATATCATATCATATCATAACATAACATAACATAACATAACATAACATAACATAACATAACAT
>CAIGQW010002378.1:13016267-13026880 GCA_903798125.1 Danio choprae | reverse complement strand
CACGCACGCACGCACGCACGCACGCACGCACGCACGCACGCACGCACACACACACACACACACACACACACACACACACACACACACTACGGCCAATTTAGTTTACTCAATTCACATGTGTTTGGACTGTGGGGGAAACCGGAGCACCCGGAGAAAACCCACGCCAACATGGGGAGAACATGCAAACTCCACACAGAAATGCCAACTGGCCCAGCCAGAACTCGAACCAACAACCTTCTTACTGTGAGGCGACAGTGCTAACCACTGAGCCACCGCGTTGCCGGCATAAACATATTTTATATTAAACTAAATGATACAAATGGTTTAATGAAATATTAAATTAAATTATTTGGTTGATCCCAAATGGTTATCTCATGTAATAAATTCAAATTCAAATATGTAGATCCTAAAAATATATTATTATTATTATTATTATTATTATTATTAAAGCAATACACATGCAATTGCTACACACACACAAATTACCGTTATACTATACCACACATAGACATGCCTACAAGAGGCAGAAATCCTGCTGGTGCCGCTGACGGGTGGGTTTGGCTCAATCAGAGTTTTAGTGTCAGGAACAAGAGTATCAGAATCAGAAACGACACCAGTAGAAGGACTGGGAACCTTTAAAACAGGGAACCCCAGATCTCTCTGCTCCCTCAAAACATGGGTCAGAAATCCTAGAGCTCGCTTAGAAAATGCAGGTGGCGAGAAAAGGTTATGCTCACGAACAAAGAAATGCAGAAGTGAACCGTTGAGTGCACATCGCTCAAAGTATCCGAAGAGCTTAAAAAAGGAGACGGAGAGCTGGCCTGGAGACCACAGGGAATCATGCACTCGGTCTGAAAGCACGTGGAAGAAGGCTGTTTTTCCATGATACGAACACAGAGGCTCCAGCTCTTTGGGAAACTGCTGCTTCAGTCCTTCAATCAGACACTTGAGAAGACGCAAACAAACTTTCCTATAAGAGAAGAGGAGGAATAATGTATAAAAACATGTGGTTGCCAGTTGTTCACTGTTAAATATATGTATTGTACTAAAGTAAATGTAGAGTTTCAGTTTTTCCCGGCTCAAAATGAGGCAGAGGTGGTTCTTGATCATATAATTTGTGCTGCTTTAAACACATTTTGCATGTATTCTTTATCTTATTAAGTAAAACATTATCTTAGGGTTGGCCAATATGACAAATCTCGGTCACACTTTACAATAAGGTTTCATTAATGTTAATGTATTTACTAACTGGAAATAATTATGAACAATGTTTGTACAGCATGTATTGTAAAAACTGTAGGGTTCCACACAATTCATTCATGTTGTCCCAACACAAATCATTCATTCATTCATTTTCCTTCAGCTTAGTCCCTTCATTCATCAGGGGTGCCACAGCGGAATGAGCCGCCAACTTATCCAGCATATGTTTTACGCAGCGGATGCCCTTCCAGCCGCAACCCAGTACTGGGAAACACCCATACGCTCTCACATTCACACACATACACTACGGCCAATTTAGTTTATTCAATTCACATATAGCGCATGTGTTTGGACTTGTGGGGTAATCCGGAGCACCCGGAGGAAACCCACGCCAACATGGGGAAAACATGCAAACTCCACACAGAAATGCCAACTGACAAAGCCGGGACTCGAACGAGCGACCTTCTTGCTGTGAGGCGACAGTGCTAACCACTGAGCCACCATGTCGCCAAACTATTCATTAATTTTCACTTAATCAAAAGGTGTGATATCCTAGTATAATTATGAGCCCCCTTATCCTGAATTTGTGTTGCATTATGGTTAATTCATCCACAAGAGCCTGCTATAAAGACTCAGGACTCAGTAAGAAAAACATTGCACTACACAAATCATACGGCACTATTTGTTTAGATTTTTAACCATAAGTACCTCTTTTTGCACAATATCTGGCACAGTATTGTACTGTACTACATAAAGTACTCATATACAGTTATACACATTTGAAGTGAATCAAAAACGTTTATGAAAACTGTCTAAAACTATTGAGCAACACCTATTCTTGTCTCACGCCAATTTTAAAACCTTTTTTGATCCACATCTTAAGTTATGTGTATAGTCAGCGGTTTACAGTATACGTATAGCTAGTTTACCTCTCCAGTATGTTAGTAATGTATAGGTTTAGAACAGCTCTTATGTTCAGTCTTGTGTTCATTCATTCATTCATTCATTTTCTTTTCGGCTTAGTCCCTTTATTAATCTGGGGTCGCCACAGCGGAATGAACCGCCAACTTATCCAGCATATGTATTACGCAGCGGATGCCCTTCCAGCCGCAACCCATCTCTGGGAAACATCCATACACACTCACTCATTCACACACACACACACACACACACACACACACACACACTACGGACAATTTAGCTTACCCAATTCACCTGTACCACATGTCTTTGGAATTATGGGGGAAACCGGAGCACCCGGAGGAAACCCATGCAAACATGGGGAGAACATGCAAACTCCACACAGAAATGCCGGCTCGAACCAGCGACCTTCTTGCTGTGAGGCGAATGTGCTATTCACTCCGCCACCGTGCTGTCCCCGTCTTGTGTTCATATTGATGATTATATTTATTTATGTAGCACCATGGTCATGCGAGGCACAACATTTAATTCCACTTTATGTTGTGCAAATTGACAATAAAGCTTAAATTGACTTGATCAACATACCGACAGCACCTATTGGAAGACGTTTCGCAGCATGTCTTCTTATTGCCGTGATAATGTATCATCTCCTTTTCAATGTGAGAGAAAGATATCCGCCAGCTCTCTGAAAAAGAGCAACTCAAATACATCAATTATCTATGCTAAGGAAAATGAGAAATGATTGTCATGGCTGAATTTGTGCAATCCCAGCATACCTTTAGCATCATCACTGAGGTTTCGTCCTTTCGGTCTCTTTGGGACGAAATACAGGGGCTTACTTACAAACTGGCGCCGACTTTTTTTTCCAAGCCATCGGTCTACATTGGGACCCGCCCGCACCGCTTGTGGCCAGCCTTGTGGCACCTCAAGAGTGGGCACAATATCCACAGACACCACTTCATCTTCTTTCTCTTCGGATGTAAACTCGAGGGTCACCGCTGGCGAATTCACCAGTTTTCTGCATATCGTCCAACCTTTACCTGTGAACGAACGACAGAACTACAGTTTAAGTGCTTATTGTGCTTAAAAGTAATTAAGAATTACAATTTTTAATGATGATGCATTGACCTGATCACATGTGGCACACATGTATAATGTTACAGAAGATTTCTATTGTATTTAAATTATGCTCACAGTATTCACATTTTATTTTAAGGTACATTCATTCATTCTCCTCCGGCTTAGTCATTATTTCAGAGGTCGCCACAGCGGAATGAACCGCCAACTATTCCGGCATATGTTTTACGCAGCAGATGCCCTTCCAGCCGCAACCCAGTACTGGGAAACACCCATACACTCTTGCATTCACACACACACACACACACACACACACACACTCATACACTACGCCAATTTCATTCATTCATTTTCCTTCGGCTTAGTCCCTTTATTCATCATGGGTTGACACAGCGGAATGAACCGCTAACTTATCCAGCATATGTATTACACAGCGGATGCCCTTCCAGGATGCAACCAATACTGGGAAACACCCATACACACTCATTCACACACACACACACTTATACACTACGGCCAATTTAGTTTATTCTATTTACATATAGCGCATGTGTTTGGACTGTGTGGGAAACCGGAGCACCCGGAGGAAACCCACGCCAACACAGGTAGAACATGCAAACTCCACACAGAAATGCAAACTGGTCCAGCAGGTCTCGAACCAGCAACCTTCTTGCTGTGAGGCGACAGTGCTAACCACTGAGCCACCGTGCTGCTACCTATATGTATCAATATTATGTGTATTTTATTTATGTGTATGTTATTTTCTGTCTGACCGAAGACGAACCTAATAAAGCAAAAAATAATAATAATAAACTCAATATGAACTCAATAAACTCATAATTTGCTCCTAATTTAAATTGAATAGTTTTTTGAGGTACTAGTAGTAGTTTCTTGGGCCACACAGTGGCGCAGTGGGTAACACGTTCGCCTCACAGCAAGAAGATCACTGGTTCGAGCCTCGGCTGGGTCAGTTGGCGTTTCTGTGTGGAGTTTGCATGTTCTCCCCGTGTTGGCGTGGGTTTCCTCCGGGTGCTCCGGTTTCCCCCACAAGTCCAAACACATGCGGTATAGGTGAATTGGGTAAGCTAAATTGTCCGTAGTGTATGTGTGTGAATGAGTGTGTGTGGATGTTTCCCAGTGATGGGTTGCAGCTGGAACATATGCTGGATAAGTTGGCGGTTCATTCCGCTGTGGCGACCCCAGATTAATAAAGGGACTAAGCCGAAATGAAAATGAATGAATGAGTAGAGTGTAGTTAGGCATATAGAATAAGATCATGGAGAATATGTACTTTATAAGTAATAATAAGCCAATATCTTAATAATAGGCTGGTAATAAGCCAGAATATTTACTTAAACTAAAGCGCTTTCCCAAAAAATACTATGTTCATTAAAGGATTTAGAAAAATATTACAGTCTACCAAAAATATTTATTTACATTTTAGATTTAGTCATTAAGCAGATGCTTTTATCCAAAGCGAAACAAGTACTGTACTGTAAACATCCATGTATAATTCAGTCATTAATTTGGTCTTCAATATTTTTAACACTGATTAAAGCTGATTTCTGAAGGATCATGCTGACTATTGCATCACTGAAATATATTGGATATTAAATAAATCTTCAAATCATTTTTTTATTGTGATATCATTTGTACTATTTGTACTGTATTTTTAACCGTATAAGCGCAGCCTTGGTGAGCAGAAGTTAGATTAAATGTAATATAAATCCAAACAGGTCAATAAAACACACCTTGAAAATGGTTGCTGATGAATTTGCGAACCAAGCGGTGCATTTCTGCTTTGACTTTGGTGGCTGAGATTGTTCGTCCATCTTCCAGAAGAAAATGCTGGATTTCTTTGCGTGTGGATTTCATGAGCTTCACTGTGTAAAACAGGCCTTTATATTCCTCCAGTTCTGAAAAATCAATCCTTGGGACTTTGAGTTTCAGCATAATATCAAACTCATTGGGTTTATTGATCTGTTGGGGGGGGAAATGTACTGTAAACATGCTAAATTCAGTCATTAATTTGCTCTTCAAGATGCAGATTGTTGCACCACACATTGTAAAACATACTTCCTGCCTTATCTTTATGTTAAATTAAATACATTTTTCTAGTCATCTCAACTTAAATCAGTCAAGCTGACTAAAAATATTACATTAAACTTCATTCATTCATTCATTCATTCATTTTCCTTTGGCTTAGTCCCTTTATTTATTAGGGGTCGTCACAGCAGAATGAACCTCCAACTTATCCAGCATATGTTTTACCTTCCAGCTGCAACCCAATACTGGGAAACATCCATACACACTCACATGCACACGCATACACTACGGCCATGTTAGTTTATTCAATTCACCTACAGCACGTCTTTGGACTGTGGGGGAAACTGAGGCACCCGGAGGAAACCCACGCCAGCACAAGGAGAACATGCAAACTCCTCATAGACATGTCAACGGACCAAGCCAGGACTCGAACCAGCGATCTTCTTGCTGTGAGGCGACAATGCTAACCACTGAGCCACCGTGTTGCCCAACGTTAAACTTCATTAATTAATTTTCTTTTCGGCTTAGTCCCTTTATTAATCTGGGGTCGCCACAGCAGAAAGAGCCGCCAATTTATCCAGCATATGTTTTACGCAGCGGATGCCCTTCCAGCTGCAACCCAGTACTGGGAAACATCCATACACTCTCATTCACACATATACACTACGGCCAATTTAGCTTATTCAATTCACCTATACCGCATGTGTTTGGACTGTGGAGGAAACCGAAACTCCACACAGAAATGCCAACTGACGCAGTCGGGACTCAAACTAGCGACCTTCTTGCTCTGAGGCCACAGTGCTAACCACTGAGCCACCGTGTCGCCCTGCGTTAAACTTTGTATAGCTAAAACGATTTAGTTGAAACCTGATTAACGTGATAAATTAAGTTAACGTAACATAAAAGATTTTGTTGTTGTAAAACATAGGGTTGGATTGCATTCATTTATTTTTATTTTTTTGTAAACAGACTAAATGTAAATTGGTTATTGGTTGTTATTGGCCATATAAATACATACTGGTAAAAGAATAAGCAACAACCACGTTTTGGTCAATTATCAGGCCTACAATTAGTTTCTTTTACTGAAAATCTAGACTGAACCTTTACTAAACGACTTCTTTGAACTTTGAAATAAATGAATGAATGAAATAATGAATTCTTTGAAATTTAATTACATTGAAACTGTAATGAAATTAAAATGGCACATTGTTAATATGACTTTAAAATTAACATTGTGATAGGGGATGGTTGCAACTGCCCCAACTCTGTCAAGCATGATTCAACGTTCTATGCTAGATGCAATAGCTTGAACACTTGATAGCTATACATATTTGAAGACAAGAAAAGAGTGATTTAAATTATACGAATGAATAATGTTTGACAAATGCAGATTAGACAGTATGAGAAATTTTCTGAACATTAAAACATGACTATTTACCTCAAAATTAGTTTTATGCTGAAGGAATAGTCACATATGGCTGATTTCTTTCAGATCGAAGGACTGTCTAACTGAGAATATGTACTATGAATATCATCACTCTCATTCCTGGTTGAGGGAATAAGTTTTGTTGCAATTGCCCCCATGTTGCAACCGTCCCCACTCTCCCCTACTGTAGTATTTTTTCATGGGCTACCTTCACCATCTCGTAGTAGCTGCCGCTGGTGAGCACAGAGATGTCCCTGAAGAAGGGCTGGTCTTCGTTATTCTTCAGGAACTCCAGCAGACTGTCGATCAGATGATTGACTGTCCTCACGGCTTTCTGCTGATCCAGTTTGCGCAGGCGCAGATCTCGACCTCTCTGGCGGATCAAGCGCTCCAGCTCGACCGAAATGCAAGCATCGTCTCCGGGAGTTCCAGTAGAAACTGTCAACATGAAATGATTATTCATTCATTCATTTTCATTTCGGCTTAGTCCCTTTATTAATCTGGGGTCGCCACAGCGGAATGAACCGCCATGAAATTATTAACTTTATCAAAACATACGCAAATACCTTCATCTCTGCAGGTTATTCTGAAAAATACTCCCTTTACAACGTGACCTCATACGGAACCATTAGGCCTATATAAACAACAACTCAAGGGTGTAACGCCTGGCTGGCGGATGATGACATAACGAGACTGAATACGAAGTACATTACAAAACGGATTTATTGAACACTTACTGGAACAGATATTGGATGCGGGAAGACAGGACGACACAGGAACAGATGAACCACACGAATCAGAATACCGGACAACAATGGACACAGACGAAAGGGTATAAATAGGAGAGGGAATGATTAAGCTAAAGAGACACAAGGGATGAACACAGGTGGAACAGATTAACATTGACAGTGGCGGGAGGAAGACAAAGAAAGCACGTGACAACAACAAACAATGACGCGGACGAACACTGACAGTATATTCATTCATTCATTTTCATTTCGGCTTAGTCCCTTTATTATTCTGGGGTCGCCACAGCAGAATGAACCACCAACTTATCCAGCATATGTTTTACGCAGCGGATGCCCTTCCAGCTGCAACCCATCTCTGGGAAACATCCATACACACCCATTCATACACTACGGACAATTTAGCTTACCCAATTCACCTGTACTGCATGTTTTTGGACTTGTGGGGGAAACCGGAGCACCCGGAGGAAACCCACGCCAACACATGGAGAACATGCAAACTCGACACAGAAACGCCAACTGACCCAGCCGAGGCTCGAACCAGCGACCTTCTTGCTGTGAGGCGAACGTGCTACCCACTGCGCCACTGTGAGGCCCAAGAATGAATATATATATGTATATATAATATGTAATATAAGCACCATATTTACATATTTCTTTCAATCAACTTTATTTTTGAGTGAACTATCCCTTAAACCATGTATTGTGGTGCCCAGCTGTGAGAAAAAGTGAGAAAGAGTGTGAGAAAAAGTGAAGAATGTGAGAAAAAGTGAAAAGCATCTTACGTGATTATAAATGGCGTCAAACATGAAGACAACCCAAGATTTCAGTATGAAAAGTAGGAAAACCAGAAAGATCAACATAGTAAAGATTCTCCACATTACTTGTTCTTGTTTGACTTTCCATGATGGAGCTTCGAATAACCAAATGTCAGATGCAGATCCTTTAAATGTTCTGGTTAATCCAGCCTGAAAATGAAAATTAGCATGAATGAAAATGAAAGAAAGAAAGAAAGAAAGAAAGAAAGAAAGAAAGAAAGAATGAAAGAATGAAAGAAAGAAAGAAAGAAAAAAAGAAAGAAAGAAAGAAAGAATGAAAGAAAGAAAGAAAGAAAGAAAGAAAGAAAGAAAGAAAGAAAGAAAGAATGAAAGAAAGAAAGAAAGAAAGAAAGAATGAAAGAAAGTTATAATCTACTAATAACTAAGACAGACATACTCCAGTTTGCACTCTACCTGTTGTGAGGCAACAGTGCTAACCACTGGGCCACCGTGCCATCCATCTAGGAAAGGAGGAGTAGGGGTGGAAGGGGGGATTCTTCAAAACGAAGATGGCCGTGATATGAAACTTAGGGTATTTATAGTGGCTTATAATCGTCTGATTGGTGAATCATGAATTGGATAATGCAGGACCAGCCGCAACAATCATAAGCATGTGATCCTCTCCAAATTAGTTTATAAATAATCTTCACTTATTGAATGAGAAAGAAAGTTTTAATCTACTAATAACTAAGACAGACATACTCCAGTACAGGCATCGGTGATATATTGATGCATTAATATCTTGCAAGAACAACAGTAAAATACGTTACTAAATAAAGCTTATTGTTTAGCGATAGTTAACTTAGCATAACCAAACTTCAATGCAACCATTCAAATAATTTCTGAAGCATATATTATTGAACGAGATTTATGAATGCCGACTTACCGTCTTCCTGTTGTAGCGAATGTGATCTATAAAGACACAGAGATATACAACACGAGTGTTTATAGAGTCTAAACTCCTCCCAGACACACCAGATGATCTTTCGCTTTACTGTAAAAGGTTCAGGGTGTGACTGTTCTCCTGTCAGGCAAGAACGAAACTTTAAAGACATATTTGCCTAAGGCTTGACTGCTGACGTAATCACTGCATCTGCATGGACAAAGATATTAATGGATTGAGTAACGTGTGTAAGGTTAACCCTCAGTGATTTAAAAGAAGTGTCTTTATGCATTACAAGCACACAGTTTACCATTTAACACGTCTGAATGTTTCGGAGAGATCTAAAAGACACTTCATTTTCAATAACAACAATCTGACAGCTCTGAACTTGTTGAACTTGATTTATTAATTCATTTATTTTCCTTCGGCTTAGTCCCTGATTGACCACAAGCGGAATGAACCACCAACTATTCCCGGGATATGTTTTACGCAGCGGACACCCTTCCAGCCGCAACCCAGTACTGGGAAAGAACTTGATTTTCATTCATTCATTTTCTTTTCGGCTTAGTCCCTTTATTAATCTGGGGTCGCCACAGAGGAATGAACCACCAACTTATTCAGCATATGTTTTACGCAGCGGATGCCCTTCCAGCTGCAACCCATCAATGGGAAATATCCACACACACTCATTCACACACAAACACTACGGACAATTTAGCTTAGCCAATTCACCTATAGCGCATGTCTTTGGACTTGTGGGGGAAACCGGAGCACCCGGAGGAAACCCACGCCAACACGGGGAGAACATGCAAACTCCACACAGAAATGCCAACTGACCCAGCCGAGGCTCGAACCAGCGACCTTCTTGCTGTGAGGCGATCGTGCTACCCACTGCGCCGATTTATTAATTCATTCATTTTCCTTCGGCTTAGTCCCTGATTGACCACAACCGGAATGAATCACCAACTATTCCTGGGCTATTTTCTACGCAGCGGATACCCTTCCAGCCGCAACCCAGTACTGGGAAACAACTTGATTTATTTACCATGGAATTGAAATCAGTTGTATTCAGCTGAATCTTGACACTATTGCTGTGCTATTTCCATTACTGAAGAAGCTACATTTGATTTTTTTTAAATATATTTTTGCTACTTCATGATTTATTACTTGTGAAGCTGCTTTGAAACAATCTTTTTGTAGAAATTAATGATTATTTTTTAATTGTTTCATTAAATTAAGCTTTTTAAGGGTTTTTAATTAAATTAAGTGCTATAAAAATAAAGGTGATCATTGACTACAAATCAGTTTGTCAAAGTGTAGACAATGAGTGGTATTTTAGTTTTATTTCAAGAGTTCACACTTAGATATTGCTTGATAATAATAGCAGGTTTGGCATGCTGTCCCGGGAGAGAACCCTGAGCTCGGAGATAATTGAGCCCAGGGCTCCCGCCTGGTCAATAAGCATATAAGGGGGTACGAGATCAGATAGTTCTCGA
>CAIGQW010002378.1:12945671-12963391 GCA_903798125.1 Danio choprae | reverse complement strand
AAAAAAAAAAAAAAAAAAAAAAAAAAAAGGAAAAATGTCTGCACAAGCAAAAAAAGAAAGGGGGAAAAACAGCAGAAAACAAAAAGCATGACTTGCTTCCTCATGTTGGCCGTTCACATGTTATTTTCTTTATTATGGCTGCAAGACATCAAAACGAACATATGAAAACACGTCAACTGTTGGCATTGGTTTTCAAGTGCTAATGTTTGAATGGAGAGAGCGTTCAGCTTGCTGTAGCCGCTGTGATTGGC
Source organism: Danio choprae (assembly GCA_903798125.1). Classification (NCBI taxonomy): domain Eukaryota; kingdom Metazoa; phylum Chordata; class Actinopteri; order Cypriniformes; family Danionidae; genus Danio; species Danio choprae. The sequence continues at coordinate 12,963,140 of CAIGQW010002378.1, read as the reverse complement.
TGCTAGGAGAGTTGACCTGTTGGCATGGACTTGTACAGTGTAGTTTAAGCTGGTCGGTCAGTCAGGTTGGACACTGCATGGGTTTTGTTTTTTGTTTTTTTTCGCACAGCGGCTCTTTATCCGGCGATCTCGGTGGCTGTGGTGACCAGTTTACTGCCATCCCATACGGTTTTGAACTGTTCAGGGACTGGGATCTCAGTCTGGAGAGAAACAGAAACATGAGCAATTACCCACGCTCACAGTATTTAGTGTAATATCATACTTTTTCCTCCATTACTGTTCATAATAACATCTTGTGTTGATCTGGAGACATCGACAGGTATTTTTAGATGCAATAGCTATACCTGATTAATAAACAAGTTCATTATTTCATTATCTAACCAGGATCAATTTGAGACACAATTAAATGAATTGAATTTGTTTTTATTATCAGTTAAAACTGGCTTTACCTATTATAATACATATTATATTAACATGTATTTTTATTTTATGTGATTTTATTATAATATGCATGTTTTTTGTGATAGAAAGCTATTTTGTAACAGACATTTAAACTTGTATATAATTTGTATCATGCACACATTTTATATCTAAATATAAATAACAAAAATAAATACCTAAAATTTTTTTATAAAAAAACCCAAATAAATTAAATCAAATAAATAAATACCCCCCCAAAAATAAATAAACAATTTGTATCATGTACAAATTTTATATCTTAATATAAATAACTAAAAGAAATATAATAAATAACAAAAATAAATACCAAAACAAATTCATAAAAAAATAAATACCCCCATAAATAAATAAATAAATAATTAAATAAATCTGCACATTGAGTTAATTCTCTACATTAAGCACTTTAAAATAACTTGTGCTTAGGCTAAACCGTATTTTGCATTTTTCCACATTCATATGTGCTCACTAAACTATTGAATAGAGCAGGGGTGTCAAACGTACGGCCCACAAATGGGTTTAATCCGTCCGCGAGATGATTCTGTAGTCTAAAAGTGAGCTGCTATTTTTCAATAAAAGTAACTGCTGTTTCAGTTGTGTCCACTGGATGGCGCAATAGAAAACTGTTCATTTCATCCAGTCCAGAAGCCTGAATCAGCATCAGTTTGACAGCCTTCTCAGACAGAATGACCACATCTGTGCCCTGCCATAACACACTGAGGTGTTCTCACAAGGAAACGTCACTATTTTACGTTTGGTCAGTTTAGTGGCTAATTCGTACGAGTTCAGTCGTATGAAAATGTACCATATAAAAAAGGAGGCGTGGCACCCAACCACACCCCTAAACCCAACCATCATTGGTGGATAAGCAAATCTTACTACACTGTATGAATGAGATCGTACAAATTCATATGAATTAACCACTAATCAAAAAGTTACGAATTGCCGTGAGATAGTGTTGTCCTCAGGCTCCAGCTTTAGGATTTATGTTGATTGTATTAAAACAAAAAAAACAATCTGAAGTTGTTTTTAAGTTAGAGATAGATATATATATCATGGTTTTACCGGTCTGGCCCACTTAGGAATAGATTTTCCTCCATGTGACCCCTGAGCTAAAATGAGTTTGACACCCCTGGAATAGAGCAATATATTCGCAGACTACAGCGAATAGTCCGGACAGCTGAAGGAATCACTGGCACTACCCTTCCTACACTTCAAGAACTGTACTCTTCCAGAGTGAGTAAAAGAGCTTACAAAATCACTCTGGACCCCTCACACCCAGCGCACTTCCTGTTTGAACTGTTACCGTCTGGTCGGCGCTACAGAGCACCAAGCGCAAAATCAGCCAGACACAGGAAAAGTTTCTTTCCTCAGGCCATCTACCTCATGAACAGTTCAATATTCCCCTACTGTGCTGTAAACGTGCAATACTTTCTCATACGCACTTGTACAGCACCTTATAACAATTTACAGTGCAATACTTTTTCTACGCAGTTGTACACAGCACATTATAACTTGTATATTTATAACAAACCTGTACATACAATTCATCATCCAGAGCTTTTTGACTGATTGCATCTGTTTAATGTTTGTCGTCTTTTTCATATTTATTTCGTGTTGTCACTTTATGTACACTGGAAGCTTCTGTAGCCAAAACAAATTCCTTGTGTGTGTGTGTGTAAGCACACTTGGCAATAAAACCCATTCTGATTCTGATATAAACGGTATTGTTCCATACCATATAGTTTATAAAAAATGCTTGAAATATCATACAAGCTCAGTACACCACCCAGCCCTATTCATAATGAATTATTGGGTCACTTACAAATTCTCCATCTTTGTTGGGCACCAGCACGTTCATCTCTGAGCTCTTAGCGCTGACGATTTCACATGACAGAGAGTCTTTGCTCAGGTACACGTGGCAGCCATCGGTCTTGTTGATGGAGATGGTTGGCACTTTACCAATAACCTGGACATCGAGAGGACAACAAACACTCAGAATGAAGAGCACATGCAAAACAGACAACACTAATACTTTAAAGGATATCTGGGGGATTCAATTACTTAATTAATTAGGAATTTAATATAATAAGAAGTTAAGATATAATAAGAAGTTAAGAAAAGTACTTAATGATTTTATATAGTTTTTTTAAATGAAACCTAAGTGGTTTTCAAGCTGGGGTCCATGCAAGTGTTTGGAAGTCTCAGACACCACAATGGGCAGATTCTGGAGGCTATAATAAATTATCTGATGGGTATTTTGAGCTGAAACTTTACAGACACATTCTGGAGACACCAAAGGTTAATCTTACATCTTGTAAAAGGGGTAAAATAGGTGCCATTTAAACTCATTGATTCATTTCTCCACAGTATAAGCTAGGTCATAAAAAAGAAACGCCTATAAACGCTTTTTACATTTCAGAATGGGAGTCCCTCGGACAAGGTGGCCACTTTTTTGGCATATTTAGTCAAATTTCTAGCATGATTAAAAATCTTGCAAACATGTTTAATATTAATATACCTAAAAAGACATTTAAAAGGCTGCGTATCAAGTTAAAAATGATATCAAAAATAAACCAAAGACATATCTGCAGATCCCCTGCACTCACATACACCTACAGGAGTAAAGTCTTAGTAATACACACCTGGATTTTAACATCTCTGCAGTTGATCACCTCAACAATTCCCACAACATCATCAAAGACGAGCCCCATCTTCTTACAGTTATCTGCACAGAAACAGCACTGTTACTCTGCAGTCCAATAGAGAAACAGTGGATTAATGCTGCTGGTGTGCATTCTTACCTAGAGTGATGGAGTTGATCTTCCCCTTCACCTGTAAAGTGCTGTTGCTGCACTTAAAGCTATAAACCACCTGTTTCAGCTCCGTGTCGCTGATCACCAGATTCTGGGCACCTTCCTGATTTTCCTGGGGGTGAAAAAGACAAACACAGCTTTAGCTAACTGGTTAAATAATGTATTGTAATGTGTATTTATATAGCGAATTTATTGTGTATGGCCATACACCCAAAGCGCTTCACAATCATGAGGGGGGAGGGGGTGTAGCACCAGTGTGTAGCATCCACTTGAATGATGCAACGGCAGCCACAGGACAACAGCACCAGTGCGCTCACCACACACCAGCTATAGGTGGAGTGAAGAGACAGTGATCGAGCCAATTCGGTGGATGGGGATGATTGGGAGGCCATGATGGGTAAGGGCCGATGGAGGGAATTTGGCCAGAACACCAGGGTTACACCCCTACTCTTTACGAGAAGTGCCATGAGATTTTTAATGACCACAGAGTCAGGATCTCGATTTAATGTCTCATCCGAAAGATGGCGCTCACTGACAGTATAGTGTCCCCTTCACTTTACTGGAGCATTTAGGACTTACAGACTGCAGGTTGAGTGCCCCCTGCTGGCCTCAGTAACACCACTTCCAACAGCAACCTAGTTTTTCCCATGTGGTCTCCCATCCAGGTACTGACCAGGCTCAGTCCTGCTTAGCGAGTAACCACTCTTGGGCTGCAGGGCGATATGGCTAATAATAATAAATAATAATAATAATAAATAGTCTCATGTCACAAAAATTCCCAAAATTCTTATGCTGTGCCCTGATCACTACTCAAAGTATGTCTTTTTTGTGAATAAAATGTATATACTTTAGCATGTAACAGAAGAGTATGCAAGCTTTACTACTGCGCTCCTACCTTATTAACAGACCGTTATGTTGCTTTCTCAATCATCTAGTCACAATCTACATTTCTTTTATAGTTAATTTCCTACCAATTTGTTGTTTATTTTGTTCTATTTATATATACATTGTTTTTTTTTGTATTTGTTTATCAGTTTTTTTTTGTTTATTGATATTGTTTCCTAATATTTATGTTTATGAAGCACTTTGAGTTGCATGTATGTTGAAAAAAGTGCTATACAAATAACATTTATAATTATTCTTCTTCTTATTATTATTATTATTCTTCTTATTATTATTATTATATTAAAGAAGCAGCAGCAGCAGGTTAATCTGCCATTTACAAGTCTTTCACGCAAAGAAATATCCTTAGAATTATGAATTCAGAAGTTAAAGGGATAGTTCACCCAAAACTTTAAATTCTGTGATTATTTACTCGCCTTTTAACTTGTTTCAAACCATTATAACTTCTGTTGATTACAAAAGATGATATTTTGAAGAATGCTGAAAACCTGTAACCATTGACTTCCATAGTTTTTGCTTTTCCCACTATGGAAGTCAATGGTTACAGGTTTTTAGCTTCCTTCAAAACATCTTCTTTTGAGCTTAATTAAAGAAGAAACCACTTGAAGGTGAGTAAATTGTCATATCTGCCTGAACTATCCCTCTAATGGCCAAATATGCCTTTATAAAAGTTCACAAAATACTTAAAAAAATAAAAAATAAAACTTGGAAAACATTAAATATTAATTAAGAATAATACAAACATATTTACTACTTAACAGTCAGTCTTGCATGTCTGACATATTTGTAGTTTGCTAATACTTTTTTTTTTAACCCATGTTTGTAGTTCTAATCGAATTCATGTCCAACATGCAATGTATCGCGGGTAATATTAGTCATTAGTACACACAAATCTGACTTTGGCTTGCACATTTCAACATACTATGATTTGGGACACACTAACCATGTATTGGCACTCTGACGATCCAACATATTTGTATATATTGTGTATATACAAATATATATAGTGTTCAATGGGGGGGAAAGTTGTTGTCTATTACCCAGACATTTAAAAAGAAAACATGTTAGTGTAGTAATCACAATACTGTGATATTTTTATCCAGGGTTATCATATGGAATCTTATAGCAGGGCCATGTCTACTTTCGGCTACTTTGAGTGTGAATGACGGTAATGCTATTTTCGAATACTATTTAGGATGGATAGTATGTGTATTGGGACACAGCATTAGTCCAGGTTTGTTTATGCTAGCAAATTTAAGCACATTTCTTAGTAGATTTATTTATATGCACTTATAAACTCAGCTGAGCCGGAGATGGAAAGAATGCTTCTGAAAGGCATTTCCAAAACTATTTTGAGCTAAATCAGACTATAATCAGCTCTCGGACTCACTCACCACTTTCCACTTCTTGCCGTCCAGCTCCAGCACCGGGGGCAGAGAGCGGGCCGGGCTGGCAGTGGCTGTGGGCCGAGGGGTGAAGGGTTTGGGGCCGGACACTGAAGGCCCTGTCTGACTTCTGAGCCCAGGATTCTTATGGGTCTTCTGGTTATCAGACACATGCTTCAGGCCTGGAGGAGAGTTAAAGACACAGAGGAAAATTAAACATTTACCCAAGTTTGCAATATATTACATGTAGCCATAGAGCAGGGAATGGAAAATGGTAAACATACTCCAATCTTTATTATTATAAAAATAAATGAGGGAAAAAAAAGAAGATATAAATAAAATAAATTATTATTTTTAATTAGATAAAATTACAGGAGCTGTTATAATGGCCTATTTAATAAAGATAACAGTAATGATAATTTATTACTGTTGTCCCATTGTCCCATTTACTACTACTACTACTACTAATATTAATACTAATACTCTTATTGACAACTATATTCATTCATTCATTCATTTTCATTTCGGCTTAGTCCCTTTATTAATCTGGGGTCGCCACAGCGGAATGAACCGCCAACTTATCCAGCATATGTTTTACGCAGCGGATGCCCTTCCAGCTGCAACCCATCTCTGGGAAATGACAACTATATAACAACAATTAAATAGTTGTACCGGTTGTTACTGTTATTATAAGTAATAATATTAATAAATAAACAAATAATACATAAATATATAAAATTAAAGTAGATTAATTCATTTCATTACTGCTATAAGAATTTTAATTTAAAAATAATAAACAAGTAAATCCTTTATTACTGCTGGCTTAATGGCTGAAATGAATTTGTATTACTGTTATTAATTTATTATTATTATTATTATTATTATTAGTGGTCCACAAGACCGTATCATTTGAAACCAAGCCAAACCGCTCATTCAACCATGAAGACTTCAGTGACCTTTTCATATTTACTGTTGCTTTCATTACAGCACATCAAGCAGAACCAACAGCATCATTTCCAATCAGCCAAAAGCACAGATTAAAGCTTTAATAACCGAACCTCAATCAGTTAAAAAGCAATAAAAGTGCCACTGAAAGCTTTGCGGCTCTGAACTCATTTTCACAAACAACACAAACACAAACATCATAAGCTTTTGTCCTACTACAGATGAAGTCAACATTTTAGCCTATTAGTCTTTTTCTAATATTTCCCAAATGATGTTTAACAGATTCAGGAATTTTTCACAGTATTTCCTATAATATTTTGTCTTCTGGAGAAAGTCTTATTTGCTTTATTTCGGCTAGAATAAAAGCAGTTTTTATTTTTTTTTAAACCATTTTAAGGTCAATATTATTAGCTCCCTTAAGCAATATTTTTTTTCCAATTGTCTACAGAACAAACCACTGTTATACAATGACTTGCCTAATTACACTAACTTTAACCTAATTAACCTAGTTAAGCCTTTAAAATGTCACTTTAAGCTGAATACTAGTATCTTTAAAGATATCTAGTAAAATATTATGTGCTGTCATCATGGCAAAGATAAAAAAAAATCAGTTATTAGAACTTATGTTAATAAATGTGTTGAAAAAAAAAATCTCTCCGTTAAACAGAAATTGGGAAAGAAATATACAGGGGGGCTAATAATTCAGGGGGGCTAATAATTCTGACTTCAACTGTATATCAAGCTGTAATACCTTTAGTGATGTCAGATCCCTTGTTGATGGAGGCAAAGAGAGCATTTCGATTGGTCGGTCCAGAGTCTCCGCCTGATGACTTGTCCAGGTCCATTGGGGGCGGAGGAGGTCCTGGAGGAGGTGGAGCGGGTGCTCCTCCCCTCGGGGCTCCTCCTCCAGTAGCTGCAGCTACGGGACCCTAAAAAACAAAAGCAATTCAATATTTAGGATTAAAAATATATATAGAATAAATTATGTACACAATATGAATATTATAGCTGCACTGTGTATATATACACACAGTTGAAGTCAAAATTATTAGTCCTCCTGTTTATTTTTCAAAAACAATATTGCTTAAGAGGGCTAATAATATTGACTGTATTTATGTATATCTGTGCAGGACAAACTGAACACAAGAATGTGACTCACAGTCTTGCTCCAGCTCAGTCCAGTGGTGTGGTGCTGCTTGATGTAACCCTGCAGCTCCGTCCAAACGCACACATAAGCATTGACCCATTCCACATGAGTCTTATCCCTAAAAAGAAGACAGTAAAGCAGATGGTTTAAATAATGGTAACACTTTTCAATAAGGTGGTATTAGTTAATGCATTTACTAACATGAACAAACAATAAACAAGACGTTTACTACAGTATTTGTTCATGTTAGTTAACATTAAAGTAAATACAGTGGTTCATTGTTAGTTCATGTTAACTCAAGGTGCATTAACTAATGATAACAAGCATGAATCTGGATGTTAATAATGCATTAGTAAATGTTAAACTATGATTAAGAAATGCTGTACAAGTATGGTTCATAATAAGATCATGTTAGTAAATACATTAACTAATGAAACCTTTTGTAAAGTGTGAATGAAATAATTAATATGCCACTTTGCTGGTGTACAGAAACATGGTGTTCTGATAACAGACACATACTTTTCCTTGTAATCCTTGAGCACACGGTTTGTGTAAAACATGGCCGCATCCTGCATCTCCTTCACATAGGGGCCAGGCTTTGGGGCCTAACACATTGAAAAGATTTAATCAAAATTTCAGTCATTAAGATTTGATACAGCGGGGGAAATAACCATCAAACACGTCACCATTTTCCTCAGAAAACATATTTGTAAAGGTGCCGTTGACTTGAAATATTCCCCGGATGTTGATAACAACCAAAGAAATCCATATATGCAAAGAAAACAGAACTAATTAGGTTACAAATGAAGTTATGCGTAATAAAATGAAATGACGCAGAGAAAAAGTATTAAACACACAAAGAAAGGGAGGTGTAGAAAGGCAGTGAAAGCCCAGACAGCAGCTGAAATCTCTTAGTAGATCTTCAGCAGCCCTCTGCCCTTCCTCAGTGTAAATGAATATCAGCTGCTTCAGTCCAACATCTACATTAGCAGGATGATGAAGATGAAACCAGGGTGGACATTTCAGCAAGACAATGATCCAAAACACAGCCGAGGAAACTCAAATGCTTTCAGAGAAAGAAAATAAAGCTGTAGAATGGCCCAGCCAATCACCTGACTTGAGTCCAATAAAAAAAAATACAAATTAAAGATCAAATTTGATAAACGAGACCCACAGAAGCATCACACCGATCAACACATCACACCTGATCAACACATGACTTCATTCACCATATGAGAGGCGTCTTTAAGCTGCCATCACCAAAAAGGCCTTTTATATAAAGTATTAAAAGACATTTCAGTAGTTCAGCACTTTCTCCTTCTGTCAGTTCTTTGTTACACAGAACTCATTTTTAAGATTGTTTTGCTTTGCTTTATTTTTATGTTTGTATTGTTTGGGGTTTTATCAAAATCTGGTTCAATTCCACTTCAACAGCTCCTTTAGAAATATTATTCCCTAATGCTGACAGTCTTACCATGGCAACCCAGCCGAGGGCAGGAACGCTCTCGCTGACCGCAGAGAGGTGGTTGAAGAAAGGAGAGGAGCGGTTCTTCTCTCGAAATGCCTGAACATCCTGGATGGCTTTAGACACAGGGGCCAGCAGAGCAGTCAGAGCAGGCTACAGACACAACAGACAGAAACAGATGAAAGAGGGTGGGGGGGGACACATTAAACAAATGTCTGTGCTCAGAAAGATATGATTATTCAGCAAGGATGCATTTAACTGATCAAAAGTGACAGCACAGGCACTTATTACGTAAAAAAAAATATATAATAATAATGATGAATAAATTATAATCATAAAAATAATAATAAAATAATACGTAATAATAATAAATAATAGAATAATTAAATATAAATAAATAATTAATAAATAAATATATAAATAAATAAAATTAAATATCAAATAAAAGCTGATCTTTTAACTTTTATTGTCATAATCCTTAAATGTACCACCCCATTAAAAAATATTAAGCAGCACAACCTCTTTCTACATATATAATGTAAGCATGTATAATATAAAATGTAACGTTTCTTCAGCAGCATATTAGAATAATTTCCTGAAGGATCATGTGACCCTGAAGATTAAAGTAATGATGCTAATATATATATATATATATAAAATAAAAGAAAGACTGTAATAACTTTTCACAGTACTACTACTTTTTCGGTATTTCTCTCAGATGCAGCTTTAAGCATAACACACATTGAAACATATGGATCAAATCCAACCCAAACATTTAACACAGAACTGTACAGAGTTGAGCTATATGGCGAAGTATATCGTATGGACAAAATAAAAAAAGTTTATCATTTCATATTGTGCTCTATTGTTTATTTTGCGGCGTCACAAAACACATCGTTTACGATCATTACAAAAAAGCACGATAACACACTCCATTACAGGGATGCAGACAGAAACACGACTAAGAGCATCATGAGAACACTGCAATCTTGAACACAATGTTTACATTTAGCATTTTAATAAGCAATAATTTCTTTTATGTTGGATCTGTAATTATTAGATTTTTAAAAGTGTTTTTTCATGTATTAATATTTATTTTACATTTGTACATTTTTAATTAAACATTTGCCCTGAAGCTCAACAAAGCAAGAAATATGATCATATGAAGAGCAAATTTCTGAGTATATACACTTTAAAAAGTCCTTTACATGGTCAATTTACAGAAATGGTACTGTATCGTGATTTCATGCATGCATGCGTACATATCTTGTTATCAGGATATGAGATGACTTATATTGTGCTATGAGATTTGTCGTATGGCCCAGCCCTAGTACTTTATAGCTTATTTTACAATGCAGTTTAAATCACACTCACATCAGAGGGTTTCTGAGAGCAGGAGGCAGTGGCCAGCAGTTGTCTTTGACTGGTAAAAGCCTGCTTCATCATCTCAGCCTATAACACAGAAGGGATGACTGAGTGCACTCGTTATCAAAGCAAACCAGTGTTCAGAACTATAATCACACCGCATTACGTACATGCTTCAGGACGTCACCCCCTATCTTCTGACTGAGGGCAAAGTACTGAGCCAAAGGACCAGAGATCAGGTTGTCATAGGCTTCAACATACACTCCCACCACTAAAGAGAAGAGAAACAAGAGCAGGCACAAAACAACACAATCAGAAAACAAGCGCTCAATTGTCACAATGCTAGAGTTTCACTATAATTGCAAAAGTGGCAAAGATGGTAACTGATATCGTCCAAGTGAAATTGGATAATTAACTTGTGGCGTCATTTTGGATTAAACCAGAATCCAAAAACCAGAAACCAGGCTTGACAGAACAAACTTTCTAGAAAAGCTAATTATGGAAGTTAAACACTTCTCTAACTCCTATTGGTTCAAAGGTGATTAGATAATAAGTGGGTGTGGCTCAGTGGCCCTGCCTACTTTAACCTAATAATCTATATGCCGTCAGTTTAGTCTCACACTGTAAAAAATTATATGACAAAAAGTAAATCACAACAAATGATTTTATTAGTGCTGGGCAAAAGTAAATCGCCATTAATCATTCAAAATAAAAGTTTGTTTTGACAATTTAAGTGTGCATACTATTTATATTTATTATGTTTATAGAAACACACACAGGCATGCATCTACTTGAGAAAACATTTATATATAAAAGATGTGTGTATGATACAAATTATATATAAATATCTTTGTAACAAAATTGTTTTCTACGTTTTTGTCTATGTATGTGTGTGTATCACATGTACATAATAAATATATATAATTAGTGTTGGGGAAGGTTACTTTAGAAAGTAATGCATTACAATAGAGTTACTCCCCAAAAAGTAACTAGTTGCGTTACTTAGTTACTTTTTATGGTAAGTAATGCATTACGTTACTTTTTCTGACCTGTCTGAGGCTTAATCTCCTTCAGATCTTGTAGGTTTTTAATTTTTTTTAATTGAGGAGCTCCGCAATTAACAACACACTATATAGCCTTTATTTATCTTTGGAAAAATAAATAAATAAATAAATAAATAAAAATTAGGTGTAGGATAATGTTATCTGTGGCCTCACAGTGGCGCAGTGGGTAGCACGTTCGCCTCACAGCAAGAAGGTCGCTGGTTCGAGCCTCGGCTGGGTCAGTTGGCGTTTCTGTGTGGAGTTTGCATGTTCTCCCTGTGTTGGCGTGGGATTCCTCTGGGTGCTCCGGTTTCCCCCACAAGTCCAAAGACATGCGGTATAGGTGAATTGGGTAAGCTAAATTGTCCATAGTGTATGTGTGTGAATGAGTGTGTATGGATGTTTCCCAGTGATGGGTTGCGGCTGGAAGGGCATCCGCTGCGTAAAACATATGCTGGATAAGTTGGCGGTTCATTCCGCTGTGGCGACCCCAGATTAATAAAGGGACTAAGCCGAAATGAAAATGAATATTGTTATCGGAGAACTTCCTGACCCCAGAGCTCTACATGCCGTATATACAGATTAATGAAAGTTTAAAGAGAAGCGTTTGCTACTTTTGTACTTTTTGTCTGATTAAGTAAAGTCACTGTCCATTCAGATACTCGTCTTTTCCTTTTCTTCCATGTGTTCAAGATAATGAGAATATTTTCAATCGCAGAAATGTAAGGCTCTGCTGTCTTCCTGTCTGTTCCTGCATTGTCTCATTGTGTGCGGGATTTAATGTGACTACGTTCGTTTTAATTCAGCAATTTAAATGAATTAACTAAACTAAAAAGTAACTTGCATTACATTTTTTAAATAGTAACTCAAACTATTACTTAATTCTTAAGTAATGCATTACTTTACTCGTTACTTAGAAAAGTAATATTATTACTTTTAATACCCCCAACACTGTATAACACACACAAATTATGTCAAAAACATTTATTTGGATGCAATTAATCACGATTAACTTTTGCCCAGCAGTAGTTGTGTTACTTTAACTTGCATTGTATAAGTGAATCAGGTTTCAATGTAATTTAAGTACAAAGTTTTATATTTTTAGTGAGTTTGATTGATGCAAGATGAGATGACAAAAAAAAAAAAAAGTTTGTTACAGTGCAAGACCAGTCATGCACAAGTGTAAATATATACGACCCGGAGAACTGATTTACTGAAACTTAAGCACAATTTTAAATCAATGCGAATTGGAAGTAGTTTTGCATTTAATACTATTGCATTAAAACAATCTACGATACAAAGTGATATACAAGTAAACATTGTGTGACTCGACTGAAGGGCCCAAATGCACAGCTTGTGCAAAGAAAAAAATAGATGCTTTTTAAAACCGTAATGTTTCCCACCGCTGTTATTTTCATGTGTATTTTGTTACTGAGAGGAAAACACACAGCACACAGTTACAAACTCATCTATATGATGCTCTCAGCCAGCCATGGGGTCAGTGTAGGGATGTTCACCAATAGCATTTGACAGTATAAATCCAAAATCAAACAAAAAGTGCTTCAGGGGTCATTAATGTGTCGGTGCTCTTTGGATAAGGGATTCATAAAGATAAACAACGAAATCATAAATCCAAGGCACTCGAAAAGTAATAATAAAAACATAAAACAATAATAGCCATGTTAATAAAGGCTTTTTCATTTTTCCACTTACTTCGAGTGCTTTGGACTTATGATTTCGTTGTTTAGCGTTTAATAGTATTTTACCTCTAAATTATCTTCACAGTGACTATATCAGGCTTATCTTCAGAAGTCTAAGCTAAACATAAGTACACTCATAATTATGCTACCCTGGTCTCTTTGAATATAGGCTTTTTAGCAATGCCACAAACTACAAACTTAAAGCACATCCACCTTCAACTACCTGCACAATTCGAGACGAGACAGACAATTTATACAGCAAAGTTTTAGTCAGTTTGTAAGTGCCACTAATTATTGTCAGACAGAAGTGGTTGTTATTACCTCCAGTTCCAGCAGCAGGGCCGCCTCCACCGCCAGAGCTGGACATGGACTCCAGACGGCCCACAGCCACCTCCAGACGCTGCACTAGACCCGCCAGATCTGCCATGCCTGTGCAGAGAGATGGTTATAAATGAGTCATTAGAAATATACTGATCATTATTATTGTTGTATCATAAAATGGTGATTGTCAAATGTAGTTTATTCAGATTTTCTTTTTTACTACTACTATTTACTGTGCTTGCATATGTACGGACAGACCCAGTACATATGTACGGACACAGAGAGATATATAGAATGACAGATGTTTTATTTTATGCAAACTTTAGAAATGCTTTGGCAATGCATTTGTCATGTTAATAAAGCAATTCTTTGAATTTAAAAGAGATTATTTCAAACCATCTGAATGAATGTACTGTTGTGTGTTTAACGTAATTATCTTTGTTATAATCTTTTTAATAATCATATTAATATTTTTCTTATTTGTGTATGCATTTATCATGTTTGTTATGCACGTATATTATTATATAATCACTATAACATTCTGCATGATAAATTGCAATAATAATAATAATAATAATAATAAATAAATAAATAAATAAATAAACCAGATGACTCGAATAGCTCTATTTGGAAAGAATATATTGATTTAGGATGACTAGGAATGCAACCATTCACTCAGCTCATGATTTGACTCCAGATAATGATATTATAATAAGATTTTTCACAATCTTTCTAACAAAATGAGTTGAGAATATAGAAATGAATAATGGCGTTTTTATTATTTCTCAGTGACTGAGTTTACATGGACACCAGTAACCGAATTATTTGGCTTAATCTGAACAAAGACAATAATATGATTAAGGTGTTTACATGAGTTGCTTTTTGAATGCTCCTTTCATGATCCTGTTTTACATGTTAAAGCACATAGATCGATTAACGTCACCGAGTCACCGCGCTATTCTCGTTTCCTCTGAAGTTTCATGTAATTTCGGGTGTTTCATTTTTTATTTGTCGACTTTAACTGCAGTTCGGCACTTTCACTTTCATTCAGGAACATTTCATGCATGCCCCACGTGACAAACGAGATGTTGGATGAGAGTATGAACTGCTGGAAGAGTGTAGTTTCATGGAATTTGATAGCGCACGCCGAATGGGGAATAAAAACCTCTGCATTTCATTATGCAGGTGTCTGTGGTCCTTCATTGACTCGGTAGGTGCAGAGAATAGTGTCAAACAGCCATGTGTGTATAGACCATCCTGTCGCAAAATGCGGAGAAAATCCTACACGACGGTAATAGCTTGATTAAGGTGTTTACAAGTCTGCACTGCACTTCAATAATGCACCTAAAATCGGCATACTTCACACGTCTTAATCTGATTTCTGTTTAGTTTGATGACCACCTTAATTGGATTAAATTAATCAAATCGCTGTTTACATGGTCGACTCTTAATCAGAGTATAGTCTTAATCGTATTATCGGTGTCCATGTAAACGTAGTCAATGATGAACGTTTCTTTGTAAAATTAAAATACAATCTTAAATCTAAATTGCAATTTTAAAACAAATTCCTTATTAATTAAATAAATAATAATAATAATAAAAAAACATAATAATAATAATAATAATAAAAAAACACAACAACACAAAAATAAGTAGCTTTAATTTAAACCAAGACTTTGTGTTTGTCCGTAGCTTGGATTAGAATTTTTTTGCATTTAATTATTATCATTTTCCTTAAGAAAAATCTGCATATCCAAATTTTCTGACACAAGCGGAGACCTCTGCACATTTACAGTGCACCCCCAACCCAAGAGCTTACTATTATCATCAAGTTATGTCAAATAAGACTTGTCCCTTTCATTGTATAAATTAACCAAAATTACTTTTTATTTCAAACCAGAACTGGAATGTTTAAAGCTCCTAAAAACCGACGCAAACAACAAACTTTAATAATTCTATCATGATTAAAATGAGCCATTATTCCACAAATCACATGAATAACAATCTCTATTAGATAAATCGCACGTCCTGTGATGTGCCTTTTGTTGTACTATTTTATATAATAAATAAATAAATAAATAAATAAATAAATAAATAAATAAATAAATATATTGTGCAGCCATAATTAAAACCGTTTCCAGCTCATCCATTTTAAGTAATAATTTTAGCAAAAAGATCAACAGCGTCAGTACACGCTGACAAATAAAAGCAATTTACAAATAAAAGCACAACACAAATGAGTGAATGTGACCAAAGCCTATAAAGAGAATGCAGGACGAGTCTTAACAAGCCTCACAAAAATGCTGAAGGAAAAAAATAATGCAATTGGTGAAAAGCTAAATTATGGCTAAACTCTCAATACATATACAACAATCAGGAAGTAGATGTTGTTTGCCTTCTTTGGGCAACTTTCAAAGGGCGAGTCCCTCTTTTACTGCCCCTTCACATAAACACACACTCACAGGTAACACATTACGTAACAGAAACCCGAGCCTTGAATCTGGATCACTTACTCGCTCGCTCTCCTTTCCCCCCAATGACTCCTCAGGGAAATAATGCACAGGTATCCATAATCACCTGCTACTAATGAGAGTTTGCACTAATTCCTGAGAGAAAATTCCAAGTGTTTGTAACTCACAAATTTCCAGAAACCGCATTATAATTGTATAACTAAACATTTAAGAGTGTAGTTTATGATGAGTGCATGAAATACTACTAGCAATTAACTCGTGTACTGTTCAAACTGACTATCCGTTCATTATGTTGGTGGCTGTTTTTGCCCCATTGACTTCCATTATAATCACATTTTTTGATTGCAAAGCCATGACGGCATACAATCATGCATTCTTGATTGTTGGTGGTTTTCCCTTTTATCATCAGTTGGCGACATTAACCCTTTAGGCCTGTGCAAAAAATTGTACGGCTTTTAAATGGAGTTAAACAGCAGATTATAGTGTATGCGCATAAATACACTTATGTTCTGAGAGATGAGCTGTTTATTTTGACTTTTTCAGACATGTCAAGGTAAGTGTGCAAAGGTCTCTCTCTCTCACACACCCTATACTCCATATACCCAAGAAGCTAAGCTTTTTTTTGCACTGTAACTGATGATCAATTGCAGATTTGACCTCTTCCCAACAGGGAAAACCACCAACAATCAAGAAAGCATGATTATAAGGGAGTCATGGCTTTGCAATCCAAAAATGTCATTATAAATGGAAGTCAATGGGGCAAAAACAGCCCCTAACATAACGATAGGGTAGTCAATTTGCCCAGAGTGTATTGAGTTTAAGCATCTTCCCAAAATATGATCAAAATTAATTTGTCACCAAAAATCTTTCCATTTGCTGAAACACAGAGAAAGTTGTGGCCATATTTAGACTCAAAATCACCTCAGAGTGGATGAAAACATCCCTAACAGCACACAAGAGTAAAAAAAAACAAAAACAAAACCATTTTGATTGATTCACGTAATTTAATATTAATTATTAAAGCAATAACAGATTCCTCTGGGGCCACAAGTAGCTGTGGATTAGGGCTGCACAGCATTGGAAATAACTGACATTGCAATGTTTTGCTTTTCTGCAATGTATATTGCGATATGAATAACATTTCACAACATGACTTAAGTAACTATTTGGAAAAAACGCAGTTTTATATTGGTTGGGATGATTTCGTAGTGGAGCACATCTGCATAAAATATGCAAAATTATCAAAACATTTATAAATAAACAGCGCTTTATGGTTTTAACAGTGTTGATGTACAGAAATTCAATAATCAAAGGTAAAAAATAACATGTTCTGAACTGTGGTTCCTGTTTGTTTATTTATAGATAGATAGATGGATGGATAGATAGATGGATAGATAGATGGATAGATAGATGGATAGATAGATAGATAGATAGATAGATAGATAGATAGAT
>CAIGQW010002378.1:12929682-12941440 GCA_903798125.1 Danio choprae | reverse complement strand
CTCTAGCCAATTATTAGTATAATGTGCAGAATTCCTTCAGTCTGCCAGACGGGCTGGTCTGAGTATTTCAGAAACTGCTGGTATTTTCATGCACAACCATCTCTAGGGTGTACAGAGAATGGTCAGAAATGGAGAAAATATCCAGTGAGCGGCAGTTCTGTGGGCGCAGATGCCTTGTTGGTGTCAGAGGAGAATGGCCAGACTGGTTAAAAAGGCAACAGTAACTCAAATAACCACTCGCTACAATCGAGGTCTGCAGAAGAGCATCTCTGAACGCACAACACATCCAACCTTGAGGTGGATGGAAACGGAGGCTACAATTCACACAGGCTCACCAAAATTAGACAATAGAAGATTAGAGAAATGCTGGTCTGATGAGTCTCGATTTCTGCTGCGACATTCAGATGGTCGGGTCAGAATTGCTGTCAACAACATGAAAGCGGTTCAGGCTGGTAGTGGTGGTGTAATGGTGTAGGGAATATTTTCCTGGCACACTTTGGCCCATTAGTACCAATTGAGCATCGTGTCAACGCCACAGCCTACCTGAGTATTGTTGCTGACCATGTCCATCTCTTTATGACCAGTGTATCCATCTTCTGATGGCTACTTCCAGCAGGATAACACACCATGTCATAAAGCGTGAATCATCTCAGACTGGTTTCTTGAACATAACAATGAGTTCATTGTACTCAAATGGCCTCCACAGTCACCAGATCTCAATCCAATAGAGCACCTTCGGGATGTGGTGGAACGGGAGATTCACATCATGGATGTGCAGCCGACAAATCTGCAGCAACTGCGTGATGCTATCATGTCAATATGGACCAAAATCCCTGAGGAATATTTCCAGTACCTTGTTTAATCTATGCCATGAAGGATTAAGGCAGTTCTGAAGGCAAAATGGGTCCAACCCGGTACTAGTAAGGTGTACCTAATAAAGTGGCCAATGAGTGTATACACTTCTATATTATTATAACACCTACCCATTTTTATGTTTGTTTTCTCTTTGCAAGTACGCAGTTACTGTAACTTGTGTCTTCTTTCTTTTATAATGTCCTCCTGAATGTCTTTTAGATATTTTCATCTTTTACTTATATACTTATCAGTTTCCTCCTGTCCTGTCTAGACTGGCAGTTCTGAAGTATTTCTGGAGCCCGAGGGGGAAGATAAATATGAGATTCAGATCCTTGTTGCCCAAACAGGAAGTGTTGATGTGTCACAATTCTGATCTGCAACAACAGTGCATGGGATTAAATGCAACTTTATTATTTTAAGCCTCATTTAAAGGGACATTTCACCCAAAAATGAGCCTTTACTCACTAATTGCTCACCCTTAGGTGGTTCCAAAACTTTATGAGCCTCTTTTTTGTGCTGTACGCAAATGAAGATGTTTTGAAGAAAGCTGAAAATCGGTAACCATTGACATCCATAAGAAAT
The DNA here is from genome assembly GCA_903798125.1 of Danio choprae. Lineage (NCBI taxonomy): Eukaryota > Metazoa > Chordata > Actinopteri > Cypriniformes > Danionidae > Danio > Danio choprae. Next base: position 12,940,003 of record CAIGQW010002378.1, on the reverse strand, counting down.
ATAAAATACACAATACAACTCAATGGTTACCGGTTTCTAGAGTTCTACAAAATATCTCCCTTTGTGTTTAACAGAAGAAAGAAACTCAAACAGGTTTGTGACAAGCAAAGGGTGAGTAAATGACAGAATTTTCATGTCGGGTGAACTGTCCGATGAACTATTTAATGGACAGTTAATAACAATCTCCAACACTATTACTATTAATTAACACACATTCTTGTAATGCATCATACATTTACTTACTGTAACATAAATACACAAAATAACCCTTAAAAATAACCTTAAAGCAAACTTTAACTGTTTAAAGTAAAAAAAAGACACCTTAAAGTTCTCATATGTCACTTTAAATATATATATATGGGCTGCACGGTGGCGCAGTGGGTAGCACGATCGCCTCACAGCAAGAAGGTCACTGGTTTGAACCTCGGCTGGGTCATTTGGCATTTCTGTGTGGAGTTTGCATGTTCTCTCCGTGTTTGCGTGGGTTTCCTCCGGGTGCTCCGGTTTCCCCCACAAGTCCAAAGACATGCGGTGCAGGTGAATTGTGTAAGCTAAATTGTCCGTAGTGTATGTGTGTGAGTGGATGTTTCCCAGTGATGGGTTGCAGCTGGAAGGGCATCCGCTGTGTAAAACATATGTTGGCGGTTCATTCCGCTGTGGCGACCCCAGATTAATAAAGGGACTAAGCCGAAAAGAAAATGAATGAATAAACACTTATTTTAGAAATCTATTTTATACACTAAAAGGTGCATGTCTGGGCATATGGGTTCGATCAAAATAATGAAAATACAAAATATAGACAGATTGTATCTAATTCGGTCTAGTTAAAAAAAAAGCAGAAAATGCATTTTTGTTTGCATGATACATTTCAAACCGAACAGAAACCAAAGATGAGACGCCCCATTATGTTTCCTGCAATAAATCAAATTCACAGCAGTGATTTTACATACACAGAAAACAATTTAAATGCAAGAAAGCGGCCTTCAATGTGTCAAGTAATGTTTGTGCCTAAATATGGGTGAAATATTCCACCGTCGTTCAGTCTAACAAGATATATTATTGTGAAAATAAAACATTTATTCTACTCGTATTTAAATGTATGATACTTGTACTAAAATACATGAAAGAATAAGTGATAAACATGTTTTGCCAGCAAATGGATAAAGGCAAAGTATAACGATTTAAAATGACAATTAATGACTATGTTATACTTATGTGGTACTTAAATAGTCTTTTACTATGTCATCAAGTGATACGATATTTTGTAATATATTCATGCTACACTAAATGATATTTTACTAGGTGTGTTCTGCGAATCATGGCCATGGTCTGTCAAGCTACATTTTTTGCTCAGAAAAAAAAGGTGAAACGGGACACATACAGCAAGGGAAATAAGTATTGAACACGTCACCATTTTTTCTCATACAAACATATTTCTAAAGGTGTCGTTGACTTGAAATTTTCCATGAATGTTGGTAACAACCAAAGAAATCCATATATGCAAAGAAAACAAAACTAATTAGTTTACAAATAAAGCTATGTGTAATAAAATAAAATGACGGTACCCATCAGCTGCCTCAGGAGTCCTGCAAGTCAACCAAGCCCCGTAGGACTCCTTCTTCAGCTTGACAGCATCCCTTACTTCTGGTGTCCAGAAGTAAGGCACCAAATTGCCACCACAACAGGCACCACAGAACTTATGGCCACAGGTCCTCACGGCCACATCAATAATCGAGTTGATTGACTTGAGGTTCAGCCAGACGTTCTCAGAGGACCCTCATAATACGTTTGGGCCTGCCAGGTCTGTCCAGCTCTCCCCCCTGCCAACTGATCCAACTCACCACCAGGTGGTGATCAGTTGACAGCTCTGCCCCTCTCTTTACCCAAGTGTCCAAGACATACGGTCAGAGATCAGATGATACAACCACAAAGTCGATCATTGACCTTTGCCCTAGGTTGTCCTGGAGCAATGTGCACTGATGGACACCCTTATGCTCGAACATGGTGTTTGTTATGGACAAACTGTGATTAGCACAGAAGTCCAATAACAGAACACCACTTGGATTCAGATCAGGGAGGCCGTTCCTTCCAATCATGCCTCTCCAGGTATCACTGTCATTACCCACGTGGGCATTGAAGTCCCCCAGTAGAACAACAGACTCCTCAGTCTGAGCACCTTTCAGTACCCCTCCCAAGGACTCCAAGAAGGACGGATACTCTGCACTGGTGTTTGGCTCGTAGGCACAAACCACAGTGAGAGACCCATCCCTGACCCGAAGGCGCAGGGAAGTGACCCTCTCGTTCACTGGGGAAAACACATGGCGGCCAAGTTGGAGAGCTATAAGCAAGCCCAGACCAGCCCGCTGCTCTCACCGTGAGCAACTCCAGAGTAGAAGAAAGTCCAACCCTTCTGAAGAAGTTGAGTTCCAGAGCCCCAGCTGTGCGTAGAGGTGAACCCAACTAGCTCTAGTCAGCACCATTCCACCTCCCACACAAGTTTAGACTCCTTCGGACTCATTCAATTGTTATTACACATAACTAATTTTTCTGATTTATTTAGTTGTGTTTTTTATTACCAAAGTCTGGTTAAAGGCCATATCAACAGCTCCTTTAGAAATATTATTCCCTGGAAAAAACATGACGTCTTTATTTAGTACTTATTTCTTACACTGTACTAATATACAGGGGAAAGCTATTTAAATTGTTTTTATAGTAATAATAATAATAATAATTTTTGTTGCCTTTCCTTTGTGCAATGACAAAAAAACCGCTGTAAATATATCCCTTTTTATTTATTCCACTTGAATTAGAACAAGTCACATGAAAGAGGGAATTCTTCATTAAAAACATCCGAAAGAAAAACAAAATATGAATTAAAAATAAAAAATCCCTTCAATTCCCCCATGCATTCAAAATGTGCAAGACTCAGATGTGAGCGGGGTAAACATAAAAATAAATCTCACACACATCATTTATAACATTCAGCCTTTTCCTGACAAAAACCAAATGACGATTTCTGACAGAAAACACCATCAGAAAGCCAAAGAGACCACGATGCTTTTGGCAAGTGTAACAAAAGATGATTCATGGATTTGGTGGCTATTCCAGTTTGAGCGAGCCAGACCCCGTCCTGTTTATGCTCAATATCAAAACCAGAAAGGGGGGAAACTAGCAGCTAGCTCTATAGTGCAACACCCAATGCAATTTCCAGTGTATGATTTCCATCCTTAAAAGTACAGTAAGCCCTGACTATCATGGCTATAATGCTGCAGGAGTCACGTTTGCTGGTGTTCGAAAGGGCAAAAACGCACCTCTGACATACAGTAGAGTAGCACACGCACATTTCAAGACATGCAAACCATAAAAGAGTGGGGAAATCTTGATTTCTCATGCAGTCATACATGGCGTTTGTTGGGGTGCCTCAGGACTCATTTCTCTGCATTATTATCATGTAAAAATATACAAATGAACAGACGTGACGGGCAGTGTTTGCCCGTCATATCACACTGCACAAAAATGATTTATTTACTTGAAGTCTGTCTTGTTTCTAGCCCAAATGTGTCACAATTCTTAAATCAAGAAGCATTTTCTATCTAGACGAGTCAAATTAGGAATATTGTTTTGTTATTAGAACATAATAAATCAGAAGTTCTTCCTCAAAACAAGCTAAATAATCTGTAAGTAAAATAAATATATTAATTTAATAACCCTTTACTTCAAGGGGTGTTAATAATACGGTCATGAAGCCTTTATAGTCATGAATTTGAAGGGGATTTTATGCATGCTTATGACAACTGTTATTAAGCGTAATTCGCTCAGTGTTGTCATTTTAAATGCAAATATGACATTGTTATGACACCTTTACATACACAAATACATCGCAACCGGTTGTATCTTTGTCATGACAACTTGACATTACCAAAACAACATAACTTGTCATAAATCTGTCATAAACATGACTGTCATGAAGCCGTAATATAATAAATATAATATATAATGTAATATAATAATATAATAATATAATATATGTTTCATGAATACTTTTCTGATCACGTTTTCACTGTATTTGTCATTACAATGTCTGATTGAAAGTGTCATTACTCTGTCAAATAATTTTTAAGAGCGTCATTAATATTTAATGACATTTTAATGACAAATTCAGCTTGTGCCACTGTAGTTGAGGTCAAAAATATATATTAATGACGCTGGTATAAAATTCATGACATATTTATAATGGCTTCATGACAGTCATGTTGATGACAGATTTATGACAAGTTTTGCTGTCTTGGAAATGTCAAGTTGTCATGACAAAGTCAAAAACAGGAAGTGATGTATTTGTTTATGTCAAGTTGTCATAACAAATAGGGTTATCACGATACTGGATTTCGATACCAATCGATACTGAAATGTAAAACATCTATTTCCCGCTAACAGTTGAGCGCGTTCCTAAACAGCGCTGCTCTGCCAGTGTGTTCACGTGCTCAACAGAAATGACTGTGATTGGCCGTGAAGATCATCAGTTAACCGAAGTCACCGCTGTTTAACCAAATGGACGTTTTTTAAATTTCAGTATCGATTGGTACCGAATCCCAGTATCGTGACAAGCCTACTAACAAACAATGTCACCTTTGTATTTAACAAGTCATAACTGAGCAAATGACACTTAAGGACAGTTGCCATAAGCATGCATAAAATTGTTCACATCCACAGCATTATTATATGACAACCACAACATAATCACATCCATTGTCAAGGTTATAAAGGTTTGATAACAGTCTTATGAACACTCCTTTAAGTAAACCAAAAACAATACAATTTTTCTTACCTCATTGGCAAATAATTTAGCTTAAACTCACTTAATTTTGACTCACTATTTCTGAAAACAACACAATATTGTTTACTTGTCTAGAAAATACTTCTTGATTTAAGAATTGTTAGATATTTAGACTAGAAACTAGACAAAAACTAAGTAAGAAAAACATTTTTTGCAGTGCGGGAAGCTTCATAGGAAGATGACAGTGAGGAGGCTCAGTTTTTGAAACGTTTCTCAGATATTCACTCACCAGACACCATCTCTGCATTACAGCAGGTACATTCTCATTGTCTATCGAGTTGCATGGCTTTACAGATCTGACCTGTCGGGTTTAATGCCTTTACATTTTGGCTCAGGGCTGCGCTTCAATTCACTCCAGAAGTCCTGCAGTTCCTCCATGTGCCGGATGAGGGGTGAATACAGTGTGTTGGTGCAGTACGGGAGCGGTGCTAAAGCAGCTCCTCTCGTGTTTTTTTAGGTTTATGTGGACCCTGGCCGTTACGCAGAGATCCGTTTTGGGGTGGAAGGAGTTTCCCGCGCTCTCGATCTGACCAGGGGATTCCTGCCTGACCGTCGTCACTTTCAAGATCAGAGTCTGAGTGCATGAGCGCAGAAGATGTGGGAGCTGGAACAGACTTCAGACGACCTGGAGGAACAAACAACAGCAGGACATGAGGACAGTTTGTGATGCAGTAAAAGACAAAAACAAAAAAGAAGATATATATATACGTATACATGTATATATACACGCACATTAAAAAAATAATTATCATTTCAAATGAAATACCAAGTTCAGAATCTAACAAACAAAACAAAAAATGGTTTGTTGAAATTACTGATGTGAAATGAGCTGAAAAACTAAATTCTTGAGTTTCGTTTGGGATAACTTATTTGCTTTATGTTCAATCAACTTAATTCCTTCATGTTATCCCAACACAAATTGATTGTGTGGAAGCCAGGATTTTTTTAGTGCATGTTTACATCTACGAGATGTTTTTGTGACCAGGGGCGAAATTAAACAATAAGCAAACCCACTATTCCACTTAACCACTTGGGGCACTCAGAAATTTTGGGGACCCCAATCAATACCTAGAAGTATAAATTATTCACTCAAAAATTCACTCAAAAAGCTACTTCTTTAAAATGAGGTGAAAAAAAACACCACTCTTATTTTTTGGGGGGGACAACTTAATTGTTTTATGTTCAATAAATAAATAAATTTGTAAAAATGATTAAGTTAACTTAATTGATTTGTGTTGGGACAACAAGAAGTAATTGTGTGGAACCAGGCATTTTTACAGTGTACCTATAACTTATATAAAACAAAGTTTTCTATCATATTTTTTTTCTGGTGAGGGTCTAACGAATACAATGTTTATGTAATGAGTACATTCGTAAAAATGTGTCCCCCACCCCCAATCATGGAGCAGTCCAGCAGTCCAATCAGATGAAGATTTAGTTTTAAAAACCAAATATTTTATTTTATTTATTTTTTTTTTTAAAGATTTATTTTTGGCCTTTTTGCCTTTATTAAGTGGATAGGATAGTATTTTAGACAGGAAGCGAAGTTGGAGAGAGAGAAGGGGTAGGGACGGGAAATGTCCTCGAGCCGGGATTCGATCACGGGACGCCCTGAAGTGCTACTGCACCATATGTCAGCGCGCTAACCACTAGGCTATTGCGCCGACATATTTTATTATTTTTAGCTGTTTTTCTAAATGTAGAAAAGAAGATTGGAGATATAAGAAAAACACAGCAAAATAAACAAACAAACGTTGCATATTAGGACTGTTGGGTCCGAGGGCAATTATTAATAGTGAATTAATTCCAAATATACAAAAATATACACTCTCTTTTTGGAAAATAGTTCAAAAGTAGAGCTAATTATATTTATCTTTATTTATAATTACACTTATCTATTTGTTACTTATACACACAGTAAAAACAGTAATATTATGGGATATAATTCAATTTAAAGAGACAGTTCACCCAAAAACTAACATTTTCTCTTTCAATTTCTCTCTCAAAACAAGATTTTCTGAAGAATGTTGAAAAAACTTTAGTTATTGACATCCATAGTAGGAACGAAAAATACTATGGAAGTCACTAAGTGTTTCTTTCCAACATTCTCCAGAATATCGTCCTTTGTGTTCAAAAGAAGAACATAAACCTAAACAGGTTGGAAAGAAGTTGAGTAAATGATGACAGAATTTTGATGAACTATCCCTTTTTCTATTTTAATATTCCTGTGATGCAAAGCCAAATTCTCAGAGTAAATAATTCAGTCTTCAGTGTCTCACGATCCTTCAGAAACAATTCATTAAAGATTATTAGTATTAAAAACAGTTGTCCTGCTTAATATTTTAAGAGACCAAGATGCAGGTTTTGTCGTTTCTTGTAATTTGTCATCAATTTAAGCCATGCATGCAAAATAAAAATATTAATAAAAATAAAAAAGTCTTACTGATGCTAAAACAATGAACATTAGTGTATATTCAGTCCTGTACACTTCTACAAAAATCTACCACCTTTGTACAAAAAATAAATGTATGTATATATATATATATATATATATATATATACACATGCATACGCTATTAAATATGTAATTTATTCAAATCAAATCAAATTTGGCGATGACATCCTTTAAATAATAACATAATTTGCTTAAAAGTAATCATTTTATTACCAGGTCTAGGTAACTTTAATTCCATCGTCTCTTGATCGTATACGTTCAGCATTTTATAACGGCTCTTTCTCCTCACTCTGTTTTTCCGCCTGTATGATAAAGATGCAAAATTGAAACAAAAAACAGAAATAACTTTCAAAATCTAAATTCAAATCACGATAAAGAAATTAATTATCATCCTTACCTTCGACAACAGCACACCAAGCCCCATGTTACAGAGGCTATGGCGACCACGATCATGAACGATGCTATCGTTACATATAATACACTCCATTCTGAAAGCAAAACGTTCGACATAAGTGGATCATAAGACTGCACATTAAATGAGTCATAAATATTCAATAGTTTAGTGTTTCCTCACCACAGTTGCTCTCCACGTCTCCGAAATAAGTACTATACAAATTCTCCATCCAGAACGGGTGGCAAACGCAGCGTCTGGTGAAAGAGTCGCATTCTCCATGACCAGTGCAGTTCAGCTGGCAGACTGGAGGAGGATCAGACGGTCAGAACAGGCACTGATACTATTAAAACATTGTGTTCATAAAGGGTTTTAATGGATACTCACTAACTGTGTCCACCCGTCGGGCCTTAAAGATGAGGAACTCATTCTTTTGCTTGCGAAATTTGTTGCGTAGTTCCATAGCCACACTATGCCCAGTTAATGGAGGCCTTCCTGGACCTCCTGATACCAGAAATACTAGACGAGTGCTGTAAAAGAAAGAAATAATGTCATATATGTAACATGTAAAATAAAAAACAGCTTTTACGAGGTTTCTGAATCATGATTTTAAACATTTAGATTGTGTTTCCAGTATTCGTATGCAATCAAATATGTCTTTTGTAACCACTTGTCTTTGGATTTCGTCAAGAATGCTATTAAATGTATGAAAACCCCAGTATATTGTTTCATCTGTCTTAGGTCATGTATGACAACATCTTTACCTGCATAACTGAATTCGGATGCTTTGGGGGAGGGAGAAGGGCTAAAATGCTTAATAAATGTGTAATTTCATGTGTAATTTTCATTTCATTTCATGTCTTGCTTTAATGTGCCTAGTTAACCTAATGGTTAGAGGTTTGAACTTGTGATCAAAAGGTCGCAGGTTCAAGTCCCGGCACTGGCATTGTAGGTGGTGGGAATGAATATCATTTCCATGGATAAGCAAGGCACCAATCCCACAACTGCTCCCTAGGCTGCCCACTGCTCCGGGTGTGTGTTCACGAGATGCGTGTTCACTGCTGTGTGTGTGTGTGTGTGTGTGTGTGAACTTAGATAAGTTAAATGCAGAGTACAAATTCTGAGTATGGGTCACCATCCTTGCCCACATGTCATGACTTTCACTTACAACACATTCCATAATAATCGCCCTTTTTTTGGCTGATAAATGAATTCAGTCGCATGGTATTTACATTATGCAAGCAATCCAATCAAAAGCATTTTCAACAATCTCAGAAAGTGTTCAGAAGTAGATAAGCTCAAAACCTTTCAGACTAGTTTACACCGGTTTGTAGCATCGCCCACTTGTGATTGGAATGATGAAATAATGAAAACTGGGCTTTATTTTAAAAGTAGTGTTTTTTCATCAGCACGATGTGGTTGATATGCTGAAATATAGTGGAACAGCGCTCAGGGTGTCCCGAGTTGGAATCCCAGTTCGTAGACCTTTCCCGATCCAATCCCTCTCTATCTCTTGAATTCACTTCCGTATTATACTGTCCTATAAATAATTCAATATGCCAAAAAATCTTTAAAAAAGTACCTTTTGCTTACATTAAATAAATGTCTCATGTTGCACAGGTATATTTTTGGCAATAGCCAAGTAAATAGCCATGCAAGTAAAGATCGTGTTTCATTAAGACATTTTGTAAAGATACAACTGTAAATATTAATTAATTAATTCATTCATTCATTTTCCTTCGGCTTGTGTTGTGTTTTTATTTATCAGGGGTCGCCACAGTGGAATGAACCGCCAACTTATTCAGCTGCCTTTCCAGCTCCAGTTTTTTTACTTCCTGACCTCCATCTGAATTTTGCGCGTCACCAGAACCACGTGATTGAAAATAACCTATATGTTTATGTATAACATATACATCAATGCATTATCAGCTTTTCTCAATCTCAATTTCTCAATTTGAAATGTCCCATGAGTGGACATTTCCAAAAAAGTTCACTCATGACTTGGGACCAGGATCACATAAATGAGTGCAATAAGAATCAGGATTTCCCATGTAGTGTCTCTTCAGTGCAGTAAAGCTATTAAACCAGATCAGCGGAGATGGTGTGTTAAGTTTAGCTCTGTGATTAAGCCTGAAGTTGATGGACAGACCTGTGACCTGTGAAGCCTGAGATGGACTGACCTGTGCTCATTAAAGGCGCTAATCTCTCGAATGGTGATGTCACTGTCCAGGACGCCCAGCAGGACGCCGACCTGCCTGATGTACATATCCTTCTGTCTGCGGGACACCTGAGCCACGGCCACTTCCAGGATCAGCTCCACCAAATCCCGCTCGTAGACATCTGAGGAACAGCGAGAGAAGAATAATCAGGGTCTACAGTATTGATCATGTTGTTGATTTTGCAAACTAGATATGAGGATTTCCTTAAGAAAATGTGAGAGGGGTTTGCCATAGCAAAACTCGCAACTTGCAATGGGCAGTTGCTAGGGTGTTCTAAGTGGTTGATAGGCAGTTGCTAGGATGTTCTGAGTGGTTTCTAGTTGCTAAGCGATTATTAGGGAGTTATGCGTGTTGCTAGGGTATTCTGAGTGGTTTTTAGGTGGTTGTTAGGGTGTTCTGAGTGGTTGATAGGCAGTTGCTGG
>CAIGQW010002378.1:12908883-12921569 GCA_903798125.1 Danio choprae | reverse complement strand
AAGAAGAAGAAGAAGAAGAAGAAGAAGAAGAAGAAGAAGAAGAAGAATAATAATAAACAGCGGAATTCCAATAGGGCCTACGCACCGTAGGTGCTCGGTCCCTAATTAGTACTAGTTTCAATTATTTTCGAGTAGTATTGAATATTCTTTAAATAGCATTCTCTCATCGAAGTTTGTCAAAAGCATACAAAAACACATTATGTTGGTTACTGACTCAACCTGGCTCTGCCCAATTTGGCGTGAATTACTGAATTACTTGCTTAATGTTTATTCCTGTAAGAACAGTGTTTACTGATTATCATATTCGCTCCCTTTATAGTGACTTTGCAGATCTTTTACAACATCTAACAGCATGAAAGAAAGGTAAAAGTGTTTAAATGTGAATCATACTCTTCTATTAAAAGTCAAAGAGATACCTGGCTGGACAATGACGGTGACCTGAGCCGTGTTCTGCTGTCCAGACGAGTCGGTGACGGTCAGCTCAAAGGTGTAATCTCCCTCCTGCATAGCTGAGAGCTGCAGAGTCTGTGTCCTCACACCCTATAGAGAACAGAAAAAAAACACACACACTTTCACACTCACTTGTCTTTTTGCATACTAATCAGTGGTGTAGAGTAACAAATTACAAATACTCAAATTTCTGTAATTAAGTAGTTTTTCTGAGGGATAGTAATTTACCTAGTTTAAAAAATGTGTACTTTTACTTTCCCTTGAGTAAATTTTTAGTGCTGTATCAATACTTTTACTCCACTATTTTCCTTCAAACTGCCATCACTACTTTATTTTTTCCTGCCTATGGGGATTAGCTGAGTAGAAAAATCAGTCTTGTGATTCCTGTCCAATCAAATCGCAGATAGAAAGTATATCACATCAGCAAACCAAATCTGGAAGCATTAAAAAGTGTCCAAGATGATGTCCAAAATCTTTACATGCAGTGACCCAGAGACTGTTTAGAGTGTATATCACTGATGAGAAGATAAAGGATGTTTACTGTATGGTGACTGAAATCGCCAAATGGCCTTAAACAATCACTAAATGCACTACAGAATGTTACGTTTTCACACACATGCACAAATTGCATGTAAATGCATCAGCCTTTCACAGCGTAATACTCCCTACTCTTGAGTACTTTTCAAAGGACTCCTTTTTACTCATACTTTGAGTAATATTTACAACAGATACTTTTACTTTGCTTGCACCGCATTTTTTGGCAAGTAATGGTACTTTTACTTGAGTATGATTTTTCAGTAGTCTTTCCACCACTGATACTAATCCACTCACTGAAAACATCCATAATTCTATACCTGCATCTCCACCACCTTCCCTTTGCTCTCCGGGCTGAGTGACCATTCGTAGGACAGATTGTCGTGGTCATCAGTGCTCTGGTTGCCGTACAGTGTGATGTAGTTGCGTGGCAGTGTGATCACTTGGTTGGGTCCAGCATTAGCAGTAGGCCTGTAGTCTGTGGCCTTTATGACTGACAGCATGGCTTGGGTTGAATTCTGAGCCCCGTCTGAATCAGTCACCGTAAGACTGTTGGAGGATAAACACAAGGTCTTTTTTCCATCCACCTATATTTTTTCAATTTTCAAACAAATCTGAACAAAAAACACCTCCAAATGACAACATAAATACAAAAAGACATGCAATATAAGTACCAAGGTAATAAATAAAAGCACCACAATAAAATTAAAACATTACATTTCTTCTCAATTACTTTTCTCTGTATGAAGACATTTTATAGGATTGTTGTCTTAAGGAAAGCATCAGTACTTCCATATCGTACACCCCTTTTACAATATCATGCCATTCACCTACAGATAGAGGATCTTCCTTGACATCCACCTATTTTTAAGCACATTTTGGAATATCGCATGAACAAAAATGCTTAATGGGAACCTGAAGATGTGCATAACATTTTAAAAAGCGTAAAAAAGTTTTTGCTAAGAAGGATAAACGTTTTATCCGATAAGAAAGAATGTGCATGAACTACAATGTAAGCACATTTACAGAGTAAATTCCAGCATGTGCATCAAAAAAGTCATGTGATTTTGTTTTAACAGATCATGTGATGACTAAAATGGGCAAAATGGGACATCCTTAATGGACAAACCAGCGTTTCGAGCACATTGTAAAACATCTGAAATGTTGTTTTAGTCTTTCTAAAACCCCTCAGCTAGAGTCTGTCATCACGGTGGTTCAGTATTATTATTATTATCAATATTATATTATTATTACCTCCAGAACTGCCTTGAGCTCCCAAAGAGCGTCTCATGCCTCGAAAAGCCAACCTGTGTTCATTACATTTCATCTTCTGAGGTGCATTTACTCATTTATTATACAAGAAAAAAGGCCTACAGTGGCTTCTCCTACCACAGCAAGCACAGATATTTGCTACCAGTTTATTAGTAAGTGATAATTTTGCTCTCTTTGCCTCATTGGTTGGAACTGGTGCTTTATTCACAAATGTTTTATGTGATATTCCAGTTTTGTGCATACATTTTATTCACATTAATTTACATCAAACATAGCTACAGTTAAGGGTTTGAGTCATTAAAACAGACTGGTTTCTCCAGTCTTATGTCAAAGCCTGAAGACTGCAAACCGTGACGCAGATGAAGTGACGGATAATCAAACCTAAAGGTGTAGTTTCCGGGCACCAGGTTGGTGAGGGTGAGAATCTCAGTGTCTCCCGAGGCCTTTTCCTCTCGGAGTGGCCCCTTCACCTCCTCCCAGTGCCACGACACCACTTTATCATCATCAGTGCTTTCTGAAAAACACATTCATCATCACAAACAGCTTTAAAGACTGCAGCTTTAAACACTTATAGTCAGGGTAAAATACCTGACTTAAAAGCTGAATTTTCATGACATCTAATGAATGGAAAAACATGCTGCGCTTGTGCTTTGCATAACAATAAAATGGTTTTAGGTTGAATGAAACTTTGCATGACTTTAATATTCACTAAGAGAACAAGAATGAATAATTTACCTAAAAAAACTTTCAAAAAATGTTTAAGTGGTTGCAAAGTGCTTAAAAAGGCAAATCTCTTAACTTGTATGTTATCCTGGCATGTTATCCTTAGCAGGTACAGTCTGATGACTGTATTTGATTAAAGTGATTTCCAGTTAATGATCATGTAAGGAATAAAATGGAGCTGAAAACCATAACAATTAACAGCTTGATATAAAAATTAATAAATGGAAACTAAAATTCAAAGCAACAAACAAATAGAATCATATATTAACATAGATTTATAATGCAGTGCTTGATGAAAAATTTGCTGTGGTTTACAACGAATTACGTTTTTGTACTATAACTTTGTCCTGATTTACATGTATAACTTACAATATGACAACATAACAATGCTTTTATTAAGCAAGGATGCATCAATGCAATAAAGACATTATTAATACTACAAATGTTTTATTTTTCCAAATACAATTAGTTCTGTTAAACTGTACATTCATCAAGCAATCTAGAAAAAAAATCAGCTTTCCTTAAAGTAGGCTGCAAAAAACAAGATAAATAACAATAATATTTTTCTAGAGCGGCTATTCAGCATCATGTAAAAACTAGTAAAACTGGATTAATAATATAAAATAAAATTCAGCGTGGTGCAACAGGTCTGTTTATTAACTTAGCATTGCTTAGCATAAACCAAACTTTTAGAACGACAGTATACATTTTTGTAATATCCCCAGTAATATAAATGATATATTTCCCATCATGAGACTCAAATGACAGGTTTAGTAAAAGTAAAAGATTAAATCTGATACGCACGACTGCCATCAATCACAGTGGAGCTGGTCGGTAAGGAGATTGCCTGATTCTTTGGAGAAACCACTGCGACAGGTGGCTTATTCACTCGTGGCTCTACAGAAAAGAAGAAACACAGGACTTATAAATACTTTATGTGACATTAAGACAGGCTGACCAAACTGAACGCCACTTTGAAAACAATTAGCGAATACATCAATGCTAAAGTTACCTGGTTTGACAGTGACGTTGACGTATCCCTCCCCGTGAGCACCGTCTCCGTCCACCACCACCGCAAACTCATACAGACCCAATGTCAGCTGAAAGAAACAGTGTGTGGAATATTAGGAAAGTGTAAAATCATACAAATTAAAATTTCTTTCTTTATTTTTTTTTTTACATAATATATGTACGCACACTGTGTATATTCATTTTGTATATATAAATACCCACAATGCATGCATATGAGAGAAAATGTTTATTTATGTTCAGATTTATAATATATATTTACAGTTGCAATCAGAATTATTAAACCCCCTTTAAAATTATTTTTCTTTTTCTAATATTTCCCAAATGATGTTTAACAGAGCAAGGAAATTTTCACAGTATGTCTGATAATATTTTTTCTTCTAGAGAAAGTCTTATTTGTATCAATGAGTTCTCAATATACTTTTTGAATTTGTTTCTACAGAATTTGTTCATTTATTATCTTATTTTATACAGTTCAAGACTAAAGATGAAGTATTTCAATGTGGCTCTGTGTGTGAAGTGTTACATTCACTGGTCAAAAACCAAGTGTTGGTCAATACTTATTTCTTTAAAAGAGGAACAGCTGAAGAACAAGTAATGTTGAAACTAGTCCTGTAAGTCCTGTATGAAGTTTGCACATCTGTAGAAGCATTGATGATTTCTCAATATGATTTTAAAATGCGATTATTAATATTCGTTAGGGCAATATTCAGTTCAGTCCCATTTTATAGCAATCTCTATCCAAATTGTTACATTTTTCTGCAAATTATGTATGCTAGTCTATTAATAAGACAATAAAATCTTTGCTTCTGAAAAGTGGTTGATCTAACATGTAATGACCATATAAATCAAACCTTTCCCACAATGAAAGAGTTAAAGATACATTTTATTTACCTTACTCAGCTTAAGTGACTTGCTGTGTTTACCCTCCATTTCTCCACTGTAATCTTTTGGATGTGTTATCAAACGCCAGTCGAAGTCATAGTTAGTCCCTAAAGAAATAACAAATACATAAGAGCCCTGTTTTTGCTGATCTGATGACAAGTGCACCACTTTTAACCACTTTCAGAGGCAACCTCTAAGGATGGGCCATTAAACAAAGGTGATTTTCATGCACATTTTGTCAGCAAAGACAAACAGAGGGTCAAAAAATGGTCATCCATAGACCTCTTACAAACCCTCCTCTCAAGGTAATCAGGAATGTGGTCAAAAGAGATGAATTTGGAAGAAAAATGTTCATTTAGAGCAGTACCTGTAGGTGGTGCTGGCACTACAAAAGCATTGAGCACCACTTCATTGCGCGGTAAAGTGACCTCCACATTTTGGCCAGCAGAGACGACCAGCTCCCGCACTATTACTTGAAACAAAAGTTTTTAGAGAAGTTTTATAAACTAGACCCTGATTCTACATATTTTTTATATATATGCATACAGGACAGCAAGAGGCCATTCACACATAACGTGTCATGGTGTCTATAAATGCAAGAAGCAGCGCTCAGGAATGTTTAAATAAATGTTTTAAAGCACATTGTTCGCTATGTTAGCATCAAATAAAACTTGCTACTGCAAACAGAAGCTTGCTATGCTTGTCCCGCCTCTGGGTTTTTCTATTTGATCCACTTTATTGGAACTGACATTGATGAGTGGTGCTGCATGTTAAAGTCAAAATGCTTTTAACTTGACACAGTGTCTTAAAAACACTGTGCTCATGTGCGTGTTGCTGCAAAAGACACACACACAATAGTCACACACATCTGTCAAGCATACTTACAGTGGCTGTATCTGAAATCCCCCCCTATACCCTTAAATAGTGCACTATTTGAGAAACCAGTCATTTTTAGTGATGCCCGAAACCATAGTGGACATTCTGAAGAGCACTCAAACAATCAATAACTCAAAGGCTAGAGTATACCCATAATGCACTGTACAATTGTATGTGTGACCAATTGACCACTAGATGGCATGCACAGCAGAATCCAATTGGTGTAAGTTTTTAAATAAATTATTATTTAACTGTTAAATTAATGTTTGCACATATGACAGAAATCAAAATACTTTGTTTCATTACTAATAGACAAATCGCTAAGTGTTAAAAAACTATCACCAGGGTCTGACCATAAAGATGAAAATCTAATCTGTCTGAAGGCAGAGAAGAAATGATCTCCAGTTCTCCAGCAATAGAAATGTGCACGTCAAGATTTTGCCAATTACGATGCGATCCTGGATTAACATCTATGCTGATCCTGGAACATCATTTTGGTTCGATATTGTAATCCAGACCTATTCCATACCCTTAAACCCAATAATAGGGGAATAATAGTTGGATAACAATTGTGTAGACATCAAGTTGGCGGAGAAATGCAGCACAATATTAATGGGAGAAAGTGTGTTGTCTTTTCATACAAGTAGTCTATTTAGGGCAATGGAATAAGTTATTGATAACAATGAGAAACACTCAGTGCTTGAATTCACTTACTCCTTTAGGTGGACTATATTATTAGACTTGTCTAGGGAATCGTGAATGAGTTTATAGGTCAGTAAAACACTGGAAAAGCAGTGCACTGGAATGGAAAAAAAGTGTTCTGTGTGAATGGCCCCTGAGACAATGGCAGTGCAGTGCTGTACCAGCTGGTGTTGTGGCTGGAGCCACTGTGGACTGTGGTGACTGATTATTGTTGTTCAGCGCTGAATGATTCGCAGCGTCTGCATCCAGTGTTATGTTGTGTTCAGCTGTCTGTTCTCCACTGGAACTAGAGCTCACCGCACCGTTAGATGTGGTCAGTGGCTCTGAGGGGTTAGCAGACATGTCCTGTTTCAAGAGAGAAATATCAAGTTAGTTCACAAAAAATGATGTTGTATGATTAACAAAGAGCTGTACTCTGAGTTGAAGAGCAAATCATATGACAGTCTGACCTGCTCTGTGTCCCTGATTGCTCTGATGTCCTGAGAGCTGCGGGTTTTCCTCCTCTTGCTCTTGTTGAGGAGCTGCAGAAGCCCCAGAGACTCTACATGTGGCTGCGGAAGAGACGAGATGCTGCAGCTTTCTCTCTGAGAGCAGGCCAGTAGCACACAGCGTCCGCCGAGGCTCCACACGGCCCCGCACGATGGCTCCAAACAGCAGGACTCCCAGCAGCGAGGCCCTCCCTGGTCCACCGCAAGCGGCTGCCAGCCCAGACCAATGACGCTGCTCCAGTGGATCCCCAAAACCCCGCCGGTTACTGAGCAGATGTTGCCCGAGACCCCTTACACAGCACAGAAAACACAACTTAACATGTGGAGCACAGAGAAAAGACCACATTCACTGTGATGTTAGGAAGATAACAGTAATGTGATCATTTTTGTTGTTGTTGTGGCTGTTAACTTAGAAATGATTGATAATAAAAATCTATACTATAGAGCAGGGGTCACCAAACTTGTTCCTGGAGGGCCGGTGTCCTGCAGATTTTAGCTCCAACCCTAATCAAACACACCTGAACAAGCTAATCAAGGTCTTACTAGGTATACTTGAAAACACCCAGGCAGGTGTGTTGAGGCAAGTTGGAGCTAAACCCTGCAGGGACAACGGCCCTCCAGGACCGAGATTGGTGACCCCTGCTATAGAGTATTGTACAAAAAAAAAAAAAAAAACTAATATAAATACATTAATAAATATTAATAATATTACATTTAATTACATAAAAAATAATACTGACTATGATTAGATTCGATAAATTAATTAAATATTAAATTATTTAAGATTTATATGAGAAATGGTCATGCACAAATAAATATCTAATATTGACAGATAAGGATATTGTATATTAATAATAATTGTATGGAAACTAATAAAATATCTGATATTAAAACTTGATATAATTTTTTCTAAACAACAAAATACTGTTTGTTCAGTTTGTTTTCCACTTTTTAATGCCATACCAGCTTATGCAGGATTATTTATATTCCTAAAGAAAAACAAGGTCACCAAATTAAAAAAAAATAAATAAAGAAAATCATCACCAACAATAAGTATCTAATTTCTATTTCTAACTTTTAATATTGATTCATAGATACACTACCTGACAAAAGTCTTGTTGCCTAACCAAGTTTTAGGAACAACAAATAATAACTTGACTTCTAGTTGATCATTTGGTATCAGAAGTGATCATGCCCTGATTTTTAATTATTTCATTAGGACTGTAAAGTCTGACTTTGCTTAGACAAAAGTCTTGTCACTTAACAGAAATAATGTACAGTATAGAATATAAAGTCATGGTGCAGTGGAAACCGAATGAATATTGTGTATGACTCCCATGAGCTTGGAGGACTGCATCCATACATCTCTGCAATGACTCAAATAATTTATTATTAAAGTCATCTGGAATGGCAAAAAAAAGCATACTTGCAGGACTCCCAGAGTTCATCAAGACTCTTTGGATTCATCTTCAATGCCTCCTCCTCCATCTTACCCCAGATATGCTCAATAATGTTCATGTCTGGTGACTGGGCTGGCCAATCCTGGAGCACTTTCTTTGCTCTCAGGAACTTTGATGTGGAGGCTGAAGTATGAGAAGGAGCGCTATCCTGCTGAAGAATTTGCCCTCTCCTGTGGTTTGTAATGTAATGGGCAGCACAAATGTCTTGATACCTCAGGCTGTTGATGTTCCCATCCACTCTGCAGATCTCTCGCACACCCCATACTGAATGTAACCCCAAACCATGATTTTTCCTTCACTAAACTTGAATGATTTCTGTGAGAATCTTGGGTCCATGTGGGCTCCAATAGAAATCAAGTTATTATTAGTCAATAACTCAAAGGCTAGAGTATACCCATAATGCACTGTACAATAACTTGAACTAGAAGTCAAGTTATTATTTGTTGCTCTTACAACTGGGATCGATGACAAGACTTTTGTCAGGTAGTGTAAAGTCAAGCCAGTAATTATTCATACTCCATGGGTATTACTCTCTTATTTATTTATTTATTTATTTATTTATATATATATATATATATATATATATATATATATATATAAATAAACATTCAGCTCATATTCAATGTAACTGGTTTTTAATTGCAGAAAACAACAAGTTTCCCAATTAGGCCAGACCATGAGACATTACACAACAGACTACTGTTAATTCATGCTAGTAACCTCACATCTTGCTCTGCCATGATGGAAAATAATGCCTGTTGTGCCACCACAAGACAAGGCTGTTTATCACACAGGTCACAAACAAATCGCACTTGTTTTTGCACTAAATAGTTCCAGGAAGTCAGAGTCAAACCCTGCATAATCACTGTTCTGTCTCCAAAGACTGAAACCATGACAACGGAGGGTGGCTTATTATGGGATGGTGGTGAAACTTGAACTGCAAGACAGCCCCATCCGTTGTGCCATTTCCCCTTTTGTGAAAACAAACAAAGTGTCCATTATACTTCCCACTTTGGAGAACTCCAAATCAGCGCCTCTCATGCATCTCGTGACCAGCAGTGTTGGTTAAGTTACTTCAAAAACATTATTAATTACATATTACATCATTAAAATTTTATTTAGATCACTTTTCTAATTGCAATGTCTGAATAGAAATCGAATTACTCTATAAAGAATTTAATAACTTGATTCAATACTAAAAATCACAATAAATCTCAGTGCATTTGAGCTATTCCAGCATTATGGATGTGACATTTGCAGTAAAAACTCAAAACATAAACTCACATAGAAAGTATACGTTAACATTATATTGAAAGATCTGTTTATATTTTCCAAAACAACTAAACCACAGAGTTATGGGATCAGAAAAATATCAATCTGTACACATTTTTTATAGTTTAATTGAGGGAAATAAACATGCGTTATGGATGTGACCAAAAAAGTGTGCGAGTTTACAGTACACAACATACTTCGTAGAGATTCTGTGAATTAAACTGTGCAACCCAAAAGAAATAATGCTAATCGACAGGATAAGAGTCGTCTCTCTATAGAACAAACATGATTGATTTGATTTGATATTTTTGCATTTATGAGGAAAAAGCTCGGTTATGGATGTGACGCCTCTCCGTTACGGATGCGAAATATGTGAAATCGCCACTTGTGTGACTTTAGTGAATCAAATATAATAGTTTGAAAACGCTGACAGAGACATTTTTATATTTTTACAGTACTGTAAAGCACAAGCCTACACAAAAACCGTAGAAAGCGGTTCGCTATTTTGGTAAAAAACAATTTTTTTTATGGCAAGGTTGACATTTGCATGGAATTGCTCATATATATTTTTTAATTTAGTCAAATAAGGTCTTTAGCTTAATAAAAAAAAATATGTTTGAGCATTTAAATAACAAACAACATTCTTTAGTTAACATGCAGAATTACTTTGCAAAAGATAAACACTATATGCTTCAAAACATTTAACGCAATGACACCATATTCCATGCATACATTATATAAAATCTGTCAGACATACAAAACTCTGCCTCCAGTGCCGGCGCCCGAACACGGACTTGAATTTGAACTTATGAATTTGAAAACTTTTTGAACTTTTCATGCGATTTCCCCACTTTAATTTTTAAACTGACATGAATTTACTAACACTTGAGCTGACTTGACTTTTACTTACTTTTAACTGACTTGCAGAATGTGAACACGTTTGCTTGTGAGGTCTTTTTTTAGCATTTGCATAATTTTGGTGATGTATGTTTTGTAAAAATTTAAAATTTAGCCTTTTTTCATTTTTACGTTTTTTTATTTTACATTGTGACTATGACAATAAAATCAGAGGTGCTTGAAGATTCTGTCCTTTTTACACTCACATCTTGTGACATCATGTCATATTTTAGCTTTTATTAGTTCTTTGGTCTGTGTTGCATTTATATTTGAGTCTAATCGCTATAGGCAATATTTTAATCAAATTTGTTAAAATCTAAAAATGTGTCTAATTTTTTTGTGGTCTCAGTCTACTTGTTTGGTCCACTTGAAAGTTTGAAATGGCTGTGTTCGTTTATTCATTCATTTTCCCTCGGCTTAGTCCCTTTATTCATCAGGGGTCACCACAGCGGAATGAACCGACAACTTATCCAGTATATGTTTTACACAGCGGATGCCCTTCCAGCTGCAACCCAGTACTGGGAAACACACACACTCACACTCATACACACTCACACACTCATTCACACTCATACACACTCATACACACTCATACACACTCATACACACTCATACACTACGGGCAATTTAGTTTATTCAATTCACCCATAGCGCATGTGTTTGGACTGTTGGGGAAACTGGTGCACCTGGAGGAAACCCATGCGAACACGGGGAGAACATGCAAACTCCACACAGAAATGCCAACTGGCTCAGCCGGGATTCGAACCAGCAACCTTCTTGCTGTGAGGCGACAGTGCTAACCACTGAGCCACTGTGTTGCCCATGGCTGCGTTCATATTTTCTCAAATCAACAGAGTAATCGCAAAAGAGTTTACATTATATTAACAGAACCATTTGCCAACTGTGAACACACCCTTCTATCCTGTTTACACCGGTATTTTGCATATACTTGTGATCAGTTTGACAAAAAAGTTAATTTTAAAGGAATAGTTCACACAAACCTTTTAATTTACTCACCCTCAAGTGGTTCCAAACCGGCATGAATTTCTTCATTCCATTGAACACAAAAGAAGATAATTTGAAGAAAGCTGAAAACCATTGCCATCCATTGTAGGAAATCAAATACATTAAGTCAATGGTTAAAGGTTTCAAAATATCTTCTTTTGTGTTCAACAGAATAAAAGAAACTCAAACAGGTTTGGAAAAAGTGAAAAGTGAGTAGCTGATTTTGGGTGAACTGTCCCTTTAATACCAAGTGTAAATGATCCTGATGATGAATGAAATGACTAGTCGCACACATTCATTCACTTTCAACACTTGTTATTAAAAAAACATTTCATACAGAGATCACAGAGCTAGAAAATTGCCTTACCAGAGACTGAGCAGAGTAAATACAGACAGCTCAGGTAAAGCGAGGTTAAATGAGTCCATTTCCAGCGGTGCATCATCAGCTCCACATTGGGCATCTTACAACTAAGTGCAACAATCTTGGAAAGAAAAACACAGTCAATTCATCTGACCTACATTAAACAAAGGTAAAGTTGCTTGCAACAACAGAAAATGTTTGCTGTATACCTTTCCCCAAACACAGTACAGAAACCCCAGCGCTGCAGCGAGGGAAATGTAGAGTCATCCACACAAACACCTCCTGAAGAAACAGCCGCATGGCACCACAGCACTCGGTCAATACAGGGATTTCTGCCACAAACCAGTCCTTTTCAACAAACAGGGTGAGAAAATTAGGACTAAAATAAATAGACAAACTTTTAAAAACTGATTATCAGAACAGGCCCTTATTAAAAAGTGAATTCACTGAAAAACTTGATTTTAAATGTATGTTTTCTGGGAAATCCAAACTAAAAATATGCATTTGCATAATATGTGTAGTGTCTGTGTTTATTTATTATGTATATATAATACATTACACACATGCGAGCAAATATTTAAGACCATTTTTATTTATATTTAGATTGAAAATATAAAATGCATACATTCATTTTATACAAATTTAAATAGCAAAGTATATATTTTTGTTTTGTATAGTTTGTTTGCAGATAGATAGATAGATAGATAGATAGATAGATAGATAGATAGATAG
>CAIGQW010002378.1:12896622-12908783 GCA_903798125.1 Danio choprae | reverse complement strand
TAGATAGATAGATAGATAGATAGATAGATAGATAGATAGATAGATAATTTATATATCTTTATATTTAATATTTGTATAAAATTAATTTAGATTTAAATAAACTAATTCAATAGCAATAGCAATAGATATATTTTTGTTTTGTACAGTTTTGTAGATAGATAGATAGATAGATAGATAGATAGATAGATAGATAGATAGATAGATAGATAGATAGATCGACATTTTGTTCAGAAAAAATTAAGCAAGTAAAATTGCACAGTATAAAAACAAATATAAGGTGTATTATCCTCCTTTTTTTAAGAATAATTAAATATATTAAGCAAACTAGGGCTGCACAATATGTCGAAAATGTATCATTATCGCTATAAAAGCATATGCGAAATCAAAATCACAGGAAGTGCAATAAATTGTAATATTTTTATGTGCCAAGCATTTGTGTGCTGCACGGCACCAACCTGATTTCAATCAGCCAATCAGAATTAAGGGATATGTTTACAGTTTGTGTAAAGTTTAGGCTTACGGTTAGGTTTATGCACTTCGACGTGATTGTTATCCAACTATTATTCCCCTCTGATTTTGGGAATAATTTACGGTTATGGTTGGGTTTAGGGGTAGGGAGTAGGTATGGATTACATTTTCAAACAAAAATTATATTCCAGAATCAACATAAATGTTAATCCATGATCACATTGTGACGAAATCATGATGTGTGCTGCACAGATAGGTTGTTTATCCAAATCTGACCAATCAGATGAGGCCTTTACTACCTTTATTCCCACCTATCCATAAGGTGCTGTTAGTTGAACCCAGAGCTGAAAATAAACACTAATGCTGGGGGACATTAGTGGAAAAAAATGACAAAAGTCAATAATAATTAAATTTCCGCTGAGGTTTTTTAGTCATTTGTGGTGTTTTTAAATCTAAATGTTTGCACCTTGACATTGTTTTTAAAAAACATTTTTTAATTAGCTTAGAAAAATATCTATTACCTGTTTATTTTAGCATGATCATTACATTATATATATATATTTTTTTTTTTATGCTGATAAATAGCGTTTTGCCAGTTAGTTATTGTAAGAAATATCCTTATTGCAACACTCAACAACAATATTGCATATTTCCCAAGTATCATGCAGCCCTAAAACAAAATAACATTCAAGATTAAGAGGAAGTAAACCTGCATTCAGCTCTTTTAGAAGAAAACTGCCATATGACTGAAAACATTCCATCAACAGTTGCATTCAAGACATACAGCATTACTCAAGCAGTACAACGTTCAGGTCAGCATGGCTCAAAATAGCATACCAACAATGGCTGGTGATATCAGGGCGTAAAGAAATTAACAGGGATAGTTCACACAAAAAAATGATTATTCAGTTATTTAATCTCCTGCATATTGTTTCAAACCAGTATAACTTGTAAATCACAAAAGCAGATGGATGACAGAATGACATACCTTTCAAACATACCTTTTCCTTTTTTAATTCATACAATGAAACTGAATACTGAGTAAAGCTGTCACTCTTGCCTTTCTATTGCTTTTCACAATAGAAAAAGTGTTAAAGTTAACAAAATAAGAGTGAATAAATAATGCGTAATGCAGAATATTGGGTGAACTATTAAACACTTCTTTATTAATTTTATGCACACAATGGCCACTTCATTAGGTACACCATGCTAGTGCTGGAACCCATTATGCTGTCAAAACTGCTTTAATTCACTGTGGCGTGGATTCAACAAGCTGCTAAAAACATTTCTGTCCATATTTTTTATATCTTCGTACACTTCAGGATGGTGGTAGGCTCATCCATGATGTGAACCTCTCATGCAAGCACGTCCTAATTGGATTGGATTGACATCTAATGAATACAGAATATATTGTGGATCATCAGTCTTGTTCAAGAAACCAGTTCAGTGAGATCATTTGAGCTTTGTGAGATGGTGCATTAAAGGGATAGTTCACCCAGAAATTAAAAATCACTCACTTTTCCTTTAAAGATATTATGAAGAAAGCTGGAAACCTGTAACCACTGACTTCCATGGTAATTGTTTTCCCTACTATGGAAGTCAATGGTTACAGGACAGCTTTCTTCATAATATCTTCTTTTGTGTTCAACAGAAGAAAGAAACTCATACAGGTTTGAAACAAGTGAAGAGAGAGTAAATGGTGACAGAATGTTCATTTTAAGGTAAACTATCACTTTAAGCTGCTGTAAGTTGCTCACAATATGGGTTCACTATGGTCATAAATGATGGAAAGTTCAGCAACAATAATCAGATAGATAGTAGAGTTTAAGCAATGCTCAGTTGGTACCAAGAGGCCCAAAAGTGTGCTAAGAAAACATCCTGAACACCATTACATCACTAGCAACCCTCAACGCAAGCCGCAATTTATCCTGATCATCCAAATATCACAGCAGAAATCAAGACTCTTCAAAACCTTTTTAAGGTTTTCTATTATCCAGTTTTGGTAATCCTGTGTGAATTATATCCTTGATTTTAAGGCTGCACGATATATCATTTGAGCATTGATATCGCAACGCGTGTATCCGCAATAGTCACATTGCAGGATTAGATTATTTATTAAAAATTTAAATACAAACATATTATTAAATATTATTACTTTAAAATAAATTATACAATAATGACCCTTTTATTAAGTTTGATTGTTTAATTTCTGTACCTGAATACTGTTAGACTCCAGAAAACTTTTAACTTTTATCTTTGCTCTGCTGTATTTATATACAAGCTTGTAATTTAGTATAATTTATGTAAATGCCTTGTATAGATAAAGACTTGATCATACCAATCTTTCTAAATGCATGAAAACTTTACAAATAGAGCTATTCAATTCATCTGGTGAAATGATATTCATATCGCAATATACATCACGGAAAAACTAAATATCGCAATGTCCGATTTTTCCAATATTGTGCAGCCCTACTCGAGTTGCTGATTTTACTTGACAGAATGTCCCTGGCTCTTCTTCGTCTGCTGTAGCTCATCTGCTTCAGGATTTTTTCATACATTTTCTTCTTCTAATGCTCGGTTTGACCTTTAACAGACCGTTTTGATCTTGTCCACATGCTTAAATGCATTGAGCTTCTGCCATGTGATTGGCTGACTAGATATGTTAACCCTTCAAATTGACTACCCTATCGTTATGTTGGTGGTTGTTTCTGCCCCAATTGACTTCCATTATAATTACATTTTTTGATTGCAAAGCCATGACACCATAGCATTCTTGATTGTTGGTGGTTTTCCCTGCTGGTAAGAGGTAAAATGTGTCATTTGTACTGTTGATCGTGAGTTGACACCATTAATCCTTTAGATACTCTGTGCAAAAAAACCAAAAACATTTCTGGCTTTTATATGGA
Source organism: Danio choprae (assembly GCA_903798125.1). Classification (NCBI taxonomy): domain Eukaryota; kingdom Metazoa; phylum Chordata; class Actinopteri; order Cypriniformes; family Danionidae; genus Danio; species Danio choprae. The sequence goes on along the minus strand of CAIGQW010002378.1, from coordinate 12,905,406 downwards.
GTTCTATAGAGTAAAACAGCAATTAATGTGTGTGCATAAATACACTTACTATGTTTACCATGTTCAGTGAGCTGCCATGGCTTTGCAATCAAAAATATCGTTACAATGGAAGTCAATGGGGTAATAACACCCATGAACATAACGAAAGGGTAGTCAATTTGCCCAGTGTGTATTGATGAGTTATTTAAAAATGTCAAAGCATTTTCCCAAAATACTTGTCCAAATAAGATCATTCCGTTTGCTGAAACACAGAGAAAGCTGTGGCCAAATTAAGACTCTAAATCACCTCAGAGTGGATGAAAACATCCCCAACAGCACACAAGGGTTAAATAGGTGTACCTATTAAAGTGGCCAGTGAGTGTACGTTTAAAAACAGTAACGTTAACATTAGAGTTTGATATGACAGACCTCCGCGCACATAATACTTAAACGCGTCGCGCTTGTAGTGATGTAAACAGTGCATGACAGGCGAAGGTGACGCGTTTGAGAAAAGAAACAAGACAAGACAAGGAAGCGCGCAGGTGTGAAGATCCGGGCTGTTAAACTGTCATCACAGGCCTTCTTTGCGCCAGCACAACGCACTTATAAACGGATTCATTAGTGGTAAATCCTGCAGGGTTTATTTCCCGTGAAAGCACATGCTGAGTTAGCAATGTCATTTAATTAAGTGAACGAAAAAACTGAAATGTCAATGAACATAAAGGAGTAGAATTAAAACGAGAATGTATTTGAGATCACATTAAATCAAATTATACACACAATAGATACGTCAAGGCAGAAATACACACTATTTTAAACGCACTCTAACGTTATTTCACCTGCAAATTGGAAACGGTAACAGTACGCGCTAATATTTTGTAACGTTAGTCTGTTGTTTGTATCTAATGTAACAATCCGTCGATATTTTTAACGTTATTTTGCCGTTTTCCGTGCCTGAAGCTTGTTTTCAGCCGGTTTTGGTGATTCCCCGTGGAGGACCATTGGACAGGTTGCTAACAGCTGTTTAGTGTTGGTTACCTGACTGCACGAAATAACTGACAAATGCGCAAATATCATGTCTGTCAATATATAACAACCAGTGTTAAACGTATGTCACTCACCTGCTCGGTGTCAGTCAGATTATTGAAGCTCAAAATGACAGGAGACCCCCTACAGCAGGACCTGTTCTCATCTCTATCTGGGTCAGTAAATCTCTCGCAATCATACATTCACACGGAAACAGACATGGAACCGTCGCGTTTCCGCCCCGCATAACCGACTCGTCATTTTAAAAGTGTAGAAATCGGTCACAAAACAATACTACAGCTTTAGAGAAAACGTATTAAATACATATGACATTAGACTTACGACAAAATTTTAACGATATTATTTGTTTTGAAAATTATAACTCAACGCAGATGCCACTCACAAACATGGCCACTCTTCAAGCGTCACTTCCGCTTTTAATTTATCAGTTTCAAAATGTATAAATCTTAAAATGCCTCCAAAATCTATCAAATGTATATTTTAGGTTGATTTGAATTATCATTGATATAGTTAGTTAATCAATATGTATCTAAACTGACGTGAAAATCTTAAAGAATGAATGTTTGCACTTAGCTTATTTAGCCACTGACTATAATGTGGTTTTATGATCAGGAGACTAATACATATCGAATAAAAAATTATCTGTATTTATTTTATTGTAATTTATAATGCCAAATGTCTACTTTTAATGATCTGACTGCTGCTATCTTTTCACCACAGCAGAGAGCGCTGTTTTTCTTAAAGTCTATGGCTTAAACAGTCTCATATGGACGACTACACACCACATGGAAATAGTGAATGTGGCCTGTTTTTCCCCATCTGTCTCTATTTAATGTAAACACCAGGAGGAAAATGCAAACTCAAACATATTTATCTATATACACTAGGTCTACTATTCCAGAATTTGGACTGTGTAGTTTTGTAGACAAATACAAATGGTAGGTTATGATACAAAAACACACTACAAACAAGTAGGGCTGCACAATATATCGTTTCAGCATCGATATCTCAATGTGCACATCTGCAATAGTCACATCACAGGATCTGCAATGTTGAGTTATGATTATAATGACCAGGAACCATGTTTCAGAACATGATTTGTGGACTCATCGCAAATTTAAACCCTAATAGAGTGACAGATTTTTCATTTGGATGTGTTTTAAGAAACTGACAAAGATATCAAGCACATTTATACCAAAGCAGTATTCATATGCAGACATATGAATACTTTACAAGTAGTTATTTAGGTCATCTTTTATGAAATTATATTCAAATCGCAATGTATATCACAGAAAAACAAAATATCGCAGTGTCAGTGGTTTCCAATATCGTGCAGCCCTACAAAGAAGTACTATTAGCAAGTGTTTCTTCTATGAATGAGCTAATAGCAACGAAAGGAAAATGGTGTCTTAATGAATTATCTGAGAGAATTTGACCAGCAGTCAAAAGATGGCGTTTGAAATACTGCTTTAATTCATACAGTTGTTGTACAGTTTTGATGTCCTCGCTGTTTGTCTAAAATAGTAGTATTAAAAAAGTAGAAGTGGCCAAATTATTGATAGAAGTAAAAGAGAAAGTCCAGACAGACCTGTTGTACGTTTAGAGGTTAATACATTTTTCATGATTATGTTGAGCTCATCTGGTCACATTAATTTACTTCTTTTAAAAACAATTATTTAATAACAAAATTCGTGTGGAAAGACTACATTTCCATTAAAGCTGTAGAGATAGTTCAACCAATCACTCACAGTGAGATTTTAGCCCCGCCCACTGCCATGAAACATGCAGCGAATTATGTAATCAAATCAGTTTCCCTATTCATCTAAAGTACTAAATAAAAACTTTAAATATATAGTTTTTATATATTATGCAACCAACAACTTTAAATGAATGGGCATTTTCAATTAGTGGTTTTTGCCTCATCAAACCCGTTATGTCTTTTTGTCTGATTTTCATATATTTCTTTGCTTCAAATCAAAGTTTGTAATGTAGTCATTCTCCTTACATAGCTGGTTGGTTATGTCAAAGGTTTATAATGCTTCATCTTTTATTTTAAATCCATATTTGTGCCCGTGGACCACAATCATAAGAGTTAATTTTTGAAAACTGACATCATCTGAAAGCTGAAAACACAACTTTCTATTGATGTACAGTTTGTTACAGGGTATTTTTGGCCAAGATACACTGATTTGAAATTATGGGATCTAAGGGTTAAAATATATTTGTTTTAAATAATCTAGGCTGTACGGTGGTGCAGTGGGTAGCACGATCGCCTCACAGCAAGAAGGTCGCTGGTTCGAGCCTCGGCTGGGTCGGTTGGCATTTCTATTTCTCCGGTTTCCCCGACAAGTCCAAAGACATGTGCTGTAGGCTAAATTGTCCATAGTGTATGAGTGTAAATGAGTGTGGATGTTTCTCAGTGATGGGTTGCAGCTGGAAAGGCATCCGCTGCATAAAACATATGCTGGATAAGTTGGCAGTTCATTCCTCTGTGGCGACCCCAGATTAATAAAGGGACTAAGCCGAAAAGAAAATGAATGAATTAAATAATCTAAATACTGAGAAAATTGCCTTGTCCAAATTAAGTTCTTAATAATGAATATTACCAATCAGAAATTAAGTTTTGATATATTTATGAAAGGACATTTACAAAATGCCTTAAATGAAAATGATATTTAATTAATATTCTAAAAATTTTGGCATAAAAGAAAAATCTGTAATTTTGACCCGTACAGTTTATTTTTGACTATTCTCACAAATATACATGTGCAACATATGACTGGTTTTGTGATTCAGGGTTATACTTAAAGGTGACCTATTATGCCCCTTTTTACAAGATGTAAAATAAGTCTCTGATGTGACTTCTAGTGCGTATGTGACTTTTCAGATCAAAATACCTCACAAATAATGTTTAATAACTCTTTGAAACTGCTGCTTTTAGGCTTTGATCCAAATTTTGGTGACTGTCGCTTTAAATTCGCAGGTGAAAACTCTAATGGCGGACGGCTGCTTCTCACTCAGGGCTGTTTATGCTAATGAGAAAGAGATGGTCACTAATGGGCGGGGCTTTCCCCCCTCTGATGACACGTACAAAGCGAGAATGTCAATCAAAGTGTTTCTGCAGACTGTTTATATCAAGTGTGATCATAAAAAATAGAATTAATTCATTTTGACCATTAGAAGCTGGCTATATTCACACACAATTGTGTTTAAACCCCTTATAACAGTTCTCCTTTAAAGTATTATTGGGAAAACCACATCCAGTGAGTCAGAGATGCAGAAAAAAATGACTAAACACTAATGCACCCTGTAGTTCTACATCTAAAGTGGTCATATCCTGGAAGTATAGACCGGAAGTTAGCAGACAGACAGGAAGTTGACAGAATGCTGCATGTCCTAGGGAAACATCTGCGCCTGTCTGCATGAATGAGCCGGGCTGGGTTGAGGATATCAGTGACGTCACATCTGGTTTTGTTTACTTTCTTCAGAGAATTTACAGCTCGTTGGTATTTGGACGCTTTGATGAACTGATACAGAATCTTCAAGGTCAGGGGTCATAGCAGAGTCATGTCGCTAACATCAAACTGCCCTTAAGCCATATGTGTAATCAACACTTCAGTTCGACACGACTTTTACAACAGGTCACATAAATGAGGTTAAGCAGACTAAATTATTAGCACTCCTGTGAAATTTAAAGTGCTCTTTAACGCACTTATGATTTCAGTACACATTTTCTGCAACCTCAAAGGCTTGTATTTACCAGTGTGTGCAACATATATTTCTTTTTATTGATTATTTAATAGTATTTTTTCTCATTTTTTGAGAATTTTCTGCAAGATTTACAATTAATAAACCTGCATGATAGATTTATATCATTCATTCATTTTCCTTTGGCTTAGTCCCTTTATTCATCTGGGGTCGCCACAGAGGAATGAACCGCCAACTTATCCAGCATATGTTTTACACAGCAGATGCCCTTCCAGCTGCAACCCAGTACTGGGAAACACCCATACACATTCACACATAGTCATACACTACGGCCAATTTAGTTTACTCAATTCACCTATAGCGCATGTGTTTGGACTGTGGGGGAAACCGGAGCACCCAGAGGAAACCCACGCCAACACGGGGAGAACTCCATACAGAAATGCCAACCAACCAAGCCGGGACTCGAACCAGTGACCTTCTTGCTGTGAGGTGACAGTGCTAACCACTGAGCCACTGTGTCGCCCTCAATTTATATACAGTTAAATGCAAAATTATTATTGTTTTCCACATATTGTTTTGCAGCCAAAAAAAAAACTTCTTAAAGGGGACCTATTGTGCAGAAATCACTTTTATAAGGGGTTTAAACACAGTTGTGTGTGAACAGTGTGTGAGTATAACCAGCCTCAAATGATAAAAATTAATTAATTCTAGTTTATAATCACACTTGATATAAACAGTCTGCAGAAACACTTTGATTGACATTCTCCCTTTGTACATGTCATCAGAGGGGGAAGCCCCGCCCATTAGTAACAATCTCTCCTTCATTAGCATAGACAGTCTTGAGTGAGAAGCAGCCATCCGCTATTAGTTTTCACCTGCTGAAGATAATGTCAGTGACTAAGAGGATTATAAATGTGGAGTTTTAAGATGCACAAATGAACACTGTAGTCTCCATAGACTGCCTTCTTCTGAGACACTTTATTTTCACAGAGATAAAGTCAGTATTGTTTTTAAATCTGCCACTATGTTAACACACAGGCATGTGTAGCTCCGCCCTCTTTTGAAAAGAGCACAATCTCATTTGAATTTAAAGCAACAGTCACCAAAACGCGATTGTTTGTAGCAAACGTAATTTGGATCAAAGCCTAAAAGGGTTAGTTTCAACAAGCTATAAAACATTATTTGTGAGGTATTTTGAGCTGAAACTTCACACACACACTCTAGAAACATCAGAGATTAATTTTACATCTTGTAAAAAGGGACATAATAGGTCACCTTTAAGGAGGAAAATAATATTGACCTTAGCAGTTTTTACATAAAAATAAATAAACAAATAAATAAATAAATCAGCCAAACTAAAAGAAGAATTGCTCCAGAATAAATATATAGTAGGAAATGACTTACAGTAAAAATGAGTTATTATTATTTGGAATAGAATTAAAATGTCTAAAAATGTAGCGTCTCCAATGAGTTCAGATCAGCAACAGGGGAAATATATACTTCGCTCTGGTGGAGTTATACTATGCATACTTTGCATTGGTCATAACGGTCATAAGTAAGATGCCATTGATGAACTGTCGCAGCAGGATATTTGCATGACTGCTGAGAGGAACAGAGCGGGAGATTATAGGAGCATGTCCGGTTTGGAGCTGGGTATTGTGTTGGAGCAGTGGAGCTCACTACAACAATGACTTTGGGAATGCAGGTTATTCTGGGGATTTAATAATTTTTTATCTAATTACAGGATTCTTACAGTCATGGAAAACCTGGAAAAATCATGGAATTTAGACATGGCATTTTCCATGCCTGGAAAAGTTTTGGAAAAACAGAAAAGCCCACAAAGTTTTGGAAAAAGTCATGGAAATTGTTTAACAAAAATCTGTGTACTTGAATATAGATTATTTGTCTTTACTCCGTTTCAGTTCTTGGCCAATCACATACTCTCACATTATTAGTGCTTTGTAAGCATTATCCAAATAAAGTTTACATATATATATTTAAATACATTTAATCTATATAAAGGCAACATGGTGGCTCAGTGGTTAGCACTGTCAACTCACAGCAAGAAGGTCGCTGGTTCGAGTCCCAGCTGGGTCAGTTGGCATTTCTGTGTGGAGTTTGCATGTTCTTCCCGTGTTGGTGTGGGTTTCCCCCGGGTGCTCTGGTTTCCCCCACAGTCCAAACACATGCGCTATAGGTGAATTGAATAAACTAAATTGGCCAAAGTGTATGTGTGTGAATGGGTGTGTATGAATGTTTCCCAATACTGGGTAGCGGCTGGAAGGGCATCCGCTGTGTAAAACATATGCTGGATAAGTTGGTGGTTCATTCCGCTGTGGTGACCCCTGATTAATAAAGGGACTAAGCCGAAGGAAAATGAATGATTGAATGAACTATGTAGATTTTATGATATTATGTAAGAAATTTGGACGTTTTTTTTATTATTTACCATGTATACATGGACATTACACAAAACATTAGGTCAAGGAAAAAAAACTAAATTTACTAAAAAGTGTTTTAAAATGTATTAATTAGATTAAAAGCCTTTACCATTTAGTTGGGAGTGCAGTGGCTGGTATTTTAATTTTTCTGTCATGTTGTTTGGTGCAGACAGACAAGTTGCTTGTTGCATTGCATGTTGTTAGGACACAGAGTTATAGGCGTGTTTCCAAGTTGTTAGAGCAGTTGACTGTAGTATTGGTAACCTAGCAACCAACAGTAAACAAGACAAGCTTAATAGAGACAGCTAAATGGTCACGTGGGTGTAATGCTTGTTTTTATCTCTCATTATTCGCATTAACCCTAAGTCCAAAACCAGCTAACTTTTTAGTGAAATAAGAGGCTTTTATTCAAAATTTGGTGTTGCCATCAATCCTTTCTCATGTGATACTTCAAAATTTCACACAGTGATAGAAACCTAGATTGTGCCATTGTAGCCTATACAATATATCAGTATCAGTATACAATATTCATTCATTCATTCTCTTTTCGATTTAGTCCCTTTATTAATCTGGGGTCGTCACAGAGGAATGAACCGCCAACTTATCCAGCATATGTTTTACGCAGCGGATGCCCTTCCAGTTGCAACCCATCACTGGGAAACATCCATACACACCCATTCACACTCATACACTACGGCTAATTTAGCTTACCCAATTCACCTATAGCGCATGTCTTTGGACTTGTGGGGGAAACCGGAGCACCCGGAGGAAACCCACGCCAACACGGGGAGAACATGCAAAGTCCAAACAGAAATGCCAACTGACCCAGCCGAGGCTCAAACCAGCGACCTTCTTGCTGTGAGGCAATCGTGCTACCCACTGCGCCACCGTGCGCCCAGTATACAATATATTAAACCTTTTAAAACTTCTAGTATTTCTACTAAACTTTTAACTACGTCCAGCTTTCTGTTCATGATTCTAAAGCCAACATTAAAATTAACATGAAAAAAATCTAGCTATTTATGAGTCTTATACACATCACACAATTAAACATGCATAATAAAAGGTGTCCTAATCCTAGTCATTACAGCTCTCGTGTATGTCTAATAAATTCTGAATCAGTTCAGGAATTCAGGCGCATGCGACGTCTCAGGAGGATGGCGGACTGGTTTCTTTGTCCTACGGTTGGGTGGTGGACACTGACTAATAAAGCACAGCTCAGCGCGACACAGCCCCGGGTGTACATCATTACTGGAGGAGCTCAGGCAATAAACTGTAATTTACTCTGTAGCTCCAAGGGCTTGACATTTACTGTGAAAATATGCTACTTTACAGGTTTCAACCTCACATCGCAAACCACCTTAGCTTATCAGTAAGGCAAAACACACACATGCATAACACATGAATGGACACAGGGAATATTTACTTATATAACAAGTATAAAATATGCTAAGAATGTGCTAAAACATGGTATCAACAGTGCTAAAATATAATTAATGTGATGAAACATGATATCAGCACTGACTCTAGATTGGTTCATGCTCTTATTTAACACAATGATTCAGATAACCACTACACAGGGTCCCTAAAATGCTTGTTTACTTCGCTT
>CAIGQW010002378.1:12852686-12876622 GCA_903798125.1 Danio choprae | reverse complement strand
AACTCCTATTAAACAATGTATATAATATTGGCCTATATCCAATATGATGATGATATATTTTGCACTATATCCTTTTAAAAAGTAAAAACATCAGTGTCCAGAAATGTTTATTTAGACTAAAGGTCAGTCATGTTCTTCATTCTTCATTTAGTGCGGTTTGCTGCAGCTTCAGGGAACGTTTACACAACAATGACTTTCTAAAAATGGAAATATTTTACCTTCGCATATTCATGTACAGACGGCAATGCTGTCAAAACAATCCCCATTCACACGGATCCAAAAATCAACTATAAAATATTAAGACTGCAATGTAAAAAATATCCCTAAATTTGCAGTTTTCCGTATTTCGGGATTCATGTTTTTATTTTCCCCCATTTATTTATGCTTTTGAACTGCATTATGGGATCTTGATCTTTCTTCCTACAACTTTTAACATTGAAAAGTTCCAAAAAAGTGACTTTTATGAACATTTGTAATAGTTTAAAGTGATATATTGTCTGGGCTGATGTTGTATATTACGCTACAAACACCTTGTTATAAAGTAGCAGTACATTTTCTGTTATTTTACAGACTTATTTCTCTATATATTATTTCTAATACATTATATTTATTACTTCAAACTACTGAAAAGTCAATAAGTCACTTTGTTAAACTGTAGAGTTGAATTTTTTACATCAAAAGTCGAGAGCAGAGATCCACATCCCATAATGCAATAAACGAGAAACACTAATAAACACAATTTCACAAATACAGAAATTGTTAATTAACAGATTTATTTTACAGTGCACATTTTAAAGTATTTGTTAACGCTTATATTAGGGCTGCACGATATTGGGGGGAAAAACCAGCATTGTGATTCGTTTGTTTTTCTGCAATGTATATTGCGATATGGATGTAATTTTTACAGTATGACTGTGACTATGTCTATTTGGAAAGAATTCATAGTTTTACATTGGTCGGAATGATTTTGTAGGGGAGCACATGTGGATAAATTATGCAAAATTATCCAAACATATGCAAAATACAACAGACAAATTAAAGCACAGATGAAAAAAGAAGAAAAAAAGAAAGAAACAGCACTTTAATGGTTTTCTGTGGAGCCTAACAGTATTGACGTAGAGAAATTCAGTAATTAAATGTAATCATGTTCTGAACTGCGGGTCCTGGTTAATTATAATCCCAACTTAATATTGTAGATCCTGCGATGTGACTATTGCAGCTTTAAACATTGCGATATTGATGCTGAAATGATATATTGTGCAGCCCTAGCTTATATAATGAACACGTAATAAGCATATGCATGATGCCAGTGTTTCATAAAAGTTTGTGTTGTTCAAGCAAAGACATTAATGTAATTATTATTTTCAATTTGCACATTGAAATGCCTCAAAACGCTACTGTCTAAATAAAAGACCATAAAAATGCATAAATAGTTTTCTGTTTTTAGTTAAATATAAATGTATCATTTCCCCATTATATATCATTTCCCCATTATATATTATTTTCCCATTATAGCATTTCTCATTAAATATATCATTTCCACTATGAGCTGTGTTATTATGCACTCTATAAAAATGCTGGGTTGTTGTAACCCCATGTTGGGACATAACCAACCTTAAAGCATAATTTAAATTCAATTGAAAAGTAAAATAAATTAACACAATGTTGAGTTTGTCCATATTTGACTCAATGTTGATTTACAACAAGCCAGCATTTATTAAGCTTCATTAAAGACGCATAACATTTATTAATTATTAGCCCCCAATTTTTTGCTCCCAATTTTTGTTTAACGGAAAGGAGAATTTCTTCAACACGTTTCTAAACATAATAGTTTAATAACTCATTTATTTGCCATGATGACAGTATATTTGACTAGATATTTTTTAAGATACTAGTATTCGCACGTCATGATTTTGCCAAGTACAATGCGATCCATTAACATCTATGTTGATCCTGGAACATCATTTTTAATTAGAAATCCAGGCCTATTCCCTATCTCTAAACCCAACCATAACTGTAAATTATTCCCAAAATCAGAGGGAAATAATAGTTGGATAACAATCATGTAGAAGTGCATAAACCTAACCGTAAGCCTAAACTTAACATATACTGTAAACGTATCCCTTAATTCTGATTGGCTGATTGGAATGTTGTTCCAGGATCAACATAGATGTTAATCCAGGCACATATCCTACTTGGTGGCACCAGTATTCAGCTTAAAGTGCCATTTAAAGACTTAAATTGGTTAATTAGTCATTGTATAACAATGGTTTGTTCTGTAGACAATTCATTCATTTTCTTTTTGGCTTGGTCCCTTTATTAATCTGGGATCGCCACATCGGAATGAACCGCCAACACTGGGAAACACCCACACACTCTCATTCCCACACATACACTACGGACAATTTAGCTTACCCAATTCACCTATAGCGCATATCTTTGGACTTGTGGGGGAAACCGGAGCACCTGGAAGAAAACCCATGCGAACACAGGGAGAACATGCAAACTCCACACAGAAATGCCAACTGCCCCAGCCGAGGCTCGAACCAGCGACCTTCTTGCTGTGAGGCGATCGTGCTACCCACTGCGCCACCGTGTTGCCCCATTTGGGAAATATTTGATTAAAAAAATAATAAAATCACAGGGGGGCTAGTAATTCCGACTTCAACTGTATATAAAAAATATTTGTTCATGCAAAAATCTTTGCTAAAAATGATTATTAACACTATTACAAAAATGAAGCTACTGAAACATCATCTGCATTGCTGCTGATTGTTAGAGATATCTGAGGAATGTCAACCATCTCCTGAGAATGTGTGTATAAGAGTGGCGTCTCAATGAACGCATGCATGAACACATCCGTCCTCTCGAAAAGTAAAACTGAACAATATCTAACTATTATCTCTTGTACTGAAGAACTGTGGAGATAAAGTTGCTCTGCTGTGACTCAATATCATTTCATAACGTCTTCTGGGCCTTTTTGTCCCATTTGACCATCCATTAGCGAAACCAATACAAATAAGCTTGAATTATTAATCGGTACAATGATGTATGTAACAAAGATTGAAGTTTTTAAATGATCATGCATAAACATAAGAAGAGACTTTACAAGTTTGTAACCTTTTTGAAAGAAATAAAGCCTCTTTAAAGACACTATGGCACAGGGTTATTCTGGAATATGTATCATTAGATCTACAGGGCTTAACATATATGAGTACACCCCTCACACATCTTTCATTTAAATTAATATTTTCTATAGGATGCTTTACAAATTTATATCTGTGCATATACATTAGATTAGTCAGTGCTGAAGCCAAATCTGGAGCTCATCTAACAAAATAACTTATGATAATGGTGCAAAATTAGTAGCCCACATTTATATTCATTCATTTTCTTTTCGGCTTAGTCCCTTTATTAATCTGGGGTCGCCACAGCGGAATGAACCGCCAACTTATCCAGCATATGTTTTACACAGCGGATGCCCTTCCAGCTGCAACCCATCACTGGGAAACCCCAAATTTATATATTAGGGAAAAATATTAAATTAGAATTAAAAAAAGAGCAAAACTCAAGAAAAACAAATGAAATGATAAAATTTTGTTGAAATTTTCTGAATCAGAATCAGAAAGAGCTTTGTTGCCAGGTATGTTCACACATACGAGGAATTTGCTTTCGTGACAGAAGCTTCTACAGTGCAACAGAATGACAGAGACAGGACAAATATAACAGATAATAAATATATTTTAAAAATAGAAGTAAGTAGTGAATGCAGATATGCAAATTGACAAGTGTATGTACAGGTATGCAGGAATCAGGAGTTTGGACACCCCTGATATATGTTAAGCATATAAACAATACACTTATTTTACAAAGCCAGCAACATAAATATATGCATTAGAAATAAAAGTAAGGATTAACTTAAACGTAAAATGCCAGACTCCAAAGAGGTTTTAAGATGTAGTTGTTTAATTTGCATGACATAAAGCAACTCAATCAACCAGCTTATGCGAGGTCATTTTAAGTATAAATTTGTAAGGCATATTGTTTGATACGATTGTCATGCTTCATTTAATTTCTTTCTTAGATTAAGTTAATGCAGTGGTAAAATATATATATATATATATGCTTTGTTTCTGTCCTATTCTCTTGTTTGATGTCTGTAATATTTAAAAAGCATGTTTTTATACAGGGTTTCTGCAGGTTTAATCAAGTCAAATTTAAGACTTTTTAAAACCCTTTTAAGATCATTAAGAATAAAATTTTCGACTTATGCAGGGTTTAGATTTTTTCTAACGGCCTGATATTGTCATGAGAAATCGTGTAATTGCTTTTAGTTCTTTGTCCAGATTAGGGAATTTAATTTGGGGAATTTGCTGTATAAAATGTCTAACAGTTGTTGTGAATTGTATCTCTTTGCAATAAAAAATATAAAACAATAAGGTTTTATTGAGATCTACTGTCGGTGATTGGATGGATGTCGGCCCGATTGAGTAGCTTTACTTTGAAAAAGCAAAATTAAGACCTGTTTAAAATGATTTTAGACATACAGGACAATATTTTAGTGAAATTAAGACTTTTTAAGGCCCAGCGGACACCCTGTTTAAATGAAATGCATTGTCTGGTGAAGTGGGTTGAATCCACTCCAACGTGATTTACTGGTCTGGGTGTCAACTAAAGCAACGCGCTGACAGCTCAGCTTTTATATTAGTTAGCAAAAAACAGTTACGATAATAATCAAGGCGAGTCATGAGTAGATGCAAATCTTTCTTTTGTTTGGTGTCTGTCAGATAACATCACTGTTAGCAGTTTCATGAGGGTCAAAGGGGGTATTCAAGCATCAAAAAAAAATAAAGAGTGCAGCTTTAAATTTAGTTTCGTTATCCATTTTTACCATGCTTTACAAAGGGCACCAACTAAAATGTTAAGCAGTGACTACGTTTACATGGACATCAGTAATCGAATTATTTGACTTAATCTGAATAAGACAATAATATGATTAAGGTGTTTACATGAGTTGCTTTTTGAATGTTCCTTTCATGATCCCATTTTACATGTTATAGCACATAATTCGATTAAGGTCACCGAGTCACCGCGCTATCCACATTTCCTCCAGAGTTTCATGTAATTTCGGGTGTTTCATTTTTAATTTGTCGACTTTAACTGCAGTTCGGCACTTTCACTTTCATTCAGGAACATTTCATGCATGCCACCATGACAAATGAGATGTTGGATGAGAGTATGAACTGCTGGAAGAGTGTAGTTTCATGGAATTTGATAGCGCACGCCGAATGGGGAATAAAAACCTCTGCATTTCATTATGCAGGTGTCTGTGGTCCTTCATTGACTTGGTAGGTGCAGAGAATAGTGTCAAACAGCCGTGTGTGTATAGACTATTCTGTCGCAAAATGCGGCGAAAATCCTACAAGACGGTAATAGTTTGATTACGGCGTTTACATGTCTGTACTACACTTCAATAATGCCACTAAAATCGGCATACTCCACACGTCTTAATCCGATTTCTGTTTAGTACGATTACGACCTTAATTGGATTAAATTAATCAATAATCGCTGTCGACTCTTAATCAGAGTATTGTCTTAATCGTGTTAATAACGGATTAATAGTGTCCATGTAAACGTACTCGCTGAAGCAATAATTTATATAACAAACATAATGCATATTTTACAATCAATTAATGACATTAAAAGATCCCCATGGAGCTCCAAAATACAAATATATTTTAATTTACACATTTTTTATGCTTTGATAATATCATTTAAGTTTCACCACTAAGATTTTTTAAAACTAAAAATGAATATAAGCACTTTATATTGCCTTTATACTTTAATAACAGTTCAGAATAAGTGTGTGTTTCAAGTGTTTGATTTTTACACGGTTATATCGGATACGCTACACTATAAAAAATACTGAGTTGTTTTAACCCAACACTATGTTAAAAAATGGTCATTTAATTTTACTTATAAAAGTTCACCAAACATTGGGTTTGTTCATATTTGACCCAGTGTTGGGTTAATATGACCCAGCATTTTTATTGTCTGTGTAAATGACTTATTTCGCCAATATTTTGATGTTTTATTTTCATAAAATCCTTTAATCCACGTAGTTTCACCAAATTGTCAGTAAGACATTTTTAACTAAATATTAACATGATCACGTTTGCCTTTATATATTTTAATAATAACATTTTTTATGCAGTTATATGGATACGCTGCACTCTAAAATATTCAGGGCTTGTTTTAACACAAAAAAATGGACAAACCCAACAGTTGGGTTGAAAAATGTAATTTAAATTTAATTATAACCCAACATTGGGTTTGTTCATATTTGACCCAATGTATATGGTTACTGCATTTTTTGTGTAGCTGATATTTGAAAACTATATTTCACCAATATTTTTATGTTTTATTTTTTTAATATCCTTCAATCCACGTAGATTCATCAAATTGTTAGTAAGAATTTTTAAACTAAAAATGAATATGATCACGTATGCCTTTATATTTATTAATAATAACAGTGTTTATGTAGTTATATCTGATACGCTGCACTCTAAAAACCATTCTGGCTTGTTTTAACGGCAATGCTGGGTCAAAAATGGACAAAATCAACAGTTGGGTTAAAAAATGTAATTTAAATTTAATTATTAAAATCAACCCAACATTGGGCTTGTTCATATTTGACCCAATGTACGTATATGGTTAATAAAACTCAGCATTTTTTAGAGTGTAAATAATATTTGAAAACTAGATTTCACCAATATTTACTCAGTTATATCTGATACACTACACTCTATAAAAATGCTGGGTTGTTTTAACCCAACGCTATGTAAAAAATGCACAAAACAGCTGGGTTGAAAAATGTAATTATAATTATTAACCCAGTGTTGGTTTTATTCATATTTGACCCAATGTTGGGTAAAAGGAACACTCCACCTGCGTAATATCACTCCGCCTGGTGCAGTCATGATACAGCAGCGGGGGTTTTTTGACAATTGTGGCAGAATGAGAGTATAACTGGCTTAGAAAATAGTCATTTATTATTTTCAGTCAGTTTTATAACATGATGTAACTAAAAAAAGACTCAAGCTTAAAATAGGAAAATTATCAAAACTCTTTTTACATCTTTTTTTTTAAGGAAATGGTCGAATCCGATTCAATTCATTATGCTAAGCTAAGCTAAAAGTGACCCGCCAGAACAAGATATTGGCTGAATGAATATAGGAGAACTATAGGAGACTTGTAAAATGAGTGTTCCTTTAATACAACCCAGCATTTATTCAGAGTGTAAATGACAACAGAAAACTACTTAACCAATAGTTTGATGTTTTATTTTGACTAAAGTAGACACTTGCATTATTACTTTCTATGTATAAATAACCACATTTGTTTAAAGCAGACACCAAAACTCTTTGACCTATGAATCTCTGGATCATATGGGAGTTTACATTATGTAATAGACATGTTATGAATCAGTCACAACATATCTCGGTTAATTTATGACCTGCTCAAAGTCTGATTCTAACTTGCAAAGTTAACTCAGCGAGTCTTTCACAAGAGCATCAGCAAAACACTCCCTTCTTTGATTCAGTCACATGCTGCTTCCATTTTTCCCTTTCTGTTCATGTCTTTCGCTTCCCCCTCTTGCCCACAATGAGTCACTCGCCAACAGGCTGACACTGTTTCCATGGTGAAGCCAAAAACACAAACACATGCAAAGTTGAAGTCAAAATTATGAGTCCTCCTGCGAATCTTTTTAAATTATTTTCCAAATGATGTTTAACAGATTCAGGAATTTTCCACAGTATTTCCTATAATATTTATTCTTCTGGTTAAAGTCTTATTTATTTTATTTAGGCTAGAATAAAGGCAGTTCTTAATTTTTTTGAAACCATTTTAAGGCCAATATTATTAGTCCCCTTAAGCAATATATACAAAACAAACCACCGATATGCAATGATTTGCCTAATTACCCTAACTTGAACCTAATTAACCTAGTTAAGCCTTTAAATGTCACTTTAAGCTGAATACTAGTATCTTGAAAAAATATCTAGTAACATATTATGTTGTGTCATCATGGCAAAGGTAAAAGATATCAGTTATTAGAAATTGGGGGGAAAAAAACATACAGGGAGGCTAATAATTCAGGAGGGCTCATAATTCTGACTTCAACTGTACACAAGTACCCACAACCTTCAAAATCGCTCATACTGGGGCCTGACCTGGCTTAGTGTTCATTATCTGGAAGGTCCCACGACAGACAGGAATTCCCTATGTACACAATGAGACAAGCAGAGTTTTTCAGCAGGTCAAATCTACACATTTACATACACTGAGAAAAGTGAAACTACGTGTCTTACATTGTACATTTTTGTAGTTGGATTAGGTGGAAAATTATGGTTTCTGAACATCTTTTATTCAAAGCAAAGCAAAACATAAACCCCTAGGAAAAATTAAAAGCATTCGTTTTTCCTCAAAGTAATATCTTTAATTTAAGCCAGCGGTTTTTGGGTCTGTTATTCAGTTTTTATCTATTTCTAATGTGCCTCTGTTTACCATCTTGCATGATATTTGTAGCCATACTGAAAGCAGATAGTTCACCTCAGATTTTGAGCAATAGCATAGTCTAACATTATATGTACTTAGTTTAGTCCAAAGTAAAACTTTACCTTGATTTTATTGTAAATTAATTAATTAATGGTTTATAACAACACTATTTTACATTTGAGTGAATGTAATTTTTTTTATCCTTGGCCAGATTAAATATTTTGTTTAATATTAAATTACATTTTTGTCGGTTTCAACCAAGTCAAAAGTATAATTTGAGGGAAAATGTTAGATTTAGCTGTAACTAATTACAGTAATTGTTTTAGGTTGATCAAAAGCAAGATTATACTTTGTTGTAAGGGTAAAAAAGATGAATCCAAAATAAAAATCTGTGTTGTACCAAAGTAAATGGTCTATATAGCAAACGATATTTTTGCTTTGTGTCAATGTATTTTTTAACCACAATGAATATCTTTGATTTAGATTAAATAATTGTTTCAAGATTGAATCAAAGTTAAATGATACTTTGAGGAAAATCTACAAGTTTTAGCTGTAACAGATTTGTCATTTTGTAGAGTTGGTTCAAAATATCATTTATTTTCAGTGTAGTAAACCATTTAAAAAAAATACCCAAGTACACTTCTAATCTTGGGCAGCACAGTGGCGCAGTGGGTAGCACAATCGCCTCACAGCAAGAAGGTCGCTGGTTCGAGCCCCGGGCTGAGTGGCATTTCTGTGTGGAGTTTGCATGTTCTCCCCGTGTTGGCGTGGGTTTCCTCCGGGTGCTCCGATTTCCCCAACAAGTCCAAAGACATGCAGTATAGGTATATTGGGTAAGCTAAATTGTCCGTAGTATGTGTGTGAATGAGTGTGTATGGATGTGTGGGTTGCGGCTGGAAGGGCATCCGCTGCGTAAAACATATGCTGGATAAGTTGGCGGTTCATTCCGCTGTGGCTACCCCAGATTAATAAAGGGACTAAGACGAAAAGAAAATGAATGAATAAACTTCAAATCTTTTTAAAGATTTATGCTTCAAGTTGTTGTGCAACGTAATATGCAAATGAAACTAAGCATGCAGAATTTGTAATACTTGAATCCTGCTGTATGGAAATTATAAAAACATACAAACTCTGGAGTACTAGTTTACATTAATTGATAAAAAAGATATGATAAAATGTGGAATATTATTTTATATTCATTAATGCAGTTGGGTATTTAAAGGTTGATTTATTTTAGCATTTACATGCAAATGATAAAAACATACAAATTCCAGACTATTATTATTTTATATTCAGTAATGCAGCCTGTTAATAAAAGGGTGAATTATTTGAACATTTATATGCAAATTATAAAAAAAACATTCTATTAACCGGCTGCATTACTTAATAATTCTATCTACAAATTCTAGACTATTGTTTTATATTCAGCAACGTAATTTGGTATTAAAATGCAGTATTTGTTTTACATTTACATGCAAATCATAAAAACATACAAATACCGGAGTATTATTTTATATTTATTGATGCAACCTGATATTAAAAATCTGATTTCTTTTAACATTTACATGCCAATTACAGCATACAAATTCCAAGGCAGATTTTATTTAATTTTTTTACATTTACATGCAGATAATAAAAATCATACAAATTCTAGAAGATCATTTTATCTTTGTTAATATAACCTGGTATTAAAATGCAGATTTTTTTCAGAGTTATTTAATTTAGCACACTTTCGTCAAGAATTTATATATTTGAGAATCATGGAAAAGAGAAAAATTATGAATCGATTTGTGTTGGGACAACTTGAAGTAATTATGTGTAACCCAGTATTTTTTACAGTGTACACTCATCTATTGAACATTTTTGTTTTTTAGGTTGTTTTCCCTGCTCCACCATGGCCCGTCGCTCCCAGAGTTCTTCACTGGGAGACAACCCCCTGGATCCCAATTATTTGCGTCCCCATTACCGGGAGGAGTACCGCATGGCTATTGATGCCCTGGTGGAGGACGACATCGAGGGCTATTACAACTTTTTACAAAGTGCTAACATAGTGGACTTTTTATCGAGGTCAGAGATTGAGAATATTAAAAGCACTGTGCAGACGCCACAGAGTGCTGGAAATGTACCAGAACTGCCGTATGGAGAAATCGATCAGGATGGGTCTTCTGACACCTACTGGCCGCTGCATTCGGATTTGGATGCACCAGGATTAGATCTCGGCTGGCCCATGCAGCAGCACAGTTTTGTGGGGCCCACAGAGGTCACAATGCTGGTAAACCCTGCTGACCCTGAACGGCCCAGCATTAAGGAGCAGGCCCGCCGGCTCATCAAAAATGCACATCAGGTCAGTGCGTTCAAATGTATAAATCATGTCATCCTGGAATTAAGTGGGATATAAATATGTAAATACAACTGCATACAAGTGTCTTAATGGTGCATGCAATAACTATTTTCCTTAGTAATAAATATGTTTAAAATGATTTCCATAAAAAAGACTATAACAAGGCACTGCTTTTAGTAACCATTATTTTGCTCATGCATTTAATTGATTCTCACATGTGAACGGCATTTACAGGAATTTGAACTCTCAAACATTTTGCCTTTGCTTTTAAGACTTTGCACTTTTTTGTGTGCACATTTTAGCCTTTAAATATTTGCTGCCTTTTTTTTTTTACCTACAATTGTGGCACAAAACTTTTATAATTGTATGCATGTCCTGTAAATCTGATGATATTGCATGATTATATAGTTGGTTCTTTAAGAAAAAGCTATGCTACTTAAACCTTTCTCTCTCTTAGTCTTGATATGTATTTGAGGGTACGTCTACACGAATCCGGATAAATTAGAAAATTGTGTTTTCGTCTAAAAACGCTCCACAAGATTGTCTAAAAACGCTCCACACAATTGTTTTCAATTATTTCCGTCATCCACACTAAAATGACTGACAACGCTTTTGCTCAGTACTGTGCATGCGCACAGACTTAAGATGTTTTTACCTGCGTCATATCCGCCTGGGGTTTATTTACTTTCAGTCTCTTTTGAACCTTGCAGCAAGGCCAATATGCAGAGAAAAATATGTGCTTTTATACGAAAACGTATTAGTGTGGACATGGCCTGAATTGTACTTAAGTGAAAATAAAAGTAAATTAAATTAAAAGTAACTTTTTTAAGTAGTCAAATCTTGATGTACAGCATCTTTATTGCCATTTACGATTCTATTTCCTCTTTCTAACAGGTCATTGCAGTAGTGATGGATATTTTCACAGATGTTGATATATTTTCTGATCTTCTGGAAGCTGCAGCACGTCATGTGCCGGTCTATATTCTGCTGGATGAACAAAATGCCCATTATTTTGTTAACATGGTGGCAAGCTGTAAAGTTAACCTGGAAATGATCCATGTAAGTTTAGCTGAGCTCAACTAGCCTAACATTTAATTTAGAATCTTAACAAAATTCAGGCTAAATTGTGATTTTTTCTTTTTTGGTTACAGATGATGCGAGTACGGACAGTGGCAGGCATTACCTATTTCTGCCGCACTGGGAAATCATTTAAAGGTCAAGTGATGGACCGTTTTCTTCTGACAGACTGCAGAGCAGTGATCAGCGGAAACTATAGGTGAGCTCAGTGGCATTTTAATGCAAATAAGAATTAAACTCTAAAGCATGCATTTTTAATGTGACCTGACATTATACATTTTTCTTTTTCCCTAGCTTTATGTGGTCTTTTGAGAAGATCCACCGCTGTATCGCCCATTTATTCCTCGGAGAACTTGTTGCCACTTTTGATGAGGAGTTTCGTATTTTGTTTGCTCAGTCTCAGCCTCTTGTTGTTGAAAATGCCCTTGTGCCCATGCCACAAGATAGCTACCCTGGCAACCAGTTTGGCGTAAAAAGAACTCAGTCACTAAGGAATCCCAGAGGATATCTTCGTCAACCTGAACTCGGTGGTTACCAATATGGAGATCGTCTTGACTCCATACTACCTTTTCGGAGGGATGACCCTTTCCGCCATACAATTGAACCAAGTGCAGGTCCCATGCAGGTCACAAAATATGCAACACAGCAGTTCAGGATGCAACAGTCATTCTTGGATCAAGGGCGCTCGATGTTAGCCTCCAGGCAGCTGGAAATGAATGCTTTTAAAAGGCATAGCTATGCAGAAGGCACCCGCGAGACCTACGCCTCCTCCCGGCAGTACATGAAACAGCGTGTAATGAACAATTTGGAGGAGTCTGAATCGCATTACCAGCGAGAACAACATTATTATCAGAGTGAAGGCATGGGACATGATGACCGTGGACACTATGACCGGTTTAACTATGGCTTGGCAGATCAACACTCAGATTCTGGATATCCCCCGGAACTTGAGGCACCAGGAAATCTGAATGTTTTATCCTCTGATGACCTCAAAAGCGATTCAGAAAAACAGTATAACATAGGAGGTCGCTATGATCCACAAAGCCACAAGAGGCCTGCTGCGGGCCATGCATATGCCTGTCAGAGTTCGCCGACTCAGCCGCATCCTCCAGACCAAAAGCAGTTGTTCTTCACTGGAGATCAGGTACGGCAGTCGGAGGACCCCAGCATGAAGCAGGGGCTGCGGAGCTGGAGGATCAACTCTTATCTCAGCACTTATGAAGACGGAGGAGAGGAAGGCCTGCATCAGCCCATGGGTTCAGATGCTTTTGAAGACTCACATCAACAACCTGACAGCAGACTTTATAGCTCTGAGGGACCAGGTATTCATTCAAACATTAGAGAACGTCCAAATATCCCAACTAAACCAAACCTTGATTTGCGGCCACGTTTTGGTAAACCCATTATACAAGATAGGAATCAAGTAAAAGATAGTACCTCTGATTTGGGTCCCACAAGTACTGACATGTTAAAGCCAGCAATTTCAGCTTCATCACTAGCATCTTCAACAGACAATGAGAAAGAGTTGGCAGAACCAAGGGAAATCAGCATTACCAAGCATGAGTCTTTCCGAACTCGAATTAACCCAATGCTTCAGAGGAGCTCAAGATTAAGGTCTTCTTTAATCTTCAGCTCCTCAAAGCTGGAACAACACAACTCATCGCAAGCTAAGTCCGGTGGAGAGTTGCAAGAGGAGAAAGAAGAGAATGAGCCTATTCGATACTCATCAATTGTGGCAGAGATTCTTGAGAAGAGGAGATCTCTGTCAAGAGAGCCGTTCGATTGGAATAAACATAAAAAAGCAGATGAAAAAGATGTTAAACATGCTTCAACTGGAGATCTGACTACAATCCAAGACACCAAAGAAGAGCCCATCAAAGAAAAGGAGAAACCAGACAACCCTAAACCTGAGGAAAACAAAGTTACACAGCCAACAGTGCCTTCAGCATCTCAGCAAATAACTTCTTCACTAAACATGAATGATCCAGCAAGCCGACTTCAGTACTTCAAAGATCTGGAAGAAAAGAGGAAGACCTCCAAATTAGAGTTAGATTTGGGTACGAAAAGTCGAGAAGCAGTCACAAAAAAGCCAGACACCTTGGATACAGCAACCAAAGTTACAGATGCGCTTGTAACTTCAGAGCAGTCAACTGTAAAGACACAAGAATCATCAGTTTCGCGAACAGATCCTGTACCACATCGCCCGGTGCCTGAAACAAAACCAAAACCATCAGAAGTCTCTGTGGACAGACCGTACACAAACAGTAAAACTCTGACGGAGAGCACAGCTGATGCACCAAAGAAAGAGCCTGTTAAAGAACCAACTAAATCACTCAAGCCTTTCCCTTCACCCAAGTTCTTAAAACCCTTCAAAAGCTCTCAATCTTCAAGTCGCAGGATATCTTGTGGTGAAGAGATTCTCACAGATGCAACAGATGCTGAAAAGAGTGAGCTCAAAAAGTCTCGCAGCTTCAGCACATCAGGAATCTCCCGCACTGAGTCCAGAGAAAGCCTGAGCTCCCTTGGAAACTCTGAAAGCAAGGATACAAAGGCTCTTGACTTCCTCAAGAAACAAACGCAGAGATTGAAGGGTATCCTTGGGCCAAAGGGAGATAAGAAGCACTCAGGAGTCTCCAACTCTCAAGAGGACAAGTCAATGAAAACAGTCCCAGAGGTGCAAGAGGAGACCTCAGACAAAGACAAACCGTCTGAATCCATTTCATCTACAACCGCAGTAGAGAACAAGCCCAGTGCTAAACCGACTACTTCACGCTATCAGTCCTCTACCTCCAATATAATATTCAGCAGCAACCTCAGGGATGATACCAAGGTGATCCTAGAGCAAATCTCAGCAAATAGCCAGAAAACTAGACAGCAGAATGAAGAGTCTGGGAAAGGCGATGGGGGCAAAGATGACGTTTCCAATTCATCCTTCCAAAGCCGGAACCGGTTCAGCCGAACTCCAGTCAACCCACAGGAGAGGGACAATCTGCTGAAGAGAATAGAGAGCATGCGCAAAGAAAAGAAAGTCTACAGTCGTTTCGAGGTACTTTATCGCAACCGAGAAGAGTGTTGCTGGGAGCGGGGAAGTGTAGAGCAGGCAAACCAATTTCTGATTAGATCAATCAAATGAAATCCTTGTGCAATATTTGTAGTGAACTGTAAACATTTTAAAGGAACACTCCACATTGTTTTTGGAAAAATAGGCTAATTTTACAACTCCTGTAGAGTTAAACAGTTTTACTATTTTTGAATCCATTCAGCCGATCTCCGGGTCTAGTGGAGCACTCTTAGCTTAGCATAGATCACTGAATCGGATTAGACAATTAGCATCTCCTTTAAAATGGCCAAAGAGTTTTGGTCATTTTTATATTTAAAGCTTGACTCTTCTGTATTTACATTGTGTACTGCCAACGGAAAATGTGTACATCGTGTACTGCCATCGTGACCCACGGAAAATGAAAAGTTGCTATATTCTAGGCTGATATGGCTAGGAACTATAGTCTCATTCTGGCGTAATAATCAGTGTATTTTGCTGCCATAACATGACTGCAACAGACGCAATGATATTATACATTGACTAAAAATATTTTTGAATAGCCACTGCATAATATATGTCATTCTGGCTACTGCAGCAGCATTTCCTGTTGGTCTTAGTACACAATGTAACTACAGAAGAGTCAAGCTTAAATAGGAAAATTATCTAAACTATTTGGTAATTTTTAAGCAAAACGCTAATGGTCTAATCCAATTCAATTATCTATACTAAGCTAAGCTAAAAATGCTTCCTTCAGACCCGGAGATCAGCTGAATGGATTGAAAAACTGTAATACTTAACTGTTTAACTCTAGGGGGGTTATAAAAGGAGCCAATTTTTTTTTAAATTGGAGTGTTCCTTTAAGGAAATAATTGATGTAGCAGCTATTATTATGAACAAATTGACCTTTTAATGTGACATGTATATTTATTTGCCCTTTGGGGTATGTCTTTAAATTTAAATATGATAATAAGATGGAAAAATGGATTTAACAGTTTAATGCTGTATGACACTTTTGTTCATTTGCTGTTTGAAAACTACTATGCAAGTATCAGTTTGTTTGTAGCAACCAATCTATTTATGTTTTAATTTACAATAGAAATAAACCAAATAGACTATCACAGAATCTCCTGTACTATTTGTGGGTTGATGGCCGAGACATTTTTGTTGGTTGTTTCACTTACATCTGTCACTCTACTTCAACAGATGGGGAATAACCTGGGATAACAAAACATGGAGGAAGGGGCCAATGTTCCTCACAGAGAACTGTAAAGAGAACCTGAAACCGTACTAAAACAATTGTACCAAAACACCCCAAATACTGGTGTGAACAGACACAGAGAAGGAAGTAAGTCGCTTCAGAATAAAAGCGCCTACTATAAACGACTAGTAACTTAATGGTCCATGGATCTCATAAAAACAGCACGAAAATAGCACAACCTCAAATATGAGGAGTCTTGTTGCAGCAGGAGGAATATTCCTCGCTCTGTGCCAAACTGAGCCCACAGATGATTCACTGTGCCCTTATAAGGCATTAGGGCATACCTCATAACAATAATAACACAGCATCTCTGCAAAGTACAAATCAGGCCAAAGGAGGGTTCGGACTTCAGGAGGCTTTTCTCAGCTTTTACCATTGGACATTTTTTTTTACTTCTGTGATCTCTTCATGATGTATATGTACGCCATTTCCAGCCCTGCTAAAGGAAATTAACGTGTTTGGGCAGAAGCTGAGATATGCTACTCTGAAGGCACCAAAACACACCCTCTCTAAAGTACACCACACAAACCCCCAGGACACGTCATGCTGAATTTATGCTTTGGTGGTGACTCTGTGCCAACGGATCACAGGCATAAAGGAAAACCAGAGATGGTTGGTAGACAACGCTTCTACTTGAAAGCAAAAAAAAAAAACTCAACTAAGAAATGACTGGAAAGTATGTAAGGGATGTATGAAAACGAAAGGCCTGTTCATTCATTTTTTCCTCTATTAACAAACAGTGTGACATATCAAGAATGTGGACTGAAAAGAGAGAAAGTGACATGGGGAGTGAAGCTGAATTAATTTTATTTTTACACTGGCAATCAGAACTCGCAGTTTAATGGTTTTAAACTACACGTGTACATTGTCAAGAGTAACTGTAAAATATTAGGTTAACAATAAAAGCTCTCAGGACTGGGCTTTGGCCTGTATTTATCAATGCAAAATGTAATTAGGACAGATATTACTGAAAACCAAAGAATTCCCAGAGTGCCCTGCTGGATGTGTCATAGGACTGATTTATGGAAACCGGAAGTTGTTTTAATGAGGAAATACCTGATCGGGAAGTATGATGGAAATAAACTTTGACAGAGTCATTGATACTGTACGTTTATGTATAAATACAAATCTGGGGGAATTTAGACTTGTTTACAAACCTTTTTTTATTGTGTCATAAATTCTGAATAAATGGTTTCAAAACTTTTAGATTCTAGGTATGGATATAATTTAATGTTGTCTTTGTTGACATAAAACGATAGTGTCGTTTCTAACATGTTAACATATAAGAACAGATTGGAAAAGCCACTTCTCAAAGTATCTGCTGTTAAATTTGATTATTTTTCTGTCATGTATTAGGAACTCATCTTCAGTTTGTGTGAGATGTTCATGGTGCTTTTTCAGAGGTGTCCATGTGCACCTCTGCATTCTGGGTGTGGTTTAACTCGTCCAGCAGCTTGGCCAACTGCTCCAGCTTCTGTTGCTCTGTTGGGAGAGACACACAAACACACAGTAAAATATTCAATTACTCTGAGGACGATAGGGTTTCTGTGGGTTTTAAAATATCTTAAAGGAGACCTATTATCTTTTTACAACATTTAAAATAAGCCTCTGATGTCCCTAGAGTGTGTATGTGAAGTTTCAGCTGAAAATACCACACAAAAAATGTTTTATAACTCTTTGAAACTGTGCTGTTTTGGTGACTGTCTCTTTAAATTTAAATTAGATTGTGCTCTTTTCAAAAGAGGGCAGAGCTACAAACACCTGTGCGTCAAGGTGACTAACACGTACAAAGGGAGAATGTCAATCAAAGTGTTTCTGCAGACTGTTTATATCAAGTGTGATTATGATATGTGTGGACATACAGAGGAACGAAATGTCATGTCTCGCAGGACAACGGTGCTACATAAATTACTAATTAATGCAAACACAACATTGGACATAAGAGCTATTTTAAAAAACCTATGCATAACTAACATATATGATAAGATACTTAACTATACACATATGACTACGCAAGTACTTTTATGAGACTAAACAATGTTGTGCAGGATATTGTGCAAGAGAGGTAATAAAGGTGAATATTGTACAAAAGAGGTATTTAAGGTTTAATATTGTGCAAGAGGTATTTAAGCTTGAAGTAAGTAGTGCTACATGATTGTGGTACATTTATAGTAAACATCGTTTTCCTTATTGAGTCCTTGTAAGATGGAGTTTAAATAAAGTGTCAGGTGCATAAGAGAGAAGAGTGTTTCTACAGGTGGTTTGTCAAGCCCACTCACCTGTATGAAGCACAATGTTTCCAAGAGACATGAAGTGATTAAGAAAGTGTCTATAGTGCAAATGTGCAACCTTTTACTATTCGAGGCTGGCTATATTCGCACTGTTGCCACACAACTATGATTAAAACCCTATATAAAAGTGATTTTTGCATAATAAGTCCCCTTTAAAATTTCTCAATTTGGTCCAAAATTGAAAACTTGCTATTAATTTACACTCCCTTAGGCGATTGAAAATAATCTGCCTAAAAAATATCTATACTTGTTGTGTTCTATAAATTTACATTCAGGGAACATATTGGCACATTCAAGTTCCTTTCAAGTTATTCATTAAAGGTCCGTGAAGTGCTTTGAAATGTGCATTTTTTTATTCGATGTTTGATGTAATCGCAACTGAAACATCAAGAGAGGGTGGGGCATAGTATAGCTCCTCCCCTTTTTAAAAAAAAACAGCCAATAGTGTTTTGTTCTACCTCAGTTCTGCCAGTGAGAGTGTTTGAGCTCAAGAGCATCAAATGAAAAGCAAATGTGTATCGTCTTGAAGGGGGCGGGGCATGTCAGATACTAGAGACCATTTGATTGGTCAAGATTTGATGAGAAACTTAAGTATGAATAAAACCGTTCATCCATTTAGGCGGAAGTGACAAACTACAAGCTTTACATGGTTATATCGGTTTTATATCTTTTGAATGCAAATGTTGTCACTGTTTTGGTGCTTACTAGCTTATAAATATCCTTAAAACTAAAAATACTGATAGTAACATCTAAAAAACTTTTTAAAGATTTTACTGGACCTTTAAATTTGATTTACTTAGTCTAAAAAAGGTCTTTAAACGTCTTACTTCACCTTCATAAAACCTGCAGAAACCCTGAGATGGTGTTGATCTCATGATTAAGGATCTCTCTGGATGTTGAGCGCTCAGTTTTAGGTCTTGCGGACACTTGAGTATGAGGTTACTGTCCTGTGCAACTCTAGCTTTGTGTTTAGTCATCTAGCCTTTGGATGTTTCGAAAATGGCTAAATTCAGAATAGCACACTTCTCTCATTATCTGTGTGCAAATATATATTCTGAACTCATCCACTGTCTTGTTAAACAGCCAAATGAGTCATATTGGAAATATTTTGGACAAATATGGCTATTTCTGAATGAAACTAAAAACCAGGAAATGTTACACTAAAACACACAGCCCCATTAAACGTACACTGGGCTTACTGGAGAGGGCCTTAACACTTATGCAATGGAAAAAGTCATTACAATAAAACGCACCAGCCTTCAGCAGCTGTTCAGTGCTGTACTCTGCAGACTGTATTTCTGCTGGAAGTCTTTGCGGAGCCTGGAAATAATAATAAAAAAATGTAAAAGCTAATGAATAGAAATCTTTCAGTTTTACATTTACAGTTGAAAACAAATTATGCCCTCGTATTGAAATAAGATTTTGTGTTCAATTATTTCCCAAGTACAGTTCAGAGTAGCCAACAGAAAAATAATAATGATAATATTGACCTTAAAAATAATTGAAAACTGCTTTTATTCCGGCCAAACTAAAAGAAATGTGACTTTCTTAATATAAAACATTATGTGAAAATATCCTTGCACTGTTAAACATCACTTGGGTAATATTTAAAAAAGAATAAACATTTCACAGGAAGGGCTAATAATAATTCATTCATTAACTGTTGCTTTTAATGTAATATCCATTCTCACGGGCCACTTACAAAGACAGCGGACAGGTTTTTATGCTGCTCCGTCAACTGCTGAAGCTGATTCTCAAACTTCATCCTAAAATCAAATGAGTGTTAATTTCTAACGCAGTGCTTCTTAGAAATAAAACGTACAACGGTTCATTATTCTGGTATAACTTCACAAGTAGGTAAACTAATAGAAACTATTGTTTAAATGTGGATATTAAAATAAAAATTCTGGGTAGGGTTGCACCAGCTGATCGTAAGTTCTTTCTTAAACTGGAACGTAAACTCCACAATAGGGGCTTAGTAACTACTAGCTAGTTTGCAACTAAATTTCTTACTTAGTTTGAAGCACATGTTCTTAAGGCAAACCGTAGTTAGTAGGTCATAAGCTCTCTGTAAAATCATGCGTAGACACATTGAATGACCAGTAATATCCAATAAAAAGCATTTAAGTCGTTAAACTGCTTTAAAATTCTGCAACTAATGCATCTATATATATATATATATAGATATATATAAATATATCTATATATATATATATATATATCTATATGTATAAACTAAGTTCAGGGGTGCAACAAAAAATACTTAGAAGTGTGTAAGTTGTAACTTAGTGTCCCTTTAAGTCACATCTAGGCTACGTTTTAACTTACGCACCTACAACAATTCTGTGACAGCCTCTCATATCTATACTGCGTCTATTTAATACTAGGAGTTTCCTTTGCTGTTTAAAACAGTGAGTCATCATACCGAATCTTTCTGTGCTTTAATTTGGTCTCCTGGATCTGAAAGCTGTACTGCTTGACAAGTTCCTCTTTCTGACGATTCTGCTCCAGCTGCCTACAAAGTAGATTTGAAATCAAATACAATCATGACTCTCGGTGTGTTTCACAAAACATTTTTTAACTAAATGACAACAAAAGGCTGCTCCCTCTTCATTGTCCTACTTTTAATATGATTTGTGTAAGTTATCGAGTCAATACACACCCTGTAGTAAACTATTTGACCCGAGACCAAAGCTCAATGCCTCTCATTCTGGTTCATACGTGATTCAGATTAAATAACCGTGAGTTTTATTATGATAATGACATATGCTTACCTTTGTGCCTCAAGCTGGAGGTCCTCACATATGAGCTGCAGAGATCTATTTAACTCTGTAGGAGAAAAAAAGGGTCGGATAACAAAGCCTAAATGTAACTATTTTGCTATTATATGAAAGCAAAGGCCTCTGTTTTGGTTTCATACTACAGTACCTTCCTTTTCATTCAATGTTCCCTCCAACTTGAGGGCTTCTGCAGCTACTGTAAGATAAGATACAATCGTGTTAATCCTCATTTGAATGAATAGTTCAGTATAATTCATACTCATTTAATATACACTTACAGGCATCCTCCTCCTGCTTCCTAGCACATTTGAGAAGCATTACTTCCGTCACTAATTCTTCAAGGTTTTTCTTGACTGAAATCAATAAATTGGGGTTCATTTTTGCTTTATTTGATATATACTCATATTGACTGAGGACAACTGACCTTGCTGTAGCTTTCTGAGTTGTGTTATAAGTTCCTCTGGTTTCGGTTCTGCTCGCCTGACTATAGAAAATCAATTGTTATAAACTCCATTGAGTGGAAAGATTAAAGCGATAGTTCACCCAAACATGAAAATGCTGTAATTTACTCACTGTACTTTTAATTGAGTCATGTCATACCTGGGCTTTTTGATGTCTTAATAATGTCTTCGATGCTGAATGATGACTCTGTGCAAAACAATAACACTCGAAAATCAAACTTAACCTGCTTAGCTCACTAGTAAATATCTACACACAAAAACAGAGACGAAAACAAAACAACCCACCAGGTAACTCACTCATTACGACTCCAGTTACTGCTTAAATAGTTAAAAAAATACCTTAGTGCAGTATAATTAAGTGTAATTATGAAACGTAAATAAATAGTTGAGAATGTGGACGTTCAGATGGCAGTTGCTCGTCCTCGCGCACTTTCAAATGACGTTCACTTCACACGGAGTGTTTGTTAAATGTTATATATTCTCGTTAAACCATGGCTATATATTAATAAATATAATGTGCAGAATTCGTTTTTCAACAACTTTAAAATCTATCAATACTGATGTAAAAGCAGTTTTTGCTCTACTAAATGAATGAATGAAAACGCTTCACATCGCTTTAACTGCCGTTTGGTTTTAAATTGCTAACTTGGCGCCATCAATTGGTTGATCAAGGTACTGTACAAGGACTTGAGTTATGACTAAATATAAAGTTATTGGCAAATTACTAAGTCATTTTCTTAAATCGCTTTACTACTAGTTGTAATGAAACTAGATTGATAAGTTCTTTTTAGTTGACTACTTGTATGTGTTTACAATTAAAAGACCCATTTTTTTAAATACTCTTATCAACTTGGTTAAAATGTGCAATAATGTTTAACAAACAAACAAACAAAGACCAGTTTTACCCAAACAATGTTTGTGAAAGTACACATTTTATTAAAGAATTACGTATTTTGTGTTAAAATAATCAGTTAATAATACAAATGATTTCACATGAACGTTTAAACTCAGTTCTGACAGCCATGACAAAAAAATACAAAATAAAGAAAATGGCTGATTCTCAAAACTCTTGGCATAACAACAACATGAATGTGTTCAGTAATAAAACCAGTGAAATGAACAACAACAAAAGCTAATCTGTGTTGCCTGTCTGTTTGAGACGCATTCAATAATTACGTTTTTAAAGAACACGACAAAAGGAAACGCACTTCAAACGGGATGAATGAGAAGTATTTAACATTCAAACTAATAATAACAGCATAAATTTAGCTTAGCTTATGAATGCATATAAACTAAATGTTCTTTAAATCTCCTTAAACTAGAGTGCACGTCTGTCTCATTTGCACACAGTATCTGTACCAGAATAAAAAGGAATGAATGCAAAAAGGAACAGATATAATTGTTAATGGTCGTTGGTAACACAAACTTGTATTGATTAACCAGTAAACCAGCAACACTCTCACTCTATATAAATAAATGTTAACTTGTTTTATATATATATATTGTTCTCCAAAAAGTTTTTAAACCCAAATATGTATATACCTTAACTAAATGTAAAAGCCATAGCAACTAAATGATTGTGCTAAATAATACTTGTGAAGAAATGTTGCGGTAAAAAATAAAGCCTTTTGCGGGAACAAAAATTAAAAGGCCAAAAAAATAACCATATGATGAACCTATTAATTAATATTTGAGGAATATTTTGCTTATTTTGTTCGTTTTCTTTATCTAGCTGGTGCTGATTACCAATCCATCACCTTTTAAAATCATTCTTATTTAGGAAAAGGCAGGCTTTTCAATGTTGTTTTAATAAATGTTGTTCTCATAGAAGAGATTATTAATCAAGATTGTGTTTGCTTAATCCTGCTACTAAAAGAACTACTTATTTATCCTTATTGTAAATGTATGCTTATATCTGGAAAAACTATTGTACTGACAAAGTCGTCAATGTTACGAATGCAATTTAACAGTTATATATTTACTGGTTACACAAACATACTGGTAACACAGAAAATATATGTTACTGTTAACTCCCACACAGCAATACTATGTAAATATACACACACAAACATAAAAATGCATACACACACACACACACACACACACACACACACACACACACACACACA